>JAQFVV010006246.1:237500-678425 GCA_028023455.1 Epiperipatus broadwayi | reverse complement strand
ATGCATTATACAGATTATGGAGTAAACAGAAAGTTGCACATTCTGTAATTATGTGATTTTATTTTATGTATGTAATATATACTTTCTATAATACAAAATTTACAAATATAGCATCATTGTGCTTTACTAATTGCTCAACAAGCTTTGAAATAAATGCTCAGCAAGAGAAAGAATTTAAAATATCTCTATCTGAAAACCACCCCCATTCCCTGACCAATGGTTTTATCCTTTTGGGAGTCCTCAGAGAGTTGCTAGGGAAACTTCAGACACTAGACATAAAAACACCAGCCCAATGTCAGCATATATCCAAGAGTTGACTATTGAGTAGAAAATCTGAAGTTTTCAGATACCTAAATGTCATCAAACAGGCTATCTAATTCAAATAGCTATATGGGGCTGAGAAATCTTCAGTCAAACCATATATTAGAAGTCTTAGCAATATAACATCATTTAAGACTAAAAGCAAAGACTATAAATAGTCAATATAAAATAAAAAATAGAGTCATAAACCTCCCTGAGGAGTGCCAAAAGCATGAAACCATTGATCAGGGGATGGGGTGGTTTTCAGATACAGATATTTTAAATGCTTTCTCTTGCTAAGCATTTATTTCATAGCTTGTTGAGCAATTAGCAAAGCTCTTTGTTTATTTTCTACAAGCTTAAAAAAGAAGTGAAGTCATGTGATTTATTACTATTTTTATTGACTATTTATGGTCTTTGCTTTTAGTCTTAAGTGATATTATATTGCTAAGACTTCTAATATATGGTTTGGCTGAAGATTTCTCAGCCCTATATAGTTATTTGAGTTAGATAGCTGGGTTTAAAGACATTTAGGTGTCTGAAAACTTCAGATTTTCTACTCATCTTGGATAAATACTGGCTTTGGATTGGTGCTTTTAGATATAGTGTCTAAAGCTACTCTAGCATCTCTCTGAGAAGTGCCAAAAGCATGAAACTATTGGTCAGGAGATAGGGGTGGTGGTTTTCAGATAGAGATATTTAAATGCTTTCTCTTGCTAAGCATTTATTCCAAAGCTTGTTGAGCAATTGGTAAAGCTTCTTGTTTATTTTCTACAAGTTTAAAAAAGAAGTGGAATCATGTGATTTATGACTCTATTTTTTATTTTTATTGACTATTTATAGTCTTTGTTTTTAGTCTTAAGTGATGTTATATTTATAAGACTTCTTATATATGGTTTGGCTGAAGATTTCTCAGCTCCATATAGCCATTTTGAGTTATATAGCTGGGTTTGAAGACATTCAGATGTCTGAAAACTTTTTCTACTTAATAGTCAACTTTTGGAGAAATTCTGGCTTTGGGTTGGTGTTTTTAGATTTAGTGTCGGAAGCTAGAGCTTCTCTGAAGAGTGACAAAAACATGAAACCATTGGTCAGGGGATGGGGGATGGTTTTCAGATAAAGATATTTTAAATGCTTTCTCTTGCTAAGCATTTATTTCAAAGCTTTTTGAGCAATTAGCAAAGCTCTTTGTTTATTTTCTATAAGCTTAAAAAAGAAGTGGAGTCATGTGATTTATGTCTCTATTTTTTATAGCATCATTGTGTTTAACTTTTATTCTAGGAAGCATGTTTTATCTAATTAAATGGTGAAAACAATATTCACTTCTCCTTAAGTATCTTCAGAGTTAGACCAAAGAATATCTGGATCAGCTTAATGAGATTGAACATGTAAAATTTTTAATGCCAAAGTATTTTAAAAACTCTAAACAAATACTTAATTCATTACTAAAATTAAATATATATTTCTGGAAAGATAATATATGTGTTATAAACCTTCAGTTGTTATTAAATGAATGAGATATAGATTAACAACTTTAATTAGGGAATATAAAAAAATAATGTCATTGACATTTGATGCACAATTTCAACAAAAAATGAGATATTTCCACATAAAACAATCAATTTACTGGCATAATTATATTCTTTTATTATTGGTCAACACTGATGTTACACTCATTTACAGTTGCTTCCCAATAGCCAGTTTTTAGTAGTTATTAATCACCAAGTTTTTTGATAAAATATATCAATTATGTAGCCACAAAGAAAAAATAATCCCTTATCCATTGACTCCAAGAAATATTATTGTTCTGTTCAAAATCTTTTTTGAATACTCAGAAACTAAAAAAAGGGGTCAATAACAAGATGGCATGATATATCTCACCAATAATGTATATATAATATACAACTACAAGGTGAGGGGTTCTTCATAATTAAGTGCTTTTATAATATACTTAATTATGAATTATCTTTAAACAATCATGAAAACATAATATCTAATTATTTCTCAGATTATCGACTATAATAATGTATGAAGTTATTCTAAGTATATTCTAATGTAAATTACTCAATAATATGACCCTTTAAAATACTGATTAAATATTTCAAAACCAAGTCAAAAAAATCGAACTTAATATTTTGTAAACATATATGCCATTTAATCCACAATAGGTTTAAAAAACCAACCACTATGATTACCAATTCTTGAGTTGATTCTTTGATGTTATGGTATATTAATGATTGCTAAATTTATTAATCCACAATAGTTACATGTAGTTTTGTAAGATAAATGTGATGTGGTACCACTCACTAGTAAAATGTTATTTTATAATACAATTACAGTTCATAATTATCTCAAACCTTTTATCATCTGCATTACTGTCACTGACATTATTAATAGCTTTAGATGTTCCTAATTTTCCTAAAATACATTATGAACATTTCTTTTAAGCATGAATTTTCAAATAATTTTGCTAATGCTTTCAAAAAATCTGAGTGTTGAACTTTTAACTGTTTAAAACTTTTATATAAATGAATGAGTTATCAGTAAAATATTTAATATTTGGAAAAAAATGCCATTGACTAGTGTCTTGTTCAAATTATGGTGCATCTCAGATTTTCTAGTGTTATGCAATACCATACAAAAAATCAATACACATAAAATTTCATAGTTCTGACAATTGAGTTCATTTGAATGCATTCTTCTAGAAAAATTACAATAAGATATTATAATAAAATAAATTTGGTTATTATTATTCCAAGAATTACAAAAATATTATAATCTGTTCTATATCTATAGAATCATAAATATAATAAAAATAAATATAGTTTGCTACAAATTCTGGATGTAAACCTGTTAATAAGCGACTAAAATTTTTCCTATCTGGTCATCTTTAAAAAACAAACTTATTAAAAATGTTACATAAACACAGCATTTGTAGTGAAAAATACAATATTCTGGAAAAGTATTGGTAATTATTTATTTCAACAATAATCTTGCACTGGCACAATTATATATATGTTTAAAAAAAAAGTTGCATTTTGTATAATAATTATTGTGGGGTTTTTTTAACATGGAAAAATTAGAATTTAATTTTGTAAATAAATTTATAAATTTTGGTAAACTTTCTAAATGTAATTTAAAAAGTAAAGTTTTTTATTTTTAATTTTTTAACTTAAATATATTTCCAGAGTCTTTATATAAGTAAAGGAAGTGACAATTTTACATAATGTATTAGTTGTGGTTGAGAGTTGGGAAAAACTTAAGCTATTTGAATTTTTTGGCAATAAATAATTTACTTTCAAAAAATGAACTTTGAAATATATTTCTAATCTAAGAAGTTTTACAAAAAATCATAAGTGAGTTATGTAATATGTTAATTAAGAGAAATTTTAAAATCCAACATATATTTGTTTGGTGTTATTCACTTTTAATTCAATTGAACTTTAATTGAATACTATTAGAATTTCAAAAATATCCTATATATATATATTGTGCCGGTACCAAATCGTGTATTCATTCAACAAGACCAATAATCCAAGCAAAAGTACCTTGAATCCAACCATGCACAAGATACAGATGTCAGGGCAATGGTGAATCCTAACCTATTTGCCTGAACTATTGCCTCTGACTAATGGATAATGTTTGTTGGTAACTTTCTCTGTGATCAGCATCTGCTTGGGCAGGAAATCTACAATCTTGCATTAAGCATGCCCCAGGGGTTCATTTTGCTAATTAAAGAAAACAGCAACAAGCATGATTAAGTTTATCAGTCATCGTATTAACAAAGCCTATTTAATTAAGATTTAGATTAAAGACAATGTAAATTTTATTCACAAAAATTTTAGGAATTTGGTACATTCTATAAATAATACGATGACTTTCAAATCTGATATTTGATATAAATCGTAAATACAAATTTACAAAATATTCCTTACAAATATTAGATTGTTTACATAATTGATTCTTTAATGTACATTTATCAAAATATAAATATAAAATGTTACCAACTGATTAATTGAAACAAATGGACTTTAATGAAAGAATTTAAAATATTTGTAACATTTTATAGATATCTAGGATTCAATTACTTACTCAATGCCAATTCAATAAAATAAACACAATATACATTTCTACAAATATTATAAAATAAATAAACTATTATAAAAAGGTTCATTTTAATCATAAAATATAAATTAATGAAATATAAAGTAGATAAAATATTATAATATTGATTATAAATATACTACCACCTATTATGAGATGAGTGTCAGTTAATATACAAGATTGGGTTCAAACCCATATTAGTGCTGATGACATTGGCACTAGGTGAAGCAGAAATATGTACTATATTTCCAGCTTCAATATATATATATATATATATATTGTATGGAAGGGATAGAAATAAATATTTTACCATAAGCTCTGCCAAAAGGATGTGGACAAGCAATTGAGCCCTGGGTGTTTGGGCACTAAAGCAATGAGAGTACCATGCTCCATAGTATTTATATAAAATGTAGAAAAAATAAAACAGATTACAAAAAATGGAAAAATAAAATTACTTCTAAGTGCAATGTTTGGCAAATTAAAAAAAAAAGTGGCATAAAAGTTAGACTACTATGTAAAGTAAATTCAAGCTAATTTGATTTTTATAAAATAGAGGTGTATTTATGAAGACACTGAACTGAATACCTATTCAATTTAAAATATAATATGAAATTACAACATTTGAATGTAGTCATTGAGAGTTAATCAAAACAACTAATAGGTTTGTTATTGATAAAATCTTATGTACATTATTATAAAATGCAACAATATTAAATATATAAAATTACACAAAATCTAATGTAAGTTTATAACTGTATATTGTAATAAAATTGTTTAAAACTTATAGATGCAAAATAAATTCATGATGTTGAGGATGTAATCAAAAGGCAACATTGAGATATTTAAGTATATTGTGTAATAGAACCTATAAATAATAATAATATTATCAATTTATATTGTTACTTAATGGAAATTCAACAAAGATAAAACAACAAAATAACTTGCATCAGATAATCACATTTTCAAATTTTATCTAATAAGAAATATTAAGGTTATAGCCTTAAATATATACATACTAATAAAAAATAGTAAAATAAAGATTATTACAATACAAATTAAGTGTCAATTGGTAAAGATTTTAGACATTTATCTTTCCATAATTAAAACTTACTAACAACAACTAATTTATAATAAGATGTCTTGTTAAATTGACTGTGATTAATTGTTTTAAAAAATTTTATGCATTGCTTGAAAATCCTCAGCTATTTGGAAACTTCCATTTTTCCACAAAAATTTTAACATATAAAGAGCATGTAGGTGAATGCATTATTCACTATAACACAAAGCCTGTCTTATTTAGTATATATATATATATATATATTATTTATTATATATATATATATATATATATATATATATATATATATATTAATAATTCAAACAAATATATTTAACACAGTATTCAAAATTAAATAATATATTCTTTACCAGAAGTACTTTCAATTGTTTCACTGACAATCTTTTTCAACTGTTAATACAAACGTACAAAAAATAAAAACAGTTGAAAAAGATTGTCAGTGAAACAATTGAAAGTACTTCTGGTAAAGAATATATTATTTAATTTTGAATACTGTGTTAAATATATTTGTTTGAATTATTATTATATAATTTAAAAATACAGACATTTAATGGTTGTAGTTATATATATATATATATGTGTGTGTGTGTGTGTGTGTGTATGGGTGTGACAGAGTGTGTTTGTCCCCTTACAAATTAATTTCAGATTATTTTATGCCTGAATATAAAAATTTTATTGATAAAAAAAAACAGAAATTTAAAAAAAAAAAAAAAAAAAGTACAAACCAGAAGTAACAAATTCTAATCGAAATCCATTTCTAACAATTGACTCATCAGAATATGCCTTAATATAGAGAGAGTTACCAGTAGATGATATTGGAGGTGGTAAATTATCCTCCGAACACCATTTTCCCAGAGATTTTGCTTCACCATTATCACCATCACGAATCTAAAGTATTTCAAGTATTTGCTTGTGTGAGTGTATATATAAAAATATGTATCTAAAGCTTTACAAAATATATAACAAATATAAAATACAATACAATTCAAATTATTTTGCACATTTTTTTAAGAAGACCACCGTAATTATGATTATTATTACTCACAACCAAAGCAGCCATTGGATGTAGGTAATAATAGATGTGGTTATATATTTAGTTACATTTATATTAACAAAAGATATTCTGAATAGTTGTATTTATCAGTGATGGCTTGCGAGTTGTAATCGTGCGGGTACTGCAATTTTTAAAGTAAATAAATATATAGGTAAATTATTTTTATATTTATTCACAAGAAACGTTTTATGGTAAAATAAGCATAATTAAATATTGTTTTAATAGTATTATTAAAAATTACTTAAAAATAAAATCCATACTTATTTTGTTTTGTTCGGAAAGATCAATAACTTTTTCCTGGATGTGGCTATTGAAAAATGTTTTATTTATTGAAATAATTGCAAGCGCATTTAATCTATCCTGATTCATAGCGCTTCTCAGAAATAATTTTATTCTCTTTAATGTTGAAATGCAGCATTCATGCTGTAGTCATGGGAATTGTCAAGATAATTTTTATTAAAATAGCAATTTCTTATAATAGAATCTAAATTATTTTCTTTATAAATTTTAACAAATCAATTAATTTGCAATATGCGTGCATATTGGATTTACTGTAAAATACTTGAAGTTCAGGTTCAAATTTTTTTTATTGATGATGGGATATGCTTTGGTGGTCAATGTTACTTCTTCTGTAGACAATTTGTTTTTAAAACTAGCTAATTTATCCTTATTAAATAATTTAGCTGCCACTAGATGTTTAATGAAAGAATGTCTTTCTTCCATATCAATATATATGCGATCACATACTTTCTTTGACTCAACAATGAGTGTTTTTGAAGAATTCTCACAGTACTTTGAATTTCTTATTTTCAAAATAGCAATTATAAAATTTGCTATATATTAGTGTATTTATAAGACATCAGTTTCACAAGATTGCATTTTTTATAAATTATTTCAACATGTGGATATTTGATGAAACAGCTCCAGACAAAACATGAATTTTTCAGCTTTTTAAGGGTTGCAAATTTTTATAAATTTGTTGACAATGCACATGTTAAAGTTCCATCTTTTTTTTTCTTATATGTTAAAGCATTGATTGGGAAGTGAACCCGGATCAGCTGCTTGGAAGGAAGATTATAGTAGATGAACATGGAATGGTAGAATTCTTGTGCTTATGAAAAATTATTACATGAGGTGACTGTAAAAAAAAAAAAAGATAGATATAACCGTAATATTAGAAAAAAAAATTGAATTCCAGGCAACTCTTGCTGCATTTTTCATTATAAAATTGACTTGATGAGCGTTATTATTATAAAATTCTTTAATTTTGGCTTCAATTCTCCCTTTTTTACTTTTTATGACATTTGCATCATCAAATGTCTGAGTTATTAGTTTTTGCCTATCACCTTGAAAAATAATATCCAATGCTCTAAAACATATTTGGATAAACCATCTGCAGTTTGATTTTCTGAAATATAGAATCCCCAAAAGCATTCAAATATTTTTTTCATTTATTAAATATCAATAAACAATAATAGTCTGAAAATATTTAGACACATCTGTTGTGACAACAGACATTACAGCTATAAATGGAGCTTCAATCTCCTTTTTTATGTCACTTGATATATTTGAAAAAGACTATTGAGTATTTCATTCTGAATAGTCTCAAAAACATCTTTAGAGATTGTATTTACTTCTAAATGATTTTTTTAATTGGAAATTAAATTGCTTAACATTATTGCGGAATGCCATTATTTGAAATTGGTTTAATTTATAGACAATGTTACAGTTCTTTCAATAACATGTTAACAAACTAATCACCTGGTAAACTTTTAATAATTTATAGCTTCTTTTAATTGCATTAACAAGATCATATACATACTGTAATATCTTGCTGTGAATTTTAAAAAATGCAATTTTTAAAAGAATTTTTTTTTCATTTTTATCATATGTAGTTGCAGTCAAAATTATTATTTTATAAATAGCGATCTGTTGTGCTTAATTGTTCATGCATAAAGTTGTTTTTTATTTTAAACTGTTTATTTTTTGAAAGTTGTTGAGATTAAGATTCTTTATTCACATGTAAGTGAAAAAGTTATTTATATAAACCAAATTATATACGTGAAAAAGTTATTTAAAAAAAAAAGAGAGCAGAGATTGAAATATAGGCAATTATTCTAGCTTTAATATTTGTTTAAAAATATTTGTGTACTGATATGTATTTAAAAGAAAAATATAAGATTTAAACTTAATCAAATTCTATACAAATTAATTATTTAAGTTATATTTTTATTATTTTTTGTTACTATTAAAGTTAATTTTAGAAATATTTGAACACAAAGTGTTTCAAAACAAATGTTCAAGATGTGTGCAAATATGCAAAGTGGATAATAAAAATTGTTAGCATCATGTGGTCTCTAGGGTATAACCATAGTAATTGTGGATGTCATTAATTTTGCAGTGAACAGAGTTGTTAACTCTTAACAATAAAAGCCTAAGAAACACAATAAGAAACTTTCAATCTAATTAGATCATCTTCTTTTAATATAGTTTGAAAAAATGGCAATAATAATAAAATTATTAACCATGATAGTTGGATAAATAAAGCTAGTGTGACAGGCTTGTGAAGCCTTTGTTCCAATTTCCTACATTACTGCTGTGTCTCTGTGGCATGTTAAAACAAAACATAAGCTTAAAATAAAATAAAATCCGATCTAACAGAAAAGAAAATTATTTTTTCTAACCCTAAGCATTGAAGAAGTTATATTTTACAGATATCCTGAGGGAGAATGTTATTACTGTAGCGTTTGTAAAAATAACAGACATGTTTGTACACTCCAAAAAAACTAGAATTTATTCATAAGGCTGTTTTTAGATCGTGCTCTGATAGCTGAGGAATTTAATTAGTGCATTGACGTAATGGCGATCGACAATTCCTAGAAATATTTGCTAATTACAAATGTTTCTAGATAAGAGACGTTACCTTATTGGTCAGTGCATTGATTGATTATTGCAGTTGTCAGAGAGCGATAAGAAGACTGGGTAACATCTACACAGAATAATATAGAGAGCAGTCACGCAGTTGAGAAGCAGTTTTGAGTAGACATCTGTTTAACACCAGTAGAGATATCTCGCATTAGTGCTGGCGGTTAATGACCAATGTCCAGTGGAAATGTAGTTCATGGGTGTAGCTGAAGGAGACCGCAGTGGAGATATTGAGAGCATTCATTGGAGAGCTTCGTTGCAGACCAATTCATTGGAGAGCTTCATTGCAGACCAATTTGTTTGGAGAGCATTCATGGCAGACCAATTTGTTGGAGAGCATTCGTTGCAGACCAATTCAGTGGAAAGATTTCAGACCAATTCGTTGGAGAGCTTCATTGCAGACCAATTCGTTGGAGAGCATTCATTGCAGACCAATTCGTTGGAGAGCTTCGTTGCAGACCGATTTGTTGGAGGGCATTCATTGGAAAAGAACAGCGTGGGAACTGTATAACATTATTTGCGAACTGCACAGTATGACTTGCAGATATAACATTGGCACAGTCGTAAGTGTGGATATAACATTGGTGCAGTCGCATTTGAAACCTGGGAGTAGCGAATACATTGAATTACAAGTTTAGCCATAGACGGAGAAACCGGGCGAAAATGACAATCCCAATTAGTAAAGTTAACAATGGCGGTGAAAGTTTGGAAATAAAACGTTTGTGCAGTTAACATCGGAAGCTGAGTCCACCACCTTGCGCAGTCACCATTGAACGTAACTGTCGAAGAAGTTCGGCAGCAAATTTAATTGAACATTTCTTAGTGAAATAGTAGGAATAGAAAAAAAAAACATCAAGGAATTGCAACAAGGGTTTTTCTGGAGTGGAGGGAGATGTAGTGTTTGTAAAAATGGCAGACATGTTTGTACACTCCAGAAAAAACTAGAATTTATTCGTAAGGCTGTTTTTAGATCACGCTCTGATAGCTGAGGAATTTAATTAGTGCATTGACATAATGGCGATCGACAATTCCTAGAAATATTTGCTAATTACAAATGTTTCTAGATAAGAGACGTTACCTTATTGGTCAGTGCATTGATTGATTGTTGCAGTTGTCAGAGAGTGATAAGAAGACTGGGTAACATCTACGCAGAATAATATAGAGAGCAGTAAAGAGCAGTCACGCAGTTGAGAAGCAGTTTTGAGTAGATGTCTGTTTAACACCAGTAGAGATATCTTGCGTTAGTGCTGGCAGTTAATGACCAGTGCCCAGTGAAAATGTAGTTCACAGGTGTAGCTGAAGGAGACTGCAGTGGAGATATTGAGAGCATTTGTTGGAGAGCTTCGTTGCAGACCAATTCGTTGGAGAGCTTCGTTGCAGACCAATTCGTTTGGAGAGCTTCGTGGCAGACCAATTCGTTGGAGAGCATTCGTTGCAGACCAATTCAGCAGAGAGATTGCGGACCAATTCGTTGGAGAGCTTTGTTGCAGACTGATTCATTGAAGGGCATTCGTTGGAAAAGAACAGCGTGGGAATTGTATAATGTTATTTGCGGACCGCACAGTATGACTTGCAGATATAACATTGGCACAGTCATAAGTACGGATATAACAATTACACAGGCTAATTAATAGTTTATAAACATTTCCAATAATTCTTAAATTTTACATCTACCTGTAATTGGTTAAACAAGTTTGGAGAACAATAGACTTTTTATCTAGAACTTGTAAAAAATATAACCAAGATGAACATTCTTAAATAATATTTCATTTTTATTTTGTCAACAAGTATCACTTGGGGAACTTATTGAAAATCAGATTCAAAATGAATATTGGATTTTGGATTTTAGATAAAAAAAAAAAAAGAAATAAAGACATCATTTTCATTAATAATAATTTTATTATTAATTGTTGCTATGCATTTTTTTGTAGTTATTCTCCCAAAAGAAACTATTTTTTAAAACAACAAAGATAATATTTAAAAAAATTTTTTTGCTCTATATATAATACATGTTTCAAACATCCCATAAAATAATTTTGGTGTAAATGGTTATGTTACTTAAGGGTTATATAATGTTTTTAAAAATTTATTATCATTATACAATTTAAATTTTATAAATACATCATTCCAGGATAAAAGAAATTTTGTTGATATTTAGTGAATCATTAGAGATACAAATACTAGAAGTAAAGCGTTAGTAAATTTAGTTTATTCCATGAATAATTTGAATAGTGCCTATCATATATTGGCATTATCATACGTGGTAGATATATATTTTTTATTTGTATAAGAGCTGGTAAATTCCTCTTATTACAAACTTGTTTTGTTTAAGAGATGTAAATTCCTCTCACTATGTACTTATTTTGTTTTTGTATTAATGAACAAAAATTAGGAGATAATAAAATTCCTCTTATTATGTTTAATGAGAATGTACCTGAATATATGTAGTAATATATTTATTTTACATTTGCCACTTATTAAATAAGCCATTATTTCTGGTCCTGCATTAGTTTGTTTAGAAACTTCCTAATTTCATATCAATAGATAAGTTCAATGCATTATTAAAAGGAGGTTTTACCTACAAAATACATATAGAAAACATTTTTCTAAATTAGATATTTAGAGTTTATTAGCAAATAATTATAATATTCTTTTTATAACCCTAGATAAGATTCTTTTTCAGTTTATATAAACTACGCTGCACCCATTTCACTTTGGATCTTTTTTATTTTTCTTTAATTCTTTAAAAAGTTGCTGTAACTTTATAAATATGATTGTTATTAATGATAAGATGAAATCACCTAAATATCAATAAAAATGTGTTATTAAGTTTGGCTTTTGTGTATTTTCTTTATAAGGTTGACACTTATTAAATTGCTATTAGATCTTAGAATGATGTTTACATTAAAAAAACTTTAGGATTATTTGTTTACTTATTTTAAATATATTTCAAAATCAATAAAATGCCCCTTTGATTTCAGTGTATATTTATTAGAAATACATACAGATGTAATAAAACAGTCTTTGATGTAAATATGTTTTATCTATTATAAGTTTAGCTAGACCGAAGTGAGAGAATCATTATTATTGATTTATTATTTATAGTTATAGTTTTGGCTTATATTAAATAAAAATAAGTAAGATGTTCATATAAATTAGATAAAAATTGGAAAAGATTAATCATAAAATATGATTTATCTGAAAAATTTTATTTTTCCATAAAAATAAATAAATGAAGAGAATGAATTACTAATGACTTTTCTATAAGTTACAAATTAAAAAAAAATTTCTTTAAAAAAATTAATGAAACAACTTAAAGTAATAATTCTTTTACTAGTCAATGACCATATTTACTTCAAGAAATGGCTAAAAGTTCAGAATTTTATATTACATTAATACATTTATTTTTTTATTAATCTGCGCATATCTTATAACTGATATTATATACACATTTAAACTTATATTAATCTCCCCCCCCTCCAAAAAAAATTGAAACTTATTTAACAAAAACTAATTTTGAGGTCATGTGTGCTTTTTATTAAGAAGGTTCTCCAAAATTATAAAAGCTAACTGAAATTTCTGTGTATAATATATATTGTAAATAAAGATGATTTATTAATTATTGTAAATACATACAGATTATTTCAATGTTTAATTATTTCAATTTATCTACCATCTACATTTGCACTGAGTAAAAATTTGCAATGCAAAATGAACAAAATTATATATAAATAAATCATTTACATGCAATTAGATTGGACATATAAAATATACCCCAATCTAATAAATAATGTACGATGGAACTATGATAAAAAAGGGTTACTGGTAAATAGAGAAAAATAATGAGGACTAACTTGATAGCAGTAAGAAGATACTAGCTGTGTTAAGGCTAATATGATGGAAGTGGTGTGTTTGCTATGTAAGCACACAAAAGAAAATTTAGAGAGTCTGATTCATTTATAAAATAATTATATTATTATATAAAGGCATATTCAATCACCAGAAAAATATATCTAATGGAATCAAGCACATATCACTAGAGGATAAAGTCATAGAGAACTTATTTAATTTAAATGGACTTTCAATTTCTTTTATTTTTTTAAAATTTATTAGTATTGTTTTCCTGATTTGTACTTAAATACCCTCAGGATATAATGGAATGGTTACAGTTAATAACTTATGAATAATTTGTGTACAAATAATTACACTATTATGAGTATAGAATGACTTCACTAAATAATAATATTTAAGAATTTGACATAAATATTACTGCCTCATGAAAAAAGTATGTTTGGAGATGTGGAATATTACATGATCATAAACAAGATATATGAAATGCATTTGAAGGTGTCCAAGCTTTTATGGATTGCAGGGCATGATGTGGTATAGTTGGCAAATAATTATATGACCCCTAAAGACCAGAATAACTTGCATATCAAGTGATAGACAAATTGAATGAGGATTTCACCTTGAGATTATCAAAATGGGTAGTATGACAGACTGAGAAATTGAAAACAATTACCTCACAAGAAATATATTGATTATGATTTAGCATTAAGATATTTAGTGAGAAATTGTGACTTTGGCTGAAAATTAACAATAAATATTACTAGACCAATTTTTCTATATCATACTGAACTTTAATATTCTTGAGCAAATCTGGCATCAACTAAAAATATGCTATTGTTAAAAGTGTCATGCAGGATTTATTATGGATAATGCTTCAGAATTTGTTACCACATATTTTCTCTTACAGTGCAAAAACCAAATTAAAATGCCTCAGATCCCAATAGGAAAAAAATATGTGGAAATGTGTTATTGTTGCAGTAAATCTGGTCATTTGCAAAAAGACTGCAAGCATAAAAATAAAATATGTAAAAACACAGTATTAAAAATAAGTAAACAGACTACAAATCTGTGGGAGGGAGTGTGAGTAATATTATCAATATAAAGCAGATTAATGATAATGAAACAGGCCACATATTACTGGATGTGGATATTAGTAACAAAATACAACAATGGAGGTGGATGGCAGAGTAGGCCTACTGTTGATATTTTATAAAAACTGGTTGAAAATCAGAGAAAGTTATAAAAGTGGTCTGCTATTATTGCTACAGATACTAATAGACAGTTATTTTTTGCCACAATGAAATTTCATCAGTATGTCTAGGGAAAAAAATTTCAAATCTGCTGAAACATTATCCACTAATAAAAATATTTGACAGTGGGGAAAAATCCTGAACACATAAGTTATCATATGTTATGCTGCATCAAAATTTTATTGTGTTATGATTGCAAATTACTTTATAATCTGGGAAGAGAATTCAGACATACTGATGCTTTATTAAATTTACCTGCCAGCAAAATCAATTATATAGATATGATGAACTCTGCATTACTTAATAATTCTGTAATTTCTGAATTGACTAAACCAGGACAAGATTTATATTCAGTTTTTAAAGTAAATAAAATATGGTTGACTAAAACCTTGCCCCATTGGAGTTGTCAAGCCTATTAAAAATGTATGAGATAGTATAATCATTGTACAACAGTTGTGTGTTAATGATGGAAGCTAGTGTCAACAAAAGGCTTGGATCACATTCTTGGTCATAAAATCATCCTGGAATTACACATATAAAAGCTTTAACTTGACCATATGTTTGGTATCCAAATGGTGAAATATAGTTGATGTTAATAAAATGAACAGGTTGTCAAAAAACTGCCAAATTGCCACCTCAAAAAGTTGAAACTTGTATTAAGTTTATAATCTCTTGGACATGCCTACATTTAGATCATATGCATCAATGTATGTTATGTAATATTATTATTAGTCGACTCATTCTTTTGCTGGATGAAATACAGAATAATGCAAGTGCATCATGTACCATTAAAATGCTTGAATTATTTTCTATACATGGTTATGAGATGATTGGAATGGGTTTCAATTTTAGAAAATTGAAGAGTACTTAAAAAAATAAAGAAATAAAGCACTCCTCTTCATCATTCTGAAAATAATGGAATAGCTGAGAAATTTGTTTAACATTCAAAGTATACTTTCAAAAAACATTTTATGGTTGTACTAAAAGCACTAGTTGATGCTATTTTAATTAACATTTGACTGGCAAAATTATTAATGCACCTATCAATTTCACATTCACCTCAATAAGCTATTGCCAACTACTATTGAAATAATAAGTTTTGAATATGAAAAATTCAAAATCTGAGTAAGTGTATGGATATACAACATTCTGAAAAATAAATGGTTGCTAGAAGAGATACTGTGAATTTTATTATGGTTATGACTAATAATATTAGAGAACAATTCAAAACAAAACAACACTCTCCATATAGTAGTGCCATCTTGTGCTAACAAGAGCAATCAATGGATGCCAGAAGGCTTGTGCATAAAATCCCTATCTAATGCCTACTCATCCAATATCCCCAGACTAGTTTCTGGCTTGTGGCCTTCATCAGTGAGGAGCCTTGGATCTGAGAGCACTGCACCTAGATCTTAGGATCTAATGCAACCCTCCAGCACCCACCTTTTAACTCTATTTAACTACAAAACTATGAGAATGAAATTGAAAACACTATTAATATTTTCAATCCAAGCTCAATAGCTTATATAGTCATATGGGTCTGAACTCAATTCAGCACCCATACATTTTGGTGTCTTTGGCTCTTTAACAACCATAGCCACCATTATCCTATTAGGCAGGATTGGTGTTAAACCACTAAACATCACATGATCACTATCTCTTACTAGCACAATAATTGTTATTAAACAATTCAAAACAAAACAACACTCTCCATATAGTAGTGCCATCTTGTGCTAACAAGAGCAATCAATGGATGCCTAATAGGATAATGGTGGCTATGGTTGTTAAAGAGCCAAAGACACCAAAATGTATGGGTGCTGAATTGAGTTCAGACCCATATGACTATATAAGCTATTGAGCTTGGATTGAAAATATTAATAGTGTTTTCAATTTCATTCTCATAGTTTTGTAGTTAAATAGAGTTAAAAGGTGGGTGCTGGAGGGTTGCATTAGATCCTAAGATCTAGGTGCAGTGCTCTCAGATCCAAGGCTCCTCACTGATGAAGGCCACAAGCCAGAAACTAGTCTGGGGATATTGGATGAGTAGGCATTAGATAGGGATTTTATGCACAAGCCTTCTGGCATCCATTGATTGCTCTTGTTAGCACAAGATGGCACTACTATATGGAGAGTGTTGTTTTGTTTTGAATTGTTTAATAACAATTATTGTGCTAGTATGAGATAGTGATCATGTAATATTAGAGAACTAAAAATAATTAAGAAATTATGTAAATCATCTATGTTCTCCTTTAAATGACTTATCAGTAGACATTTATGATAAAAATGTGTCAATGGATGAGAAAAATTAATTATAATAATGTAGAAAAAATATACTTCATCAGTTGATTAGATCAGCAGTTAAGATCAAATAAATAATCACATTATAGATCATAAAAATGATAAAGAACAAACTATAGCTACTTTAATGGAGAAAAAAAGATTTTTTTCAAAACTTCATGCCTATTTAGATCATCTTTTAGACTTAAGGATTGATTATATATACCATTTAGAGCAGAAATTTTTAGAGAGAGGATATATATATATATACCTAAAATAATAATAACATGAAATCATCATTTACCCGTGAATATATATATATATATATATATATATATATATATATATATATATTGTCAATAAAGATTATTTATTAATTATTTTAACCACTCAAAAAAATCTACATATACACCCAGTCAAGATTAGCAAATCAAAATACGCAAAGTTGTATGTAAATTGATCATTTACATACAATTATATTAGCATATGAAACATCTCCATTCTAATAAATGATTTACAATTGATAAAACAATAAAAAACAGGATCAATTCGATCAATAGCAGTAAAAAACCTTTACTGTTCTAAAGCTAAAATAATTCTTGAATGATGTGGGTGTAATGTAAAATACACAAAAGAAACTTTCAGAGAGTCAGACTCTTTGACAGAAATAATTGTAAAGACATAATAATTTTTTTAAAAATAAAATTTATTGGTCAATTAGAAATACAATATGAATACAATGTTTTTTACGGTTATTCAGTATTGCTGTCTATGGTTAATCTTGTGTTTAACCCTCCAGCAATATCTGGTTGAGCTTGAGGCTGAAAGGATTTTTTCTTAATTGAGAGTTCTTGGTTTTTTGGGGGTGGAATGTCCAAGTTTTAGGCAACTGGTAAACTGCCCAGATATCATTAAATATTCCCATTGGAGCTACTATTTGGTCTCTTGTCTTAATTTTCTTTATGATCTTACACAATGTAGAGATTAAATCATAGTTATTATTTTTGAAGATTAATTGACATCATAATAACCAGATGGCAAAAGTGAAAAAATTGTGATCCTGGTTATAAGGAAGTGTCATTTTATTATAGTGGTTTTAATTGAAAAAATTTCCTTAGGATTAACTTTTGTAAAAGCTGTGATGAATTTTTTAATAGGGTTCAAATATTGGCATGTATGAAGGTCTCTTCTTCATGTTTGCAAAGTTGACATATAAAATCAATTTTGGTTAAACCCTCTGCATAACCAGAAAATGATTTGTTGGCAGTGCACCAAGATTATTAAAAGTCCAAATGTTTGGACTTCATGTGCCAATATTGTGTAGGCTTTTTAACATAGTCCCACATAGTGTTGAGCCATTTATTTTTAAATGGTGGAGGAGTGTTCATAGGGTTCACTAGGGGGGAATTGATTGTTTGGAAGCATATAATTTAAGGATTGTATCATGTTAATTGTTTTCTGTAAATAATAGGTAGAGACTGAGTGAGGGCCAAGCCATTAAGCTCTTTAGACCTATGAACTTTGTGCAAGCTTATCACTATTGTTTTACCCCTCCACATTAGCCTTGACAATATGGGGATTTATTTTATTCTGGAAGCTTTTGGTGGGATGAAAGGCAGATAAGTAATAATTTATACATGGTAAAACTAACATGTTTAAAAGGGAGGTTTTCCCTGGAAGGAACAGGTATATTCTAGAGAGGTTCCACTAATTTCTTAGTAGAGATAAGAATTGACTTTTGAAGATCATAGTAGAAAGTGACTTGAAAAAAGTTGAACCCAAGAAATTTCTGGGTTCTGCTATAAAAGGAGAGGAAACATTTTCCCCCAAACAGATGTTCCAGCTTGCTGATTTTTGTGGATTGAACTTCAACCCATAAATATGTGAGTAATTTGTGATGATTTTTTACAGTGATGCAGGGTCTTCCTTCCCTGGGAGGAAGATGACCATTTCATCTATGAAGGAAATATGATGGACTTCCTCCCCTAGAGCTAGGACAAAAATTTCAGGTATTTTTAGTTCTATCTGCCTTAATAGAGGATTTAAGTAAGCAATAAAAAAGAGGGAACTAAGGGTGATCCCTGGGGGATAGATGAGGTCCAAAACCTGTCAAAAGTCATCCATTTAGTGATATATGAAAATATATCTATTGAGAATTAAATTTCCAATGATTCTAATATGTACATCTTGAAACAAGTATTCATGAAGAGTCTGGAGAAGAATAGAGGGCTTAACATTTAAATGCTGAGGAAATATCTAATTGAACCACAATTGGTCTGGATTTTCTGAAGTTTCTGGCATGTTCCATAAGTAGTAAGAATCTAGATATTGCTTATTTGTTGAGGTTCCATTCATTGTAAATTGGGAAGTGAAAATGTTTTGGAGTATTTGATCTTTTATTTTATATTTTACTATTGATTCTATTGTTTTAATTGAAAGGGGAATAATGGAAATGGCAGCAAATTGGTTAGTTCAGATGGGATTATTTTTTGAGGAAGGGAACCAATGAAATAGAGTATAGATCATTGACATTGCAGAAATCTCCAGCTACAACATTGATCACTCCAAGAATTATTGGAGCAGTAGAATAACCTAGATGTATAAGGACAAACATTGGAATACCATGCAGACCAGGGTATATATGCTCTGGAAACAATTTTAATTTGTCAAGAATTAATTTTTCAGTGATACCAAGCTCAGTGGTATATATTTGAGTGTTTCATATTTGTCCAATTTCAAATTTGGTATTTTGAAATTTCTTTTAAAAAAATTGATGAATTTTTGTAATCATTATTAGACTTGCATAGCATTCCTGGTCAATGGTAATCACAGATGGTGTAGAACATTTTTTCCAGCACCAATAGCCCATTGTAAATAATCCCATGCCCAATTGTGTTGATTGGTTAGGTAGATCCTGGCCCTCTTAGTTTGCTATATATTTCCCAAGGGCCCTCTGTCTATCACAGCATTGGGTTTTAAGAATCATGATTGTTTGAATGTTTCTAACTTGTAGATGCAGGTTGGAGAGATGTTGCCCTATGTCATCAAGTTCTTGGAGGAATTTATTTGGGCCTGAGGTCTTTCTGGTATAGTCTGGATAGACAAGAACCATGCTTCAATGAGTGGTTGAGAAAGTATGTCTACTTTGTTGAATAAGATGGAAGAGTTCTGAAAAAAATGATTCAGTTGTGTTCACTTTATTGAGCATCCTAATTGTATGTCAGTGATTTATTTGTGTTGGGTATCTGCTATTGAAGTCAAGTTTTATTTCTTTTTTATTGTCAGGTGGTCTGAAAAGACTACTAGGGTTAAATGGACTTCAATTGAGTGATGTAGTTCAGATGTATAATACATGAGATCAATGAGAGTTCTTGTGCATTTTGTATAAAATGAGAAAAAATTTGGTGGAAAGAAGTCTTCTCCACATAACATTACATTGTTGATAAGATGGAGGTAATTGTCATTAAATTCAGTATATGCCATATTGAAGTCCCCAAAGAAAATAGTGGGGGAAGAATTAAGTAAAGCATGGAGTTGATTATGTGAATAATGTTGAGTATAATTACTGGGGAATTTCTTATGTAGCTGTAGATTATGTTAAGAGAGAACAGTCCTAAGTGAAAGTTAAATATATATAAGGATTTCATTGCTCAAGTATAAAATTTTGAATTCAGAAAGCAAAAGCCTTTTCCTAATTTAAAAAAGCTACATCCAAGCATACTGGAGTGGAAATAGAATGATAAAATGTACTGAATTCTTCAAGTAATTGATTGATTCTATGATTGGAATGAGAATAGATTTTCATCTCAGATAGAAATAAGAATGAATTTTCATCTCAGATAGAAATAGTATATGTGGGAGTGAGAAGGCAATCTTGTTCTTGATTGTGAACACCCTATTCAGGGAATTTAGGTCTCATACATAAATGCCTTTAATCAACAACTGCATTGTGATCAAACATGACCAAAAAAGCAAATGTGTTATTAGTCATTCTGATAGCAGGTGAAATTCCATAGTTGGCCTCCAGGATAGATGTCTAGATTATCATTATTGATTTGATTGGATTAATGTTGTATTGCTGGAGTGCCTGTTATAATTGATAGGCTGTCATCAATCAAATATGAAAGCTCCATTTGATGAACTTGATTGTCAGGGAATCGGTTATCACCCCCCATCAATTGATGTTAAAGAATTTTTCCATTTTTTGCCTTTTTTATTTTTTGGTTTTGTTAGATTTAGTGGTAGTTTTAGTTTGATCATGACTAGTATTCAAAGATGATGAATTATTATCATCCTAATGAGAACTACTTGAGTCTATTGTTTTTCTTTTTATGGTTTTGATTTCATGAATGATAGAATGATTATTTTCTTTTTTGTTGGATTATGCTTTGTTTGTGTTGTTTCTTCCTCACTGGTTTCATTGCCATCAGATGGTTCACCATCCAATGTATGTTTTCTCCATGTCATCTCCATTTATTCATTACTTTTCAACACTTGTTCATCCTGAGTGTGATGAGGAGGCATTTCTTTGAGAAGTTCAATTCCTTTCTGTAGTTGCATTTGTGTTTTTTCCTCTTGATGTTTTGGCACTTTTCACAAATGTGAGTTGGACATTGTTTAATGAGGTGGCTTCTGTCTCCATGGATAAAACACTGAGGTGGAATGCCACAGAATTATGAGTAAATTGAAGAAAACTGCTTCTAAAAGCTACACATATACTTAACTGAATCAAGCACATTGGTCATAAATAAGAAAAGAAAGTAACACAGACATTTAATTTCAAATGGTTTTCAACGTCTTTATTTTTTTTACTCTTCACAAACCTGGAGCATAATTGTAAGTATGGGGGATTTGAACTCAGACTTTCAAGCACACTTCAACTATCCACACTATCTCAACTGATGCACATGACAACACACATGTAGAATAGATAAAAAATCATCAATACACATATTTCATGCTAAACCAGCACTCATCAGTTGGTCCAGATTATCATCTCCCTCACACACACAAACACACCCACACACATATATATATATTATAACCCCTATAAATGAAATTGAATAATTTTTCAATGAAAATCATCGCTCTCTAATTGATTCTCCCTAATTTATGGATGTTTTCTCTAACTTAGAGAAATATTTCAAACAAAACTCTAACAAGTTCTGATTGTTGGACATATATCTTTTACACAATATCTTGGGTTGGGTTGAGACTCTTACAGATAACAATAAGGACCATAAAGTAGACTAAGCTCAGTGGTCAGTTACCTTTAAAGAATTAGCTACAGAGACATACAATTAAGACAAAGGAAGAAGTTAACTCTGATAGAATAAATTATTCCAAATAAAACATATAATTTTGGGAAGAGATAACAACTCAATCATTCCCTCATAAATAATTTAGAATACAGTAAATTTCCACCTTCATCTCAATCAAACTCTCTGAGCTATGAATATTTGCATTTTCAAAAGTATTCTTCAATAGACTCTTGTAATTAACAAACTCTAGTGTATAGTTTAATATTATCCATTAATATAATCGAAGAATAATGGGCCTTTTATGTAATGCAAAATAAAAATCTCAGGGTTTTCTTTCTGGTATTTTATCAAGTAAAGTAATGGTATAGTGTTGCAAGGCAAATGACTGACATTCTAGCAGGCTTTGGTAATATACATTTCCTAATAAGTTAATGCATCTGATTAACATCCTAATAATAATCAGAAAGATCACCAAAGAAAATGCTTACTTTATTCAACAAATATTTAATAAATAAAAGAATCATGTAAATAAATTTAGAATATTTACAACCTTTTACCTAGAATGGCATTCAAATACTAAAGGGAAAAGGTACATTTCATTTCCCTCTCTTATTCTAAACAACACAGATAAAATACTTCATTTACAATATTTAAATTCTGATAATAGGTTAATAATGTGCAGTCTGAATTATGAATGGATATATCCATTGCAATACTTAAATGAACAGTTGTCAATTTAAAATTTTAATTAAAACAAATTGATATCATTTTTTTTATTTATTAATTATTAGTAAATTTTTGGATCATGAGAATTATAATTATCTGATCTGAAAATATACATTTTATTACATTTTGTGGGTTTGTGGAACCAAAGAGAAGAATTTCACACAGAAAAATACTCAAAACTATATTTTAATAAATTTTAAAAATACGTTTATTACATTAGACATAACACAAATTTTATTTACAGCACACTAATTTAATCACAGCTTACACATCATAGCTACTAGATACTTTACATTTTAACTCTGAGGAGTTACTAATTTAAATTCATTTTATTTAAAAATATTGCTTCTTGGTTTTGAAAATTGCACAATAAACTTATGATTATAAATTATTATGATTTCTAGCTGAATATTTATTTGAAATCACAATTTATTCTACTTCTTCTAAGGCATTAAACAAACATTAATGAACTCGAAAATACCAATTATATTAGTTGGCTAGCTTGCACCCATAAGCTAATTAACATTTTTATATATTTTACATCTTAGCATCTTTATGATATCTTACTATTAAACTCATATAATCAAATTATGAAGATGAACTTCAAGATAATTTATTGCTACTTCTAATTTATCTGCTAATATGATGATGGTGACTGTCATCATTACATTACAACTACCTCATACTATATTAATTTTAAAACTAAGGATAAATGAAAACATTCATCAGAAGTCACACATATGTTGCTAGTTAACTTATTTAAAGTCCACATAATAATATTAAATTTAAAATTTATAGAACTTACAAACCCCTCGGTGAATTTCTCCATATGACGTCTATAAATAGCATTGTGTCTGTGTATTCCTATCATGCTATGCTTTAAATTAAGGAATTAAATTATTAAATCTTGTGGATTTATTTGTATACTCCTGGCAAGGCACAGTAGCACAATATGGATATTATTATGACCAACCAAAGCACTGAAAATTATTACCTCCATAACTAACTATCATTGCCATAACATTTATAAATACAATAGTCTACACCCTCTATGATGGACAATCTAGTATTTGAAATAGCACATGAGGGACAACATCACTAAATAAGCTCCTTAGAGCAAGACACCTGACTCTAATAATGGTGGCTCCCATGCTTATCTATCAAGCATAAGTGAAGGCAAAGACGCAGTCTTACAACCTATGAAAAGGGAAAACACACCAAAGACAAATGATTCTCTTCATGGAATCTCACTAAACAAGCTATATAAAATATTTTGGAACACTGTCATCTCATGGCAAATACATATAATAATAATGGGAGATCATTTCCATCCCATAAACATCATAAATAGTATACTATCTGGTAACTATTTCTCACAATGGCAAGATATGAATTTATCCCTAATGATAAAGATTAATAGCTTGTATCAATATTCAAATCCACACATTAAATAATAACTGAAATCCACAGGAAAGTATTGGTCAAAACGCCTATAAACACATAAAAATAGCATAGTAAATGTTTGCATATGATCAGGAATACGCACACAAACAATTAGCATAATAAATATTTATGAATTTAAGTGGACAGATTGATGCAATAAATATTATTAATTAAATGGTTAATAAAATAAATTTGTTCTCAGACAAATTCAAAATCTAATTTTTGCTATGAATGATATTATGAAAATTATTAAAACTTCTGATAAACCCAACTGTAATGATTATTTGTCTCAAGTTATAATGAATAGGCAATTTTAAATTTAAACCCTTTGCCAATATATTTAAATTTACATGTGTGTAATAAAAATCTCTACACACTTTATTGTAAACTCATTGAGACAATTTCAGATGGTAAAGTAAGATACATTGACATGTAAAATAAAGCATAAAATATATAATTATTATATTACCTTTTTAAAAAAAAAAAAAAATACAAATTACAATAATAATGATGATGATAAATTCAGTTCATTAGTAAAGTTTCCTCAACAGTAGGCAGATAATTTACGATGCGAGGTCCCACGTTGTTAGCTATGTGAATAATATTGACGCATTAGATTTTTCAAAACAATACATTTATTTATTTATTTTTTTAAGAAACAACAAAGCAGCTACAACTTCACATGATAGTAGATAAGCACATGAATACAATATACTACTTTACATGAACAGGTATGGGTCCATTACATGACATGATTTAATATTAACTAGTTAGTTTGAACATGGCAATTTTGTATAATTATTATTAAATTCTAGTAGTTATCCACAGTTTCATTGAAAAAATATTTTATTAACAGTTTTTCCACTCTCTCCAAAAAAGCAGACGACAAAGCAACTTGCCCACCATAAATGAAATGATAAGCCAGTTTTCATCAACAAATTTTTATTTTTATTTTCAGCAAGCAGTATTTAATTTATTTAGATTTTTATTTTTTTTATTTAGACATTTGTTGGTTGTTTTTTTTTTTGTTATAATTAAGAACGAACATTTACTTGCATTATTTTAGTATTGAACAGTCTTTATATTTTTATTATTATTATTTTTAACTTGGTCTTAAATTTACTGCCAATAAAAATATGATTGATTAGCATAAAATGACTGTTTATCATTTTCCATATGATTTCGATTATTATTATGATTTTCATTTGTTGAAAACTTCCAAAGTTATATGTTAAATTAAAAGTGTGAATTAGGCACATTATTATGAAATTTAGATCGTTTAGTTTAAAAAAGCCTAAAACTTGATACCTTAATAATTTCTCCTTCAGCACTGCATTGATATGACGACTTTAAAGAACAAATATAATTTTTATGTGCTTTAAAAAACAAAAGGCAAAAAGTAAAAGTTACACTGTTTTTCTTTTCTTTTCTTGTTAGGACAATTTCCGTGATGAAACTCTCACAATTCCCTCCAGTTCCGCGCTCTTTTCTCCGATATCAAAAGAAAACAATATCACATGGCAGTATTATGTGTTTCAATTTCAAGATATAATAAATCAGCTACTTAACATGAATAAAGTTTTTTTTATATATATAAAAATAATAAACAGAAAATACGTGTAATAATTTACTGATTTTCATATTTTTATTGCTGTTTTTATCAGAAGTTTAGAATAATAAATATTTTATTTGCCAAGTTTATTATCTATTTTACTTTTAAAAGTTAGTTGGTTGCAGACGGTTGTGGGTTCGCGTTCCGGTCGGTGTTATGACATATGAAAAAAAAATTAAAGATCTAAAAAATCAACATATACACCCATGCATGCACATGCATCTAAGAGTGTAAAACTAATCTTATTTAAGGCAAGCTTCTTTTAATAATCCACTTCAACTTTAAATAACTAAATGCTACTGAATTATTTTAAGACTTAACAAGTGTAAATTATGAAGGTGATTAAATGAAATAATTTTAACTAACTCATCAGCAATCTAATAACCCAATAAATTTTCAACTCTAAAATTAAAATATTAATTCAGCTAGCTTTCTTTTTTTTAACCTCTGATAAAAATTTTATATTATAAACGTGCACTTTATTAATTAAGTATGAATAGCAGTTATATATTTTTTAAATATCTTTTATTAGATAACTATTTAACTATAAATATATGAGATATTGCTTATTAAGTGAGACCATTTTATCTACATATTAAATGATATAGTTTTATGTCTAGTTATTAGTCTTATTTTATCTTTTATTTTATTTTTATGGCTAAGTATTATATACCTGCACTAATAAATTGTCTTAATAAAAACAGATGGCATATCACATGGTTACAATATATATATAGAGAGAGAGAAGTCAGTGCTCAGTTTATATTAGGATAGAAAATATTTATAGATAGAAAATATTTATACTTTAATGGACAGGATTCAATCTACTCCAACCTCCAACTTTTCAGCCATCCATGCCATTTGAAAGTCTGATGATGGGAAAGCCCAAATCCCATGGTGATGCCAATATTATTGCCATGCTCATGTTGACCTCAAATCACTCTGACCCCTTATGTATAAGATTTTATCCATTTAAATACATAGAAGAGGAACAGGCAGGATACAA
This sequence comes from Epiperipatus broadwayi, assembly GCA_028023455.1. Lineage (NCBI taxonomy): Eukaryota > Metazoa > Onychophora > Udeonychophora > Euonychophora > Peripatidae > Epiperipatus > Epiperipatus broadwayi. Next base: position 651,540 of record JAQFVV010006246.1, on the reverse strand, counting down.
GCTTGATGTGTAAATATTTGAAAATCAGGCACTCTTCACAAACTTGGAGCTTAATTATAAGTATTGGGATTTGAACTCATACTTTCAAGCACTCTTCAACTATCCACACTATCTCATACAACTGATACACATGACCACACACATGTAGAATAGATAAAGAATCACCAATATACATATTTCATGCTAAGCCAGCACTCATCGGTTGGTTCACATTATCATCTCCCACACAGATGTCAAATCTTCATACTTTAATAAACAGGCTTCAATCTAGTTCAACCTTCAACTTTTTAACATCCATATCATTGAAGATCTGATGGTGGAAAGCCCAAATCCTATGCTGATGCCAATAATATTGCCATGCCTATGTTGACCTCAAGTCACTGACCTCTCATGTATATGATTTTATCCATTTAAATACATAGAAGAGAGATAGAAGTATATGAGCTTGATGCATCAGTTGTATGAGATAGTATGCAGAGTTGAAGAGTGTTTAAAAATCTGAGTTCAAATCCCCTTACTTACAATTAAGTTTCAGATTTGTGAAGAGTGCCTGGTTTTCAAATATTTACACATCAATCTTGTATCCTATCCATTCCTCTTCTGTGTATTTAAATGGATAATATTCTATACATGAGGGGTCAGAGTGACTTGAGGTCAACATGAACATGGCAATAATATTGGCATTAGCATGGAATTTGAGCTTTCCTTCATCAGATTTTTAATGATATGGATGGCTGAAAAGTTGGATGTTGGAGTAGAGTGAAGTCTGTCTATTAAAGTATGAAGATTTTCTATCTTAATATAAACTGAGCACTGATTATATATATATGGCAGATGATAATCTGGACCAAATGATGAGTGCTAGTTTAGCACGAAATACGTATATTGGTGATTATTTATCTTTTCTACGTGTGTGTGGTCATGTGTATCAATTGTATAAGTTAGTGTGGATAGTTGAAGGGTTTTATTATTATTATTATTATTATTATTATTATTATTATTATTATTATTATTATTATTATTATTATTATTATTATTATTATTATTATTATTATTATTATTATTATTATTATTATTATTATTATTATTATTATTATTATTATTATTATTATTAAATGAATATTTTGTTATTTGTGTTCAAGTTTATTATTTACATATCTTCAGGGCATAGTATCAACATTTTAAATTCATTTACCATCTTGATGAAAACATATTTAATGTAAATTATTTTAATTCAACTACTAAATAATTAATATAAATATACATAAAAATAAATTATAAATCTGTATTAAAAATAAACGAAATCTGAAAATTAGCCAAACTAAAAGCAACAAACCTTCTGCAGACAGGTTTTTCTCAGATTTCCCTCTATATAACATGCTTTTGAATTGTACTTTTGATTCCATGTATCTTGTGAATATCATTGATGACTAAGTAATTTATCTAATTAACTTTTTATTATATTTTTTACTAGCGTTTATCCTTACAAATTGAATTTTCCATTCTTTCACAATACTGCTAAATTCTGGTATAGTCAACCTTGTAAAAATTTTAATTATTATTTTTGCACACGTGTAGCAGTGGTGGTAGTTGAAAGGATGGATATAATTGAAATAATTTTAAAATAAATTTATGAAAAAAATTAATTGAAAAACCAGAAAATAGGAAATCCTATCAAAACTATAATTATCACTATTGACAATATTGGTAATGATAGTGATAGAAAAACATTTAAATTAATATATGACTAAATAATTTTTTAAACATGTAATATGTATATAAAGTCTTACTTCAATATAATCATATGAACAATCATAAGTATCTTCCATAGAAAAATTAGAAAATGTAACGTTGATTTGATTTCCCATTGTTGTTTTAATAATCCAAATACAATTAAGGAATGCTGGGTAATTATTTGGAAAATTTGGACTCTCAATAGCACCATGGTATTTCTGAATTTTATTATTACATACTAAAAAAAATTATTTGGCATTGAAAATACAAATATTAAAAAATATAATACAACATAAAATAAATATAAATAATAATTATATACAATGTTAATACTGATAACAATTTTCTAAGCCAAATTTCATAATATTCATTAAAAATAAAACATGAAGTTACAATATACAATCTTTATATATTATTCCTAAGTAACAGTATTTTTTGTCTCACTTCAAAGTAAGGAGAGAGACAATTTTTTCACTTAAAATTTTTTTTATTTACGATGAGAACTTACTGAATATAATTTTTGTTTTCAGGACCTTTGATAACTAACTTTAATAAATTAAGTAGACACTCATATTACAATAATATTTTCTAATTTAATTACTAGAAAATGTATTTACAAACTAATATCAAATAAAAGTGCAGTTAACTCGATGGCAAATAAATTAATATCAAGCATGACTTGCAAAAAATCTTTGGGTCTATTTTATTCTTTGGCTAGACATACTCATATTGGAAATTCTTTTTCTACTGCAGCATTGGCAGTCTGTTATATATTCAATTAGTGTGCTTTGTTATTTCTGGAATAACTAAAACATATTTTTTAATCAAATGTTATAATTATTTTTTATCTGTAGAGAGATTTTTTTTCTTAATTAATCTACTTATTACAATTATTGTCCCAAATCTATATTTAATAGATTAAAACAGTAACTATCTTTTACTAAATTATCTAAGTTTAAATATTTTTAACTTTTTAGTTATTTTTAAAAAATTTAAATGACTTTCCTCTTTTATTTTTTTTTTTCAAACATAGCATTACCTCACTCTATTCCAGAAGTATTGATTTTTTGTACTAACCTGAATTGAAGGTATAGTTTTTTAAAATATCTTTGTTTTTCATTTTTTCTTTTGCTTCTTTAGTTTTCTTATCTAAGTATCTATGCTTGCTTTGTTTTCTCTTGAAAATTCATGAATGTTTATTCAATGGTTTCTTTTTCTTCAGTTCTTTACTCTTTCACTTTTGGAATTTCATTTTGACAGTTGCAGCTTATATGACATAAAAGTTTACCACCACCTTCTGCCTTAAGTTTTACTATATTATTGGAAATGACAGTGTCTATTTTTTCTTTACCTCATCTTTTTCTTAAACTGTCTCAAACCCAAATCAAATTTATACTTGGATAACAATATGCTACTATTGCTTATTTTGTATTCAGCAGCAAAAAATTAATTTATTGCTATTTTTTGTCTCTCTGAATATTTCTGCTGGAAATCTTCTATCTGATTTCAAGAAAGTTATGACAAATGTTACCTACATAGCTTTTTTTATAGGATTTAATATTCCATTCATTACCTTATCCTAGAGCATCTATGTAACTTTTCCACTAATACCAAATATAATAAATTTAAGTTTGACTTAGCATCATCAATCATCATTAGATTCACTGGAGTATTTTTCTTCAAATTCTGTTGAAAATAAATTTGGAAGATTCCTCTTCAGTTTTAATATTTTATATTATGTTAAACTTTATTCCTCATGGCTGAAACTGTTTCATGTTTTATTATCAAATGAATATTTTTCTCTGCAATGTATAAGTTTACTATCACATTTACATTACCTAATTTTATGTGGACTTCTTGTTCTCATCTTCTACTATTCTAGCAAGTGAGACATACAATTAAATTTATGATGAAAGTAAAGGCCTCAGATAATGATGGAATTGCAATTAATATATTAAAACAAGCAGGTGAAGAAATAGAAATTTTTTTAGCCAAATTATATACCAAATATTTAAATGATAAAGATGTACCAAATGATTGGGAAAATGCAGTATTAATATTATTTTTAAAAGGTGATACAAGAAAACAATAGAAATTACAGACCTATCAGCCTTTTATAGTTTTATATAAAAATTTTACCAAGATAATTACAACTCATCTATAGAGAACATTGGATTTCCACCAACCAAGAGAACAAGCTGGATTTAAAACAAGGAACAGACAACTGAGGAGAATATACCAATAACCATTGATCTATTTGACTATATACAAGGTCAATGAAAATCACTTCCTGTTCATTGAATCAGAATAAAGAATTCATTTTTTTAAGAGTTAATAGGAATTGTACACAATACATAATAAATTAAAAGTTCTAAATGAAAAATTTATCTAACATTTTATTGTGAGGTTAAACAAAAAAAAAAACTGCCACAGTTTACCAAAACTTGGATTAGGAAGAAGCATTTTACAGAGAAAAGAAAGGATGGGTAAGCATAGATGGTTCAAAGGAAAATGATAGTCAACATTTTTGTATGTAGTCTCTTTTTGTAAATTACTAACCGAATAAGTCTTTGTAAATTGGTATCATTAATTATCTATCATAATTACTAACCCTAAGTGAAAAAGAAGTTATAGCGATGAGATAGAGACAGAGTTGATTAAAGAATCATGGAGTAGAAATGTTAGAGATGATGTATGCTGATGTAATTGAAAATAAAGATGTAAATATTTACAAAAAAAGTACAAATACAAAAATTAGTGTATACATAAAGAACAACCCTTCAAAAGTCAACAAAAATATAAGAGTAAAAATATGTGCTGAAAAGAAAGTAGTAGAGAGGAGGTTGAGTTTGTGGAAGTACTCGACAGTACTAGGTTTCAATATGAAACCAAAGAAGACAGATTTAAGCTTCATGACAGAGAAGAAAATAGAAACTTTCATAATATTATAAAGTACAACAGGGATCAGAATAATTGGGGTAGCTTTAAAGGAAAGGAAAGATTTAGACACGATATTCGTGAATCAGAAAGTAATTGCCTGGAACACCAACCCAGACATAAAAGTAAGTTAAAATTCTCTAGTCTGAATGAGGATGGTAGAAGTAAGAAGGAACCGCCTGATCGAGGTTAAAGTAATTTAAAAATATATATACATACTAGGATGGACTGTTAAATAAAACAAGAAAACACAAGGAATTTGTAAATGAACTATGAGCATGAATAAAATTATTTAATATGGGTAATAAACCTGAATATGAATAAAATAAATAAATTTAAAAAAATAAAAAATGTAGGCAGTTGGTCATGTTGTTTGAGAGTCTGGTGTGTGAACCCATTGTTTTCCAGTTGTTGTATGTGTAGGATAGTCTATGTCAATGTTTTCAGTACCCTAGGGTTGATATGATGAGGATTTAAAGGGTGGGCTGGGGATCTGTATGTAATATTGTATGTAATCCATCAAGAAAAGGCAGATTGTACTGTATTTGCAGAGGTAAAGAAAAAAAAAGAATTTTTTTTCCTCTGGGACCCATGTCTTATGATGCAAAAGATCCTGTAAACCTCAAAAGAAAGAACAAGCATGGGTGCATTCACTAAGGCTATTTTATATATATATTAATCTGATGGTGCAAAAGATCCTGTAATCCTCCAAAGGAACGAGCATGGATGCATTCATTAGATATTAGTACTTTAAATACTTTGTACTGCCATAACATTCTGGATGAAGTAGGGATCTCTAGACTGATGTTCTGGGATTCTTGTCATTTTGAACTTGAGAGGCAGAGGGATGGTGTGGTCTTGTCCTGTCACATCGATGCTTGGGAAATGGGTGTGTGTGTTTCTGGTAATTGGATGTTATGTCTACTGTGCTAAAGCATATGGGACATAAAAAAAAACACAGGAAGAAAAATTTCAACAGGTATATATTGTGATTGTGTTAAAATGTAAATAGTTAATGAAGACATTAAATGGGTAATCCCATTTGAATCTAATTGGAGGAGGGGGTATTGTGTGAGGCAGTCTAAAAGTGCCATGCACAAAATGGCTATAGTTAAAGCTACAGCTCAGTTACATTAAACAAAAGTATTAAATTATGTAGCTATGATAAAAATAGTATAAAGTGGATGAAGTTGTTCTATGTACATATTTCTTATCCCCACCCACACACTCAAAAGTTGTAAATTGGTGCATACTATGAGCATATAATATATTTTTTATTATTTGTTTTTGTTGTAGTAATAAATGTAAACAGCTTACATTTATAATTTCCTTTCACTTTTCTTGTAAAAAGTTATTTACATGTTGGAACATATTATCATTGAAAAAAAATATACTGTAATGGGCACACATGCTGTTACATTCTAATAAATAAAATTAAAAATAAACTTTGCAAATAAAAAAATTTGTTTTTAAAAATTAAAAATTGAAAATTAAAAGTCATCTAAACTTTATATATATAAAATCGCACAGATGAAAAATTATTAAAAAAAACTATTAAAGAAAAAAAAGTATTTTAAAACTAAATTTTCAGAAAAAAACCTTAAAAGATTTAATCATAAAAAGAATGTGCAATAATTTAATTAATGATATTGTGTAAAATGGAAATGATTATATTCAATTAGTTAAAGTAAACTAGCCCTTGGGCATTTCAAAATGTATAATTAAATGTCAGATAGGAAATAAAAAACAATAGGAACAGAATAGCCAATAAAAGAAATCCCTCGGGGAAATGAATCTCAATGAAAGGATCATCATCATGACATAATATCCACTCGATCCAAAAGTTTAATATAAAAGGAAAAATTTAGAAATAAATTATTAGAAAGAGAAGTGAAAGAAGAGATGTGCTAATATGTTTTAGTGTAGAGAGAGTTTAAGGAGAAGGGATTGAAAAGATGCACCATTCAATCCCTTCAGTTTTTCTAAAAAAAAGAAAAAGAGAAATGACCAATCATTTTTCTATATTGCAAACCATAGGACATCAGGGCCCAGCAATAAAATACCAGCTACAATGAAGGACCAATGGCTAACTGCATACTGATCTCCTCAGGATATGGTGGGAATTAACACCTTCCAAATTACAAGCAATTAGAAAATACAGACTTTTTATAACTGTAAGAACTATATATATATATATATATATATATATATATATATATATATATATATATATATATATATATATATATATATATATATATATATATATATATATATATATATATATATAACTAATGAGCATTAATTCTAAAACTTTCCAGTATTTTAAAGCAGTAAGAACTTTAATTCCAAAACTTTTTGAGTATCTAATAGAAATAGAATTTTCTATCTGACTAAATTATTTATCAATTATTTTTATTGAATGTATTTTTTTTAAATCATTTCCATTAATTTATTTAGTAAATGTAGTATGAAGGTCTGCTATGTGCAGGATCACATGATATTCCACACTTGGGCAAAATAAGTCCCATTTTGTACTGACCATTAGAAGCAGACATATTTCCTGCTTCTTGGATTACCATTTTATTGAATGGGATAGTAAGATGGCAAAAAGTACTGCAATCCCTTCCTATAGCATTTTTTATTGTTCTTCTCACCAGACAGATGTAACATTCCTGTACTAGATGAGAGACAATTACTTCTCTATAACCATGCTGTTTAGATGTGCATTCCTGACAGTATAGTATTGTGCTGTTGTATTCATGCTGCATTGAATAGATCGATATATCAGATAGATTGGCGTTGGTTTGACTATGAACTTTTGGCCTAAGGTTAAATCAGGGATAGAATATTTTCTTTTCAAATGCAATCTATGTAGTCTATTCATACTCAACACCCTAATAAAATATTAATAAATTCATCTATGCAAACTTTTAAAATAAAAGTTAAAATGTAAATGAAATTCTAAAATAAAAGTTAAAATGAAAATTAAATTCTAAAGTAAAAGTTATACTAAAATAATTCTAATTTTTATATATGTGCAAAATAAATATTTCTGTGTATTGTTAATCTGGCAGTGGCTTCTTTTATTTTTTTTTAATATTAAAAATTATCTCTATTGCTCGGTGAGCTAGTGACTGGGGCTGATGGTCATAATAAAATATATATATAAATTTGGATTTTAACAGTGTGTATCTGCCTACTATATAAATTTTTCAGGTTCCAGTAGCCTGGTGGTGCCCTGTATGGCGGTTATGTTAAAACATTATAATCCCCGACTGTTGTAATTGGTGCTCAACATGGGCCGATGTTATAATAAACCATGAGTACCCTGAGTAAATTATTTTAAATGAAATATTCTTATCTAATTACATAAAGCCATATACTTTAAATCTTATAAAAGCACTGCCAGTCAGAAATAGCACATATATTAAACAAGAGAAAAAATATATATTAATAACTTTAAATTGTAATTTTTTTTAAAAAATAAAAACTCAAAAGGTTGCAATTGATATAAGTTTTTTTATGAATATATATTATGCTTTAATGTGTATAGGTGTGCACAGCCATATAAGTTTATGATTTTTTAATATGACATCTTATGATGAGTGACCTTTGGGAATCTACCTCAGTGTAATCGCCATTTAAGCATTTCAATTAGTCATAAATAAGTTGGTGATATATATAATTGTGCTGCAAATATACATGTATAAACTCATTATTTCTTAAAATGTATTTACTTCAATGCAACTTCCTTAAATAAATAATTTGCTTGCGATGACATGTGTTAAACATGAAATGTAGAGAAAAAGGAACTCTTGGAGGGAGGAGGCATAAACATAGATGTTTCATAGGAAAATGATAGATATTTTTTTTTTTTGGATATAGTTTTTTTGTAAAATTACTAACCGAATGTCTTTGTAAATTTTCATTAATCATGTACCATAATTACTAACCATAAGTAAATTATATATTTATTTTGTTTATTTTTTAAGCAAGTTTACTGATATGTAATGATCACACATGCTGGTACATTCTAATAAATAACATTAAAAATAAAGTTCGCAAATAAAAAAATTTGTTTTTAAAAATTAAAAATTGAAAATTAAAAGTCATCTAAACTTTATATATATATATAAAATTGCACAGATGAAAAATTATTAAAAAAAAACTATTAAAGAAAAAAAAGGTATTTTAAAACTAAATTTTCAGAAAAAAAAACTTAAAAGATTTAAAGATAAAAAGAATGTACAATAATTTAATTAATGCTATTGTGTAAAATGGAAATGATTATTTTCAATTAGTTAAAGTAAACTAGCCTTTGGGCATCTCAAAATGTATAATTAAAGGTCAGATGGGATAGAAAAAACAATAAGAACAGAATAGCCAATAAAAGAAATCCCTCAGGAAACAGACCTCAATGAAAGGATCATCATGATGTAATGTCCACTCGATCCAAATTTTTAATATAAAAGAAAAGGTTTGGAAATAAATTGGGGGAAAGAGGTGTGAAAGAAGAGGTGTGCTATATGTGTTAGTGTGGAGAGAGCTGAAGGAAAAGGTATTGAAAAGATGCACTCTTCAATTCCTTTCAGTTTTCAAGAAAAAAAGAAAAGAGAAATGGCCAATCATTTTCCTATATTGCGGACCACAGGACATCAGTGCCAGGAAATAAAATATGAGCTAAAGTAAAGGACCTCCAGATGAATCAATAAAATGGCCAACAGCATACCAGTTTCCCCAGGACATTGGGGGAATTAACACTGGATCCCAAATTGCAAGCAACTGTTAAGGATGAACTATATATATAACTAATGAACATTAATTCTAAAAATTTCTAGTATTTTAAAACAGTAAAAACTTAAATTCCAAAACTTTTTCAGTATTTAATAGAAATAGAATTTCATATCTGACTAAATTATTTATCAATTATTTTTATTGAATATATTTACTTTTTTTAAATCATTTACATTAATTTTTTTTTGTTCTTTTATGATTTTTTTCTGTTAAACTAAACTTTTAATAAATGTTAAGTTTAAGTCAGGCATGAAGGGCTGCATAGATTTGTAAAATTATATTAGTTTAATTAAGGGCGGGTTAATCTTAGGTTATTTGTTTCATAGTTAGATTGGGTTAGTCGGTTGGCTATATTCGTATAATTAGTAAATGTAGTATGAAGGTCTGCTATGTGCAGGATCACATGATACACTGCACTTGGGCAAAATAAGTCCCATTTCGTATTGACCATCGGAAGCAGACATATTCCCTGCTCCTTGGATCACCCCTTTAGCCTATGGAATGGGATGGTAAAATGGCAAAAAGAACTGCAATCCTTTCTTATGGAGTTGTTTTTTATTGTTCTTCTTGCCAGACAGATGTAACATTCCTGTATTGTATGAGAGACAATTTCTTCTCTATAACCATGCTGTTCAGATGTGCATTTCTGACAGTATGGTATTGTGCAGTCATATTCATGCTGCATTGAATACATCAATATAGCAGATAGATTGTCATTGGTTTGACTGTGAACTTTTGGCCTAAGGTTAAATCAGGGGTAAAATATTTTCTTTTCAAATGCAATCTATATAGTCTATTCATAATAAAATATTAATAAATTCATCTGTGCGAAGTTCTAAAATAAAAGTTAAAATGTAAATTAAATTTTAAAATAAAAGTTAAAATGTAAATTAAATTCTAAAGTAAAAGTTATACTAAAATAATTCTAATTTTTATATATGTGCAAAATAAATGTTTCTGTGTATTGTTAATCTGGCAGTGGCTTCTTTTATTTTTTTTTTAATATTAAAAATTAGCTCTGTTGCTCCGTGAGCTAGTGACTGGGGCTGATGGTCATAATAAAATATATATGTAAATTTGGATCTTAACAGCACATATCTGCCTACTATATAAATTTTCCAGCTCCAATAGCCTGGTGGTGCCCTGTACGGCAGATACAGTAAGACTTTATTATTCTCCCTAACCATTATAATATGAAATAATTAAAAGTAACTAAATGTTCCAACGTGTCTATATCTTTTTTTTAATTAGCAAATTTTCTAGATTTAATGCATTAAGAAAATTCAGATGGCCATTGTTTTACTAAAAATCAATGTACACTAATTAGTTAACAGTCATCCTGCCTTGTGCTCTTACTTTTCTAAACAAAAAAATTTGAAGAATTCTGGTGCTAAGGCAGAAATAGAAAAATCTTATTTATTGTTGTAAAGATATTTTTAATTTCTAATGTAAATAAATTTTTTTTTGTAATTAATTTTTTTAAATTGATATTTATCAGTTGAGTGATCTGAGTTTACCTAGATAAAATTAAAGAAAATAATAAAATTAATGAAGAATAAAATTCTGTAATTGAAAGGAATGTGCTTTGCTCAAATTAATTAGCCGCCAGGATAAAAAACTAGAATCAATTATTTGAAGAGGGGTAATCAAATTGATTAGGTATTGGAGGTGCTATATATATTGCTCATCAGGTGTAGTAATTTAAAAAAAAATTAGAATACAATTTTTGATGGAGCAACTAGTAGTTATAAAGAGAATTAGACTGTGGTTTTTTTTTGAGGGGCTGACCAGTGATAAAAACAATAGTTCTGTTCATGCAAATACTGTCAGTGAATATTCAGTCCAATAGTCAATGATTTAAAGTCAATCATTCCAGCAGTAAATCATTTCAGCAGTCATTAATCAGTCAGAAAGAAGAAATCACTGCAATTATTCATCAATCCAAAATTAAAGAAGAGGTTATTTATGGGGACTACCAGCATTTTGAATACTGATTTAATAATTTAATGGTGATGGCTGCAGTCAGTATGGAAGAGATTTAAGATTACTAAAATCTTGGTATGGCTTTCAGCCCCTGTTGCTTCCAGTTGTATGCTGTCTCAGCATCGTAGCCAGGCCTAAATCCAGAAGAATATGGGGAACTGTTAACAATATATTGAAATAGAAGAAAGAGCATAGAACTGAATATCTTCTGAAAACCATTTATTATAAAGCAAAGTACAATTTTTTCATGAGTAGCAGTAAACCAATGCAAGATGGAGATAATTCTTACATCAGCTAAAGTGATAGCCATGGGATAGAAGCCTGCTTCAGTGCAACTATCCCACTCCTCCCCACTGTTGAAATGTAGCCAACCAGATCCAGTCAGTGAGGATGATGAAGATCACCAGACTAATGTAATAATGATAAAGATCACCAGACTAATATAATAACAATGAACATCACCAGACTAATATAATAACAATGAACAGACTAAAATAATGAAAGAAAGAAGTCCTTCTTGCCCTGTGAGGCAGATGTATATACCATGTCCAGAGAAACCAAGTCCAGAAGAAATCTCCAGATTTCATAGGGTGAAATTTATTTTAATCACTTGACATTGTTTCTCAAATACTATTCATTTATTTAAAAATAATATAAAATAACAATTCATGTCAATTGTTAATACAGAGTTTAATATAAATAAATAAAAACAAATAATATTTTCAAGTGCTTTCAACTCTTATGAGTCCTTATCAAGGCAGTGTAAACAATTCTATTTTCTCCTAGGTGATGAATCTAACATTTCATTGTATTGGCCAGGAACAACTAATCAGAAAGCTGGTTAATTTTGAATTCATAGCACAAGATGAATTTTGTATAATATATGATTCTTTAATCTTGCGTTTTTTATCATGTGTTTCATTCATTAATATTGTAAAATCCTTTGGACTACATATATGGCCTGTATTATTTTGATGAACATAAAAAGCTGAATAAACTGTATCATCTTCTCTTGCTCTATTATAAGTATATTTATGTTGTTGGGGGTGATATTTAATATTTGTTTTGGTTTCTCCAACATATATGGCACTACAATTTATTTGTGGGCATCTAATAGAGTATACAACACTGCTTTTATCCTCCTTATTTATTATTTCCTTAGAATTATTTATTAACCTATTAAGGTTAGGTGGAGTTCTCCATGCTAATCGAAAATCTTGACTTAAAACTTTTATTATATTTTTATTAATATTGGGAATAAAAGCTAATGACATCCATGGTTTATTATTCATATTTATATGGTCACTATTATGATGTTGTTTATAATGATTCAATACAGTAGATAATAGCATTTGTTTATTATAACCCATTTGTATTAAATCTTGCATATAACATTTTATATATCTTTCATAAACATTTCATACTGTATTGAAGCATTATAAACAACATCATAATAGTGACTATATAAATATGAATAATAAACCATGGATGTCATTAGTTTTATTCCCAATATTAATAAAAATATAATAAAAGTTTTAAGTCAAAGTTTTCGATTAGCATGGAGAACTCCACCTAACCTTAATAGGTTAATAAATAATTCTAAGGAAATAATAAATAAGGAGGATAAAAGCAGTGTTGTATACTCTGTTAGATGCCCACAAATAAATCGTAGTGCCATATATGTTGGAGAAACCAAAACAATTATTAAATATCGCCTTCAACAACATAAATATACTTATAATAGAGCAAGAGAAGATGATACTGTTTATTCAGCTTTTTATGTTCATCAAAATAATACAGGCCATATATGTAGTCCAAAGGATTTTACAATATTAATGAATGAAACACATGATAAAAAACGCAATATTAAAGAATCATATATTATACAAAATTCATCTTGTGCTATGAATTCAAAATTAACCAGCTTTCCGGTTAGTTGTTCCTGGCCAATACAATGAAATGTTAGATTCATCACCTAGGAGAAAATAGAATTGTTTACACTGCCTTGATAAGGACTCGTAAGAGTTGAAAGTGCTTGGAAATATTATTTGTTTTTATTTATTTATATTAAACTCTGTATTAACAATTGACATGAATTGTTATTTTATATTATTTTTATATTATATACAGAAGTATTATTTATTTATTTATTTATTCATTTATTTATGTAATACATTTGTAACATGTTTAAAATCTAATCACTCTGCAAAATTAATTGATATTTTGGTAGTTTATGTATGCATAAATCATTCTTTCACATTTAGCTTAAAATTACAAAATATACTATGAGTATGTGCATCTACTTTTATATCACCTTTATGTTTTAACCATTTAGATATGCATCAATAAAGTCAAGATAAGATGCATAAAATAATAGTTTTATTTTATTTCTTTGTGTGCTTACATGTATGATAACATACAATTTTCAAAAATCATGTCAGTGGAGCCATAAGCTCAAAACCAATTGGTCTGGAACTAGGGACTTAACGATAGAGATTTTGAATTCTTTCTCTTTTGACACTTATAAAAACAAAGCCTGTTTAGAGCTATTGGTAAGCTCCATCTAGTAATCATTTAAATGCAAGCTTAAAAGCATGTTACAAAATTTATTACTTGTTTTATTAATTATTATAATTGTACTTTTGAAGGCTTTTGTGAAGCTATATTGCAGAGGCTTTTACTTTATGATGAAACTGAACTGAATTCAGAATCAGCTAGCTATCTGCTTTGAAAAGCTGAATTTGAAGACATTTATGTGTCTGAAAAGTTTAGACTTTCAAATTGTAGAAACATGTTTTATAAGTGCTGACTTTTGAGTTAGTATTTTAGATCTAGTTTCTAGAGTCACACGCTTCCACTGAGGTGAGCCATAAGCTCAAAAGCAATTGGTTTGGAGGTAGGGTCTTAATGATAGAGATTTTGAATTCTTTCCCTTTCAGCACTTATAAAAATAAAGCTTGTTTAGAGCTATTGGTAAGCTACGTCTAGTGATCATTTAAATGCAAGTTTAAAAGCGAGTTATGAAATTTATGACTTGTTTTATTAATTCTATATATAAGATAGTTAGTCAGTCAAACCAAAAACTAACATATAATGATTGTTAATTAACAAAAAATACTAATAATAATAATTTAATTCTGTTATATGTCAAGTGTTTATAATTTAATTTGAAATAATAAATGAAGATATTACCTCCATTCGGTGCTTGTATTATAGTTAAAGTTGCCATAGGATGGCGCCATTTTCACACTAAAACTATAAAATATGAACATTCATGGGCCGTTGATTTTGATAATTTTTCTGTGCTTTTTTGTAATGCGAAAATAAAAACAAAACAAAATCGTCTTTTTTAAATATTATTTTTTATTAACGTATACAATTTAAATGATAATAATAAATGTAAAATAAAATCAACAAATTACAATTTGATTCGTGTTTTTTATATTGTATACTTTTTAAATTGTGTTACGGCTTTTGTTTTTTATCAATTTTCTATCGGATATTTTTTTTATTTACGGGTTTTTTTTTATCAATTTTCTATCGGATATTTTTTTTACTTGTGTTACAACTTTTTTTGTTGTTGTTTAACTAAAAAATATTAATCGTAATAAAAGTAAAAGTTGTTACAGTTAGATTTAGGATTAGTTTTAGGGTTAGGTTTAGGGTTAGTTTAGGGTTAGGTTTAGGGTTAGTTTAGGGTTAGGTTTAGGGTTAGTTTTAGGGTTAGGGTTAGTTTTAGAGTTAGTGTTCTGTTTGTTTGTAATGCTAAAATAAAAAAATTCTAAATCGTAACCGTACTCGGACAGAAGAAAGAAACTCAAACTTTTTTAAACAACAACAAACACATACAAATGTCTTCTTTACTTATTAAACATGCTTATAATATTTGCTTTTTATTAAATTTACAAAAAAAAACTGCATATTTGGACTTTTCTTACTGGATATTTTTTTCGTACCGCTCTTTTTTACTTCAAAAATATACAGATGGTAGAATCTTTTTTGTCTCATGGAATGTACATTACTTGACACGTTACCTAATTGCAACTCAATAAAAACATAGATATTTAACATTTTCCCAAATAAAAGTTCAATATAGTATGTTGTAAAAAGTCTTATAATTATTGTTTTAAAAAATCTGAACATTTCAATAGTTTAAAATAAAAAAAAATCCAATGAAAACAACATTTCAATACAATTCAAATACAAACTCTGTCATCAAGTCGTAATTCTTTTATAAATTGTGCGAATTCAGAAAATGTATTTGCTTCCATGCAACATACATGCTGTACTGCGATGCGACATAGCGGCCTGCATTTTGTAGCACAACAAAAAAAGTTGTACTATTGAAAACGCGTGTTCGAACGTGTCGGCCACGGAAACAGCATTTTAATGTGTTTTGGCGCGAAACGCGCGACATAGAGCGGTGCCTTTAGATAAAAGATGAGTACCCTCCATTCATACAGATGATCAGATATCAAGTCATTATAAAGGAAAGAATGGCCTAAGCTTTGTTTACAATAATAATAATAATAATAATAATAATTATATATATATATAACTAAACTTAACCATCCCCCATTTTTTTTTCTTAATATTACTAATGGAATCTTTCATAGCACAAACTGTGAAATTCACACTTCTGAGTATGAAAACAAAATAAAAATTTCAAAAAAAATAAAAATTTACAATAATAAACATATGATCAAATTCAATGGTTGAATCAAAGTTCATCAAATCATCCTGATAATAATAGTTCATGAGTTTTGACATAAAAGTCTTTGATAACATGGTTCAGTTCTTCATATTGCTTTTCTCTGACAAAGGGTTGTTCATGTAGTGATGGTCTCCTCAAGCTGTTCAGAATATAAACACATCAACCCTTAGTTGGTCTATCTCTTGATTTTCCTGCATACATCTTCGGTTGGACAATAGGCATTTTCTTAGATGTATTATTGAAGTGGACAACAGAATTTCATGCAATCATGTTAGGGAAGAAAGCAATCAAATACTACAGCATGACAGTTTTACCCCATATGCATCTTATAGTTGTATAAAATTGTTTGAATTCATAAACTATGATTTAATATTAAATAGTTTGTTTTTTTCTCGATTAGATAAACTACTCCATAATTACTTTTAATTATTGGCAATGTTTGTGTTCTCTTTTTCTATCTGTATTTGAAAAATATCCAAGTTTTTTCACTAACAATTTGAAAATAAATTTTGTTATTGCACAAATTTATATGAATTATTTTTTTAATTCACTTAATAAACTATTGCTTTCAACTTGACAGGGTTTTATATCACCATATCTTATTAAAAATAATTATTATTTTGAACAACATTCTTCATTTTTCTGCATTCAAAATTTCTATTCAGTTGATGTTAATTTTGTAACAAAAGCATTATTTTCGAAAAAGAAAAATGATTTAAAATTGATTTTTTCTTTTATAGTATCCTTCATTTTCATTATTTGATGTATTAAAATTCTCATTTACTTTTAAATCAATGTAGCTGCTTATTGTTGTATTTACTATCAATGAAACAATTCATTAAAAAAATAATCCATTTTTTATTTTCATACCCAGTTTCCTATTGACTAAACTTGACATCAAGATAATTTCCAAGTTTGCTTAGTTTCAGTTTGCATCACATAGTATTATTTGGTTTAAAACATATAACACAATTTATCTAAATTTGTCTAATAGTGTATATATACATAGATTGTTTTTTCTGTTCTTTTGTTATACTAATAATCCACAAAAATATAATAATCTATCATGACTTTCTTTTATTCAAATGTTACCAAACAAGCATACACATTGCATATATATATATAATCAAAACTACCCCAAATCTAAAATTAAACCAGACCAGCATAAAAATAATATTAAAACACAACCTAAGGTTTCACTGCTACAAGCAGACTTCTCAAGTGTAAAGAACTACAAAAAAAACCACACATTATATATACTATTAAAAACTACCCACAAATCCATTCACTTCCCATCCACCCTTAATATTAAAAGAACTCTTAAATAAGT
Source organism: Epiperipatus broadwayi (assembly GCA_028023455.1). Lineage (NCBI taxonomy): Eukaryota > Metazoa > Onychophora > Udeonychophora > Euonychophora > Peripatidae > Epiperipatus > Epiperipatus broadwayi. The sequence goes on along the minus strand of JAQFVV010006246.1, from coordinate 634,045 downwards.
TAATTGCTTCAGAATAATAAATTTTCAATAATAAAGACTCTTTAATTCTTCTTTTGATTTCATTTCTCTCAAAGAAGACAACCTTAGCTTCATCAAAATCAATAGTGTGGCCTGTATCCTTTTCATGGACATACAAAGCAGAACTAAGATATCATAAAAGTAGAGTTAAAAATAGATATCTTAGTTCTGCTTTGTATGTCCATGAAAAAGATACAGGCCACACTATTGATTTTGATGAAGCTAAGGTTGTCTTCTTTGAGAGAAATGAAATCAAAAGAAGAATTAAAGAGTCTTTATTATTGAAAATTTATTATTCTGAAGCAATTAACTTATTTAAGAGTTCTTTTAATATTAAGGGTGGATGGGAAGTGAATGGATTTGTGGGTAGTTTTTAATAGTATATATAATGTGTGGTTTTTTTTGTAGTTCTTTACACTTGAGAAGTCTGCTTGTAGCAGTGAAACCTTAGGTTGTGTTTTAATATTATTTTTATGCTGGTCTGGTTTAATTTTAAATTTGGGGTAGTTTTGATTTTATATTGACTAGTTTAGCTTTATGCTTGTAATATTTATATATATATATATATATATATATATATATATATATATATATATATATATATATATATATATATATATATATATATATATATATATATATATATATAATAAATAAACTCAAAATAGTGAGATAACATTTAGGTAACTTGTATGAGTTTTAGCTGGATTTAAATTGAAATGTGGGCTAATTTTGGCTGGTACGATTGAGTTGTAAGCTGCCCTTACAATCCGTCTTTTTTTGTAGGGTTTTGCATTTAAAGTGTATGTTCTTTTTTTATAAGAAGGATGATGAAGCCTATATCTATTGTTTTGGAATCTCTCAATAATGCAAATTACTCTCTAGATTTTCTTCAGTTTTTTTTTTATTCTGAAAAACATTGTTCAAGGTGGGGTTCAAACATAGGGCTCTCTTTTTTTGCTATTGATGGCTTTATATTTTGAGCACATTAGTATAAATGTGTCTCTGTTACAGATGTCACATATTTTTACTTGTCAGCCTTTATCCTTCCCCATTGATTCTTACTGGATTTCTTTTGAGGACTAGCAGAAGATTAGAGTATCCATCACTTGATGTGGACTGACTCTTTAAGTTAAGTGGCTCTAAGGTATCTCAATATATGCTCTGGCATATATTAAGGTATACCCTCATCATAGTTCATTACCCTACTTCATTGTCTGTATACATATCTCTCTTCCTTTTCATTTTTTTAGCTAGATAATCAGTTGAGTATGACAATTTTATAATTACTGAAATTGTCCACAATATAGCTTCATAATTGAGGCAGTATACATGCCCCTGACTTCTCCTTTCACATCTAACCAGAATGTGTTGAGACCTGATTGTTTTACTTAGTGTAATATCCTTCATACAGGTGGTAGAACTTAATATATCTATTATCAATCGGCTGGCATGAGGGTTTTTTATTAAGACTTTGTCTTCTGCTCTAAAGGGATATGGAGTTTTAGTCTGCTGGCATGAGGGATTTTTATTAAGACTTTGTCTTCTACTCTAAAGGGATATGGAGTTTTAGTCTTATCCCTGTTCCTTTGATTAGCCTTATTTATCAATAGTAGGTAGTCTTTTTGTATATTCATCTCTATATTACTTTGTTTACTTGGTCACTTCCATTGCACTTTATGCTGCTTGGCTAATCTATCCCCATTTTTGTTTGATTGGCCAATAAACTAAACATTACTAGAAAGTGAATATGTATACCTACCTGTCTTTTATGTCATTTTCTTATATTATCTCCATTATTTTCTTAAAACATCATTTGAGAATTGATCTATTGTGAATGGTCCATATTTATGTGTCCTAAGTTGCAATCTTTGAAGTCCTTCCCTTATTATATGCTTTTTCTTTTAAGCACTATAATTTATGTGCCTAATGAAGGTGAGGGGACCTTTATAAGTATTACACAACTTGTGGAACTATAAACCTTTCTGCTTAATGGACCATAATATGGTCATCTTCATTCTTATAACTTTTTATATTTTGATCATCTTCTCGACTATAGAGAGACTCTAATTGCTATAATACACATCTAAGATAATCAAATTTACATTTCCTTAGTGTCTTCAAAATTAGCTCTTATAATGTCGCAGTTTTCTCCTGAGATGGTCATTTGAGCTAATGATAGGTTGAGAGTGAAATTTCAGGCTCTAAGTACTGGTTGCTAAAGTTATTCTGGATTTCTTCATTGTGCACATTGCTCATTTCTGTAGTGCTTATGAGTAGGGTCAAAAATAGCACAGCTGTGTTAATTGCTTTCTCCTTACTACTCTGGGTTGTTTGGGTTGATCTTGGTCTGTTGTATTCCAACAACTAGTGTATCCTTATTCAATTGGGATTCAATTATTTTAAACCTCATGGTAATGACTTCATCTAAGGGCTTTAGATCTTGACCTAAGGTTTTTATCTCCATATTTTGTATAATAGGATTTTGTTCCAAATCCATATGAATGACTTGTAGTTCTTTCTGAATTTTATCTTGGTGCCTCCCTGGGCTTTCATCTATTTTTTTCTTGAAATTCTCATGGCTTTGATATGTCTCTTTGTATTCAATGTCAAGTTGGTTGGTGATAGTATCTTTAAAATCCTCAAATAGTTACCAACATTGTACATCTCTTTTATTCATTTCCTTCCTTATTTTCTTCCATTTCTTGTTTTAGTTCAGCATTATCTTTCTGCACATTCTTCAACTCTAGAGATAGTTGTTCCATATTCTCTGAAGTTTATTTTTAAGATCCTTAATTTCTGTCTTCATTTGTGCCTCCATTCTGTCTATATCTTTTTTCAAACATTCTCTCAAATGACACATTTTCTCTTTCAGCTCTGTTTTACCCTATAAACATCAGCTTTAGTTTTCATATTATCCAACTTGCTATCCATGTCATCCATCCTGTCATTTGTATCTGCCTTGGTTGCCATTTTTTTAAATGTGATTCATATCATTTTTGGTTGCCATTGTATCTTTCATATTATCCATCTTACTATTTATTTCAATCATCATTTGGAAGAATCACTCCATAATCATCTCATCTCCTGCAGTCTGTGATATCCCAATTTTAGGTGCATGACTGCATGGCAGGGGTCTTTCATGTTTGAAAAGCTACCTGTCTCCCTTCCTTTATCTGTAGTGATTAATCAACTTCAATTATAGACCACTCAGATATTTGTATCAGTGTAAATCCTTCCCCATTTTGATAGGATCATCTACTATTTCACTGTCACTATTACTTTTGATTGTTTCAAAATATTTTGATTCCATATAAACTAACTGCTTACTACTTCTGATTATCATTAAATATTTTTTGGGCAGACTAAGTATAAAAATATTTGTTTGTCAGACTAGAAATGAACATATGCCATCCCTAACCATTTTGTGTTTACTTTTAATTTCTTTTAAAAAAATTTTTTTAATCTACTTTTTAGCCTATGCCTTTTTTAAATATCTTACTCCACTATTTTAGTTTCCATTTATTATTAATAATTTATTCATGTCTCAGATTATTATTCCATTCTTTGTTTTTAAACATGCATTCCCCTTTGCATATGGCTTTCAGTTAACATACTTACTTAGAAATTGTTCAAGTTTATGATGTACACTCTTTGTTTTTGGAAGTGCTAATTGTTTGTTAAGAGTTTAAGTTTATTAGAATTTATTTCACAGAAATATAAAATAGAATATAATTTTATAAGAAAGATTAAAAAAAATTTTTTTTAACACCTGTCGAATGGCTGGGCCTTCCTTGAACTATGGTATGAGCAAGATGTATGTTCGTGCCAACACATTTGGCACCTGATGTAATGGTTCATGTGCTTTTGGGGGCCACATCCATATATGGTCCAACCTAGGTTCTTCAGGTAGAATGCTGGAGATGATGTGATGAAGTACATAACCAATGATTCCATCCAACTTCAATTGACTAGCTCTAAACCTGTTTACTAAATATAGATACAATTTAGGTTAGTTCATCTACATCATACCCCTTCCTTTGGTTCTGTTATGCCCCAGTATTCAAACCCAGGGAGAATTTGCCTTCAACTCTCTTAACAGGGATGAACATATACATATAATAACTTCCACACTTTTATATAGGTTACAACTAGTAGTATTGGTATTCAATTTGTGTAGAACTATTATATAAGAGAAAATGTGTGTGTGTGTGTGTGTGCATATTAAAACTAATAGTTGACTGTTGAATGCAAAGTTGAATCAATAAATCAGAGACTGGAATAATGCAAACAAATTGTTTAACATTTATGTGACTATGACAAAATGAATTAAGAATAAAATATTTTAGCAACAATAAAAAGGAAATAAATTGCATGTATCAAGTATGAACTTCTACCACATCATCAATTAAAACATCTTGTGGTTCCAACTTGTTGTTTCAAACACTTTTACCTGATGGTAGAAATCCATGATGACACATTATTTACAAGATTATTTAAAATAAAATAAAAAATATATTAAGATTACAAAATAAATGTGATGCTAACTATCTAAATTAAATACCCATTCCTATATATCTATAGTAATATTGTTTATCCTTGGTTGAAGATGTATCACTTGATTAGGTCCCCCAAACTAAACTATAAATCACTATTGTCACAGATAAGAATATACATTGTAGGAATAGAGACCAATTCCCACACAGATATATAGTATTAAATAAAAAAAATTTCGTGTGTATCTTTGTTTTTGTATATATTATAAATATTAATAAGTAAGATTAGTAATTAGTAATGAGAAAAGTGAATATTATATGATAGTTAGTTGTTTTATACTCTTATATTAAATATAGCAATTTCATTATATAGTTTATTTTTCTTTAAAATAAAACAGGCTAGACTAGATGGTTTAGAGATCAAATCTAAAGGTCAACAGATTAATAGCCTGCAAAGCACACATGTTGTCTGGAATCAAAGTGAGTATATGTAAATTATAGACACATACATTCTGTTAATTACACATAAATTTTTATTTTTGATCTGAATTTTAAATTGTCAAACAAAAAGATGATCTTTGGAGGGAGAAATTAATTTTCTTTTTGTTACTTGACCATTAAGTGTCATCAGTTTGAGTTTCTTTGTTTTTCTAAAATGAGTGTTTTTTTGTGTGAAACAATCTTTGGGCTGGCTGATGAAAGACTTTGACCTGTCCAAAGCTAGATGAGTTATTGAAGGAAGATATAAAAAGCTGTGTGAGAAAGAGAGGGGCTCAGTCAGTAGTTGTGTTATTTTTTCTTTTCAAAGTTCTTAGTAGAAGTAGTAGTATTTTTTTTCTTTCCCTGCACTTTAGGGAAGAAGTAAAAGCAAAATGTTAAAATATTTCTTTTTATAGTATAAATAAAAATGTGCTAATATATGAACACTATTGCATTCAAGTTATTCCAGAGGGAATTATATATGAGTTATGAAAAGAGTTTCAGAAAAGAATCTTAGTGGGGAGAAAGCAGTAAATCTCCATCAGGATCGATAAAGATTCTGTCCCTAAAAAGAAGCTGAAAAGTAAAATGGTATTATAAGGAGAATGCATAAATTGCTGCTTTAGAACAAAATGAACTGTTTATATATATTTTTAGCTGTTAGAAAAGAATAAAGTGGTGTTAATTGCATTATTTTGTCCCCAGGATCTCTCCATTATGAATTAAGTAGGTTGACCATCTACTTATATATATCTTTAAGATTCAGATAATGATCACATTTCAAGTCAACCAAGCCAAAACCACATTCTGTCTCAACACCCAATGGTTTATTAAAGAATTGCCATCTTTAAAGAGAGGGAGAAGAAGAAAGAAGAGAATTATATAATCCACATATCAAGCCTCAATTAATCTACTAATCATTTTTAATGCTTTCTTTTATTTTCATCAAGAATGCCAGAAATAAGTTTGAAATGGTAAAGAGAAAAGAGTGAAGTACCAGAACTCAGCCAACTTAGTTTGAAACTATAGACAAGAGAGCAGTCTTTTGTCGCAGCTTGGGCATTATTAAGAACTGAAAAATGGATTGGTAACTTTTAAATTTTATTAATCATTTTTTTACTTATTTAAGGTAATTATTTGAATCTCCTTCTATGGGTCAAACATCATTTCTTTTTTTATTTAAATACATAAACATTAAAAGTTTTTTTATTTTTATTTTATACTATTAATTATCATTTCGCATAACATCACAAATACATTTAGAAGTTATTAGACTTAATGTTTCCTATCTTTGAATATTATTTTTTTTATTGTAATTTAAAATATCTTTTATTTATTATTGTCATTTATTGAGTTAATCAACAGTACTTAAGCAATTAGTCAATAAATATTTTATGTTTTTTATTTATTTTGCATATTTAAATTTGATATGAATGTTGCTTTGCTCAAAATTTAATTTTTTTTTTTTTGAATTTATATGATTTATTTGTAAATGAACAATAATGATATGAAGGGGAAACATTTTAACATGATATATATGCTAACATATCACAAGTGTGTGTGGTGATTGTTATATAGACAAACGTCAATTAAGATAAGTCAGAATAGGTTAGACTAAAGTCTTAATGCTTAACAATTTTTTAGGGAGCAAATAAATAAAGTATAGATTCACATGTATGAAACTGAACACACACACATATTGCATGAATGACTTTTGTATTGCAATTATAACATATATAATAAAGCTGGGAGAAATATTGAATAAGCATTAGATGGAACATTTTTTTTTAATGTTTCATTTTAAACCAGCTTATTAAATAGGTAGGAGCATATACATATGTTTAACTTTTTTATTTGGCTCCACATACAGTATTTGATATTTTGTTTTAATAATGTATTATTTGATTGATATAATAATTGAAGTCAATTGGATGATTAAAAATTTGTTTTATCAAAAGGAAAGAATCTTAATAAATATAATATGTAACTTTCATATTATTATTATTAGTATTGATATTTTTAATTTCACCATTTAGTTATGATCATTCATAATCACTAATGAATGTCAAGCATTGGGTCATGATTTAGATATAATAATGTCTTAGGTAAATAACTATAGATTTATAAAAAACTAAATTTGCTGTTGTGATTTAATTGCAAAAGCTGTGGCTGGAAGTATCATCATAATCATCGTCAATATAATTATTAGTAAATAGATTAAATAAATGGGTTTAATGGCCATATATAAATAAAGGTCCTCACTGTGCTAGTTTGTGAGCCATTAGCAAGAGCATCTGTGCATTTGTAAATCCATGTACTTAAACTGAGCTGGTAACACCTGTAAAAATATTGTAAGAATTTATGATATTGGGATCTTATGGTTTTAATTGCACAACTAAAATATAAGGATGTCATTTTCCATTCATCCACATGCATAGGTCATGAATATTGTACCAAGTGGGTTTGAATGAGGTACACTACAAATATATATATATATATATATATATATATATATATATAACTTTATCTAGGCTTAGACAGCCTAGTAGTGCCCAGGTAAAACACATGCACATAAGTAAACTAAATAAAGGAGAAAGAAGAGTTTCATTTCCTTTTTTCAATCTTGATGATATATTTAATTTTTGATATTTTAATTAGTTACAAATAGCACCAGTGTGCTACTACATTTTATATATGTGGAAAGGAAAAAAGGGATGATTTTTTGTTGAAAGAGTCTATTATTACCCATAAGTGTAATTTTACTATATTGATTTCACTATCATTTTTATCCAGTTATAATGATTAATATTTTGTTATTAGTTACAATATAGCTAATCTTTATTTATTAGTTACAATGGCTTTCTAACCAGAGCAATGGCAAATACTGTGAATCTTAAGAGAATTTATGCCAGTGATTTTTTTTATTTCTTTTTTTGAAATGAGATATTTTGTAAGGACAAATAATTAATTTTTTGTTTGTTATAATATATATATGAAGTACTTATTCAAATTGATAACAAGAATATAACGATTGTTAATTAACAACAACAACAACAACAACAATAGTAGTAGTAGTAGTAGTAGTGGTGGTGGTGATGGTGGTAGTAGTAGTAGTAATAGTAGTAGTAGTAGTAACTTGAATTTTGAAATGTTTGTAATTTAATTTGAAATAATAAATAAAGATCTTACCTCTATTCATATGGATGACCAGATGTCAAGTTGCTATAAAGGCAAAGGTAGGCCTAAACTTTATTTACAATAATAATAAAAATATATATAACTAAACTTAACTATTCCCCATTTCTTTCTTATCAACATTAATAATGGAATCTCCAAAACACAAACTGGGAAGTTCATGCTTTTGGTTATGAAAATAAAACAATAATAAATATATGATAAAATTCAATGGTTGAATCAATGATTCATCAAATCATTTTGATAGTAGTTCATGAGTTTTGATGTGAAAGTATTTAATAACATGATTCAGTTCTTCATATCACTTTTCTCTGACAAAGGATTGTTCACATAGCAATGTATCCTTGCGCCATTCAGAATACAAGTACAATGACCCATAGTTGGTCTATCTCTTGATTTTCCTGCATACATCTAAAGTTGGACAATAGGCATTTTCTTAGGTGTATTACTAAAGTAGACAATGTAAGTTTCACACAGTCATGTTAGGGAAGAGAGTAATCAAACACTACAGCATGATGGTTTTACCCCATATGCATTTTACAGTATCTTATAAAATTGTTTGAATTTATAAACTATGATTTAATATTGAATAGTTTTCTTTCTCAATTAAATAAACTACTCCATAATTACTTTTGATTACTGGTAATGTTTGTGTTCTCTTCTTCTGTTTGTATTTTAAAAATATCCAAGTTTCTTCACTAACAGTTTGAATATAAATTTTTTTATTGCACAAATTTATATAATTTTTTTAAGTTCAATTAATAAATTACTACTTTCAACTTGATGGGATTATTTTGAACAACATTCTCCATTTTCCTGCATTCGAAATTTCTATTTAATTGATGTTAAGTTTTATAACAAAAGCATTATTTTTAAAGAACAATTTAAAATTGATTTTTCTTTTACAGTGTCCTTGATTTCCATTACCCATGTATTAAAATCCTCATTTCTTTTTAAATCAATATAGCTGATTGTTGTTGTATTTATTATCATTGAAACAATTCATTAAAAAAAATAGTAGAATTACGATTTTATTTTTATACTTAGTTTCCTAGTGACTAAACTTGACTTCAAGGTCATCTCCAAGTTTGCTTAGTTTCCGTTTGCATCATTTATTTGGTTTAAAACATGTAACACAATCTATCTAAGTTTGTCTAATATTGTATATATACATAGATTATTTCTTTCTGTTCTTTTGCTATACTAATAATCCACAAAAAATATAATAATCTATTACGACCTTTTGTTCAAATGTTACCAAATGAGCATACCCATTGTGTATATATATATGCTCAAAATAGTGAAATAACATTTAGGCAACTTGCATGAGTTTTAGATGGGTTAAATTGAAATGTGGGCTAATGTTGGCTGGTATGGTTGAGTTGTAAGCTGCTTACAACCTATTTTAATTATTTATTATAAACAAATAGTTACATTGTTTATCATAGTAATCACAATTAAGTATATTTATTCAAGTACTATATATATTTAAGGTAGTTACGGATAATTCAACCGATGACGTATTACACTTACCGATTTCCCTTCCGGTAGATATCGTCATTTTTTGCATGACAATGTTGTCATGGCAACGAAGTGACTGGCGTGATTAATCCATCAGAGAGTCAATTTTTTTTTTTACCCGCAAGATTTAAAATTCGTAGAGAGGTTTGGGAAATTTTTTGATTTTTCTGTCTATTGTGATTTTGCTATCCACGACATCACAGTTACTTTTTTGAGCTGTTAATTCAGGTAAAGTGTTTTATCTGTTTATTTTAAATTTACAAAAAATTTTTGTTAATATTTCTACAATTCTCAAACTTACATTGAATTACATTTAATGTGTAAATAATTTATTCCAGTAAAGTGTTTTTTATTTATCTGTTTATTTTAAATTTACAAAATTTTTTTGTTAATATTTCTACAATTCTGAAACTTACATTGAATTATGTTTAATGTGTAAATAATTTTCAATAATTTTTTAAAACAAATTTGGAATATACAGTATGTTTTTAAAATTACCAAATGCATGTGATAACATGTTTTCTCCAAGGATGCCATTAATGCCAGATTTGCATTGATTCGGGTGTAAAAGTGTGGCATTTTCTCCATGCCATTAATACCAGATTTGCATTAAATCGCGGCTTTTTTATTTAGCTGCTTATTTAAAATGTACAAAAAATTTTTGTTAATATTTCTACAATTCTGAAACTTACATTGAATTATGTTTAATGTGTAAATAATTTTCAATATTTTTTTTAAACAAATTTGGAATATACAGTATGTTTTTAAAATTACCAAATGCAACACGTTTTCTCCAAGGACGCCATTAATGCCAGATTCACATTAATTCGGGTAAAGTGTTTTATTTGTTTATTTTAAATTTACAAAAACTTTTTGTTAATATTTCTACAATTCTCAAATTTACATTGAATTACATTTAATGTGTAAATAATTTTTTAAAACAAATTTGCAATACACAGTACATTTTTAAAATTACCAAATGCATGTAAAAGTACGGCATTTTCTCCACGCCATTAATACCAGATTTGCATTAAATCGCGTCTTTTTTATTTACCTGTTTATTTAAAATTTACAAAAATTTTTTGTTAATATTTCTACAATTCTCAAACTTACATTGAATTACATTTTAATTTTTTTTTAATTTCTGAATTATATCATACAGAAATTTTTTTTTCGTAAATTCATCGGCAATTATAAAAATTACAGCTATGAGAGTAATACAATGTCTGATATAGGTATAGGTGTACGCCGAACCTTCAGCTCGTCAAAAACAGCGGAGTCCCCCCCCTGCCAACTCCAGTGCTACATGCTGTATTTTATAATTGAGCATAATATAGGGGGGCTTTATAAATTATAATATAGTTTGAAACTCTAAATTATTTTGATGCATGCATGTACATTTTTTTTTTTGTATTTTTTTTTTTAGTATTTGCCTGACCTGTGTCAAATTTTTTTAATTTTTTGAATAGTTTTTATCACGTGACCTGGATAATTCAACTGATGACATATTACCCTGAAGGCATATCAGTCTAATCTTGTGATTTTTAATGTACTGTGTCCACGTGATCTGCGGACACATTTTAGCGATTACATGTGTCTGCAGATACCTTGGAGATGTTATCTTAAAAATCGCAACATCAGACTGATATGCCTTCAGGGTAATACATCATCGATTGAATTATCCATGAGAACCATATTTAAAAATATTTATTTCAATAAAAAAAATATGATTAGAAACTGATATATTAAAATTTAAAAAAATTACTCTATAATAAATGTTTTTTCTTTTTATTATTGGTTGTATATATCTTACATATATAATGAAGCAATCAATGTCTAATCACATCGAGCTTTATGCTTTGCCATCTATAGTAATCTCCTGTGGGGCCCACAATTCAGACCTCACATATATATCTGCCTTTTTATGCACACTGCATGCACAATAATCAAAAGAAAAGCTATAAAAATATTTAGTAAAAACCAAAGCAGTAGTGTGTGTGATGCATTAATTTATTGTTGAAAATTATATTATTTTTATATATATATATTTTAATTTGTATTTGAAATTAAAAAGGTTTGACATATTTAGAATAGTTGCTAAGCGGAAGTAATCTATTCTCTTTATATAAGATTATTTCTTGCTAATTAAAAGTCAAAATTTTAATTAAAACTATAATAAATCCTTTTGCTAATTTTTAGTAAATCTATACAAAATCTAAAATATCTTAAAAGGTATTTCGAACCTTATCTTTAAATTTTTTTTTTACTAATTAAATGTTTTACTGATTAGAATTAAGATTACAGGGATAGCTGCAGGCAAGTGAAATCGAAATAAGTCAGTCAGTAAGTAAATTTTCAGAGAAAGTGATTCAAGAAAGTGGTTTCAGATATCATTAAATTTTAAGAAGTTAACACAAGTTTGGCACTATGGGCTTCAAGTAGAAAAAATCCAGCACCTTTCTCTCCTTTCCTCAGAGATCATCTGTCTGCTTCCTATTCAGAGAACCAAGCATTCAATATGACTACCTGAATGCCATCCCTGACTGCCACCTGCTATGCTGTGCTTTCCTGAGGTAACCTCACTTAATGAAGAGCTGCTTTAAATTTGTATAATATGTAATGAAATTATGACTTCCTTAATGTATTAGTGTAAAATCCCTGCTAATTTTGTTCTTGAATGCTCTCTCTGTAATCCCTACTACTTTAGTGTAATTTTAACTTACCTTTCATGCTTAAATTCTTGTATATAACTTTGTGCAGTTCCATTAGAAATTTTAACTTATTCGTTTTATGTATATAGACAATTTATTCTATTTAATTAATATGCCAATATTATTTAACCTTGCAAGTATAAGAAGGAATTATTTTATTTGTTTAATGAGGAAAGAAGCAGGGGCTTTATCTAAAATTTATTAGTAAAGTTTTATTCATTTTAACAGAAATCGCTCGCTGGGTTGGTTTTTATATTTAAATCTTTTATTCTCATTTTCTTATCTAAAATATTTTATTGTGGATGCATACTGTTACTTTATTATTTGAATTTATTAAATTGTCATTTAAAAGATCGTGAACCTTAATATTGTTATCATCCCATCTTCCCATTTGCCCAGAAAGTTAGTTTTGTTACTAAAAACATTGATGGGAATAGAATTTAAAAATAATTTTATTAAGAATAGTTAAAAGAGTTATTATCCATTATAATTTGATTAATGATTTTTTGTTTGACCATATCATTATGCAGAGGTCAAACCATTTTCAGGTGCTAGAATATAATGTACTACTTTTATCGCTTAGGTATAACACTACTGGTATACCTTTTCTTTCTCTTATGGTACTCACATATATATTTTTATATTGCTTTGTCATTGAGGACTTCAGAAGTCTGAAGCTTCCCATCCTACTTTCTCTAAATCATTCATAATCAGAAGTATATGCTTTGATAGTGCTGCTGTTGACCATACAGCTGGCATTCGAACCTTCAAACTCAACCTCTCCATTTGGTATCATTGAGCCAAAATGTGCAGACATACCAACACTAATTCATTCTCAAATATGTTTAAATGATGAAGTATTCAAACTACCATAAGATCCATATTTCTGTAATGACATGTGAGTATCATTATAGTTTTATTAAATTGATTTATTCCTGTTTGACTTTTCGTTAGTCGCAATGAGGTGTTAGAAATAATGACTCATTCATGAAATACGCCAACATGCTAATTAGTCAGTACACTGTTTTTAAACTGCCTTCTTTTAAAATATTAATCGATTCTCATAGATGTAAATCAATACATATTCTCTGTAAAACCTTAATGATTATATACCTTACCTCTCCCTGTCAACGTAATGCATTGTTTGTTTCTGGTATACTTATTCTAAAGACGCTATTTCCAAACAATGCCTATCAAACATATATAATGATTTTAAGATTGTAAATAAATGATTGAGACCGTATATTTACATTTATTTTCCAAAATGATTAATGCTAAATTATCAAGCATATTTCTGTAATCCGAATCTATTCCAATCTTGTAGATTGTTTTATGCATCCACAACATTATGTTTGTAAATATTTATCTTTCAAAAACCAAATTTATTGTACATTTAGACCAAAGAAATATAGACCAAAAAGGACAAAATAAGTAAATGATTTTTCCGATCTTGTAGATTGTTTTATGCATCCACAACATTATGTTTGTAAATATTTATCTTTCAAAAACCAAATTTATTGTACATTTAGACCAAAGAAATACAGACCAAAAAGAACAAAATAAGTAAATGATTTTTCCGATCTTGTAGATTGTTTTATGCATCCACAACATTATGTTTGTAAATATTTATCTTTCAAAAACCAAATTTATTGTACATTTAGACCAAAGAAATACAGACCAAAAAGGACAAAATAAGTAAATGATTATGAAATAGCATGCAAAAAAAAAGAAGGATATATTTGAGTTAATGTTTGTACAGGAAACATTTGTGACTTGTTTGTTGTTCCAAAAATAGACCATAGAAACCCAATTTGTCTAAAGTTCATAGCAGGGAAGATTAAAATGAGATGCTGTTAGTAGGTAGTATTAATACCCATGTTTCAGTTTTATGAAATGATGAAAAGCAACAGCCACCCAATAAACAGCAAAGTTGCGGGGAGCTCTATCCAGTTGCAATGGAGTCCCAGGTTTGGGCAGCTGTGAAGGGGTCAGCAGTGTGCATATCTCTATCACTTTCCTTGTTTAGTATTTGGCAAAATGCTGTGAATATATTATTCAAGGTCTCAGCCTGGAACACCAGCTTACAGCGCAATGCCCAGGTGGAAAAGTTAATTATGGCCGAAAGCCGGATCTCAGAGAATATGCCCTTTTCTATTGCTGTCTTGAGATTCATTTCAATTTGATTTCTTGTCATGTTTTGTTGAAAATGAATTCTTAAATTGTTCAAAGTTGTGCATTCGAAGAGGAAGTGATTGGTAGTCTCTTCCTGTCTTTGACACAATGTGCAATTAGGGTCAATATCTTGCCCCCTTTTATAGTGGAGGAAGGCATTTGTTGGGAGGGCATGCAGGTTAGATTTCAACAGGAAGTCCATAATTTTTGGCGGCAACTTCCAGAGCTTGGTCATCCTTATCATTCGAGGGATGTTGATTGAAAGGCAGCTGGGGATCCTCTGTTTTTGATGATCAAGAAGATCAAACACTTCCCAATATGCAAGTTTTCTTTGAAATAGGGTTGATGTTGGTTTGATGTTATCAAAGATAAAGTTGATCTGCTGTTGAAAGAACAAGGCACGTCCTCTGGGAGGTGGCCGATCAGTAGGTTGAATGTTCTTTTTCGGAAGTGGACCTTGAGCACGTTCATTTTCCTTGAAGATGTTGTAGAGTACATTATGGGTGTGTTGTAAGTTGAATATAGTTAGTGAGTGTAGTGAGAGACCATTTAAAGTTTTGGGCTTTTGGAGGATTCTCAAGCTAATTACAGGTGATCGGCCCGCCCAACACAGTTTTCTACAGGCGGTTTCTACTTTGTTGATGAATACCTTGGTGGGGATGAACCCTGCCAAATAGTATATTATTTTTTGGGAGAATGAGAGCATTTAAAAGGGCTACTTTCCCAAATAGGGAAAGGTATATTTTTGACAAAGATGCGATTGTGGTTTCAATTTTCTCTTAATAATGAGTCCTGTATCTCTTTACGCATCACTGTGGGTGTTTTTGATAGGTGAGATCCTAGAAATTTCTGTGGTGCTGCTTCAAATCCACCAGAGATCTTATGGCCAGTAAGAATTGACCAAGTAGCTGGTTTTTTTGGGTTGACAAGGAGACCAGACAATTTGGCATGGTGATCAAGAAGTTGTTTTAGCTTACCCAGTTCATCATGGGATGAAAGAAACACAACTACATCATCCATATAGGAGATGTGAGTGATGTTCTCATTAAGTAGCGGAACAGCGATACCAGAAAACGTGGCCTCGATGTTCAGTAGCATTGAATT
Organism: Epiperipatus broadwayi; assembly: GCA_028023455.1. Lineage (NCBI taxonomy): Eukaryota > Metazoa > Onychophora > Udeonychophora > Euonychophora > Peripatidae > Epiperipatus > Epiperipatus broadwayi. The sequence goes on along the minus strand of JAQFVV010006246.1, from coordinate 618,348 downwards.
GATATAGTCAGCAAAGAGAAGTGCACTCAGGGGAGAACCTTGGGGGATGGAGATGTAGGGCATAAAACCTGGGGCAATGCGACCATCTAGGGATAAGAACATTTCCCGATTGTAAAGAAGGTTCTCAATCATTTGAATGTATATGGGTGGTACATTTAGCTGTTCCAGAACACTGAGAAGAACATCAATTCTCACGGAGTCGAATGCCCCAGCTATATCAAGTTGGACAGCAATGGGCCGGGACTTCCTTTGTCTCCGCACATGATTGACCAGAAGTCTGAAGTGGCTGACAGCGTCGGAAGTTGAAGTGCCTTTTTTTGAAAATTGATAGCGTGAAAGTTGTTTGATTATGTTACATTGAATCTTGTCTTTAATGATGCTCTCGATGATCTTTGTCAATAGAGGAATCATCGAGATAGAACGCAGGTTATTAAGATCTGGTTGTGCATCACGCTTCTTTAAAAAGGGTACCATGGAGATGGGACATAGGTTTATTAAGTGATGACTTCCAGTGGCGATGAGGTCTATCTTTCCGTAAATTACTGGGATAGTAAAAGCTCTTAGGTGTAAAAGTAGAAATCTGGGAATTCCATGCATGCCAGGATGGACACTTTCTGGGAGTGATTGCAGTTTGTCAAGAATATCACCATCTGTGATGTTATGTTCCATAGGGTTGTTAGCAACAAAAACTCTACGGATGTTAGTGACACCAATAGGTTGCAATTTTCTTTTGTAAAAGTCTCTTATTTTGGAAAGCATGGAGAGGTCGATATATTGTTTACTGTGTATCTTGATCGATGAGGGTGCTTGTTTTGTTGGTTGGATCCTAGGGCCCATCTGATGTAACCTCGAGTCCAGCAGTGTTGATATGCTAAGTAACTGCGCGCTCGTTTAATTGATAGGTATTCGGCCAGGGATTGTTGGGTAGCTTTGTATTGTAGTTTAAGGTGAGTAATTTCTTGGATATTTTGCCTTTGTATGGGCAAATGTTTAAGTGTGTCGGCTATCTTGTCCAATTGACTTAGTAATTTAAGGGAACCTTTATTATGTTGAGTGCATTTATGAATATGTGATTGTAGAATATTTATGAAGTTATTCCATTTATCATATGGTGAAAGTGTGTTTATATTAGCAGAGTTGAATGATATGTAAATCTCAGAGATGAGTTGTATAGTTGCAGATTCCTTTGTGAGGATCCTCATTGTTCGTGGAATGTTGCCATATGAATGTGTGTTGTCCACAATTCTGATAAGGATCTCTAGTGCCATGTGGTCTGTAAAGACAACAGGCCACAGGTTAGCTTCAATGAAGGGAGCAAGTGAAGGAGAGAAGTATAAAAGATCAATGAGGGACTTAAACCGTGATGAATAAAATGAGAAGGCAGACACATCAAAAAGCTGTCTTCCACTTGTAAAGGTGTTGCTCAGTGATTTTAAGTGACTCCTTTCAAAAGAATTGTATGTTTGATTAAAGTCACCCAACATCAATGCAGGAAAAGGGTTAGTTCTTAAGACCGCGTTGATAGTGTGGATGATTCTATAGATTATATCTGATGCTTTGGTCATGTAAACATTTATTATGTTAAGTGTCCATCCATTTACCTGTATAATGGCTATGAGGCAGTTAGAGTCTATATGAATTATTTTGAAAAAGGTTATTTTAGATTTTTTATTAAAAAGAATTGCTACTCCACCAGATGCAGAGGAGGAGAAGGAATAATGGAAGTATCCGAATTTTTGAATTCTCTGTATGATGTTTTGGTCAGATAGTGTGTGAAGTTTTGTTTCATTGAGGCAAAAAACATCAGGTGTATTATGCTTAAGCCAGAATGATAATGCTTGGATTCTGCCAAGGGAGTTCATGCCTCTGATGTTAATCGATGTTATGTTGAAAGTCATCATTGATAGTGAAACCGCTCTCTCGTGTGGGAGAGTTTGCCTGATTGGAATGTGATCCAATTTCCAGCATCAAATGGTAAGGTTCAGATTGTATTAGGTTCTTAGATAAGTTGAGGTCTGGTGGCATAGGTTCAGGAATAGGCCACAATGACGAGATAAGTCTATGAGTAAGCGCTCATTATCATTTTCATGTTGACATGAGGCCACTTTATTTTGAGACAAAGGGTCAATCAGTTGTTGTATGTTGTTATCTTGGTCTATTGTTTTTGTTTCATTTGTGAGGTTATATGAACTTGTGCCTTTTGGAGAACGATCTCTTCATTTTTTTTCACAAGGTCTATTTGGTGGGGGAATATTAGTCTTTGTTGCATCTTGAAGATTGTCAATTTCATTGCTATTGCTACTTTCTTGTGATTGTTCAGAGCTATTGTTCTTTTTTTATGTTTTCTTTTACGTGGAATTCGGTTGTTGGCCATTGTAGTGTCGCTTTGCTCAGCATCAGTGTCCATGTCTGTTTGGCTGATTGTTGCTGTATCTGATGATGATACATAAATGTCATTGGTATGCAGCTGTTTGGGAGTGAGTTGAAATTGTTCTGTTTCCAAGGAAGTTTTATCATTAGGAATTTTTGATGATGATGTAGTGTGATCCGTGGTATTGCTAGTAATACATTGTTGCTTGAGACTTGGGTATGTATTTGTTAGATGTTGATTTTCTTGATCACTATCGCATTTGTGGAATTTGTACCGAATCTCTCCACAAATTATGCATTTTCTCTCTTGACAATCTTTTTTTAGATGGCCTCTCTGCCTGCAATGGAAGCATTGGGGTGGAAGGTCACGAAAAATGATGTTGAGTGGAGATTCGCCATGTTGAATTAGAGATGGGACTGATTGAGATGGAATTCCTTTTTTAAGAACTAGCTGAAATTGTGCGGTGTTGATGTATACTGTGGGATCATCATTGTCTGCTACTAGGTATTGAAATTTGGTAATGGTGCCATAGTCTTTGAAGTGGCATTGAAGGTCTGCCTTTTAAAAGTCCATGGTACATTTTTGAACTCGCCCTGTTAAAACAACTGGGCGGTTGAGGTCAATGTAGACAAGAAATTTGTTGTTTAGGAGTTTATGACTATTTCTAAAGGCAGCTTTAACTTGTTGGTTTGTGAACTGGATGATAAAATATCTTTCATTTGGATGAAAGAGGATCTTATGGATCGATTTTCACCAGCCATGTGCTTTACATAGTTCATATAGTGATGATGTAGGGAATGTGTATAGATTTAAACAGTTATCTGTAGTGAAAAGTATGAGAGAGCATTCATTATAATAGTTGAGTAGAGATTTGTGGAGTGGCAATGGGATGGTTTGGTTAAACTGTTCATTTATTATTTCATGGTTTTGAATATCACAAGTAGGATTATCTGTAGATGTTGTTTGAGGATTAGAGTAGTTTGATGTAGACTGTTCTGTTTCCATTTCCTGTAAAAGTCGAATTGCTGCCATGTATTTATCAGGTTGTGATGTTTGATGATGTGTATTTATCATTATGTTAGCTCTGACCTTGTTTGCATATGTCATTTCATTCATCATTGGGTTTGTGGTTTTATTATGCTTAGAGTTGTGAGGTAGTTGAGTTGAATCCCTGTATTCAGGGCCTGTGATATTGAATTTGACAAGCTCTGGGTGACTTAGTGAAGATTGTTTTGGAATGGGAGAGTGCATATCATTATGGTTTAGGGTCGATTTCTGATTTGGTTTAATTATTGTAGTTTTGGAATTTTTATTTTCCTTTAAATGTTTTGGAGATTTTAAGAGATTTAGATTTGTGTTATTATGTAAATTATTGTTGTTAATTTGTTTTCCCAGTTCTGGATTATTTAGTGGAGATAGATTAGTTTTTGATGTTGTTTGTAAAGTTTTGGTATTCTCTAAGTGATTCATTTTTTTGTTTGAGGCTGTAATTGGGGAATCATCAGTTTTCCTCTGTTGCAAAGTTTTCCTGTTGTTTCGCGAGTTTATGAGAGGAATTATACTTTTTTTAACAGTATGATCATTTAGAACATTTCCCTGCTATTTTTAGGTTCATTTGGGGTTGCAATCTTTGCATTTACGATTTGGAAATCACTAGGTAATTTCGAATTATTTTCGCCCTTCATGTGACAGTGTTTCGATTTTAGCATAGATTTTATCATCGGGTTGTTAGTAGTCGAAGAAGAAAGAAATTGATTATTTGAAATGCTTTCTACCGTTGTAGATTTATGTTTAGGTTCTTTGGAGGGTTTATTGTTGTAATCCAAACTTTGGGAGTCATCAGAGGTTTTAAGGTTAGTATATATATATATTTTTCCATTAGAGCGTTTAGGCCTTAGTATAGGCTTTATTATAGAGTCCATTTTAGCGGTTAACTGTAATTAATAAACGTTATTTAATTTAATGTTTCAAAACTACTATAAAGTAGTAAATCACGCTAAATAATTGCATAGAATAATAAAGATTGTGCTCACAGATATAGTTTTGTAATTTTCTCTCAAATTTTCCCTTTTTAGTGCAAATATATTCACATCAGGTGAGAGATGATGCAGGAGATCTGCATTCAGAGGCCGCCATTAAACCGGAACTGTATGTTTGTAAATATTTATAAATTGGCATGTTCAACTCCGCACAAGTTACAACTCATTAAGTAAAAATTATGTCCATTAAATAATTAACGTAAAGAGGATTATGTAAAACAATTCCCGAAATTTTGTAAATAGTTAACTTTATACCAAGCATGAAATTTCTTTGTGTAATATATATATGAATTCTAATATTTTATTAAATTTATATAATACATGAATAATGGTGTCTGAATTATTATTTTCTTTTAATTAATAATTATAATTAATAAAATAACTAATAAATGTAATTTCTGAGCTATTCCTGTCTCGATCATCATCATCACTCTGATCTTATGCTATACAGCTATGTTTCCGGACCTGGAATTAAATAATTATGCTGTATTATCCAGACTGTTGTTCATGGCATCAGAGACTCGAAGAATAGGCAAACAGATTGGAATCCAGGATTGCTCCTGACTTGTGCATCTTGAACATGATTGGATTCAAGGTAATTTTGCTTGGATTTTGAAACTTGTTGAGTGAGCAGACAGTTTTGACCAGTACAATACATACATATAAAACATTATTTTTTTCCAGCCTCTTAATTAAATAGGGAATAATTATTCGACTAACTTCTTGATTGTTAATGAAGAATTGACTATCTTAAACAATTACCTTTTGTTTCCAAGATAATTAATGGAAAATACAGAATGCCCTATTAGAAAGCATGATCAATTGCTTTTCAAGACGGAACACAGAGCTATTTCTTTTGCCATTTCATTAATAAAATTTTGAAAGAAACATTTGAATAAACTAGTTTTTTTTTAAAATTAATAATGACGAACTTGATCTTTTCAAAAGTTAATCATATTTTTGCCAATAAAACTTAATTGTTTGCCATTGTAATTTTTATATATTTTTGTATCGATTGTTAATTTTATCAATTGCTGACTATTGGTATATAACTATAAAAATAAATACAAAAGTTATTAAGATAAAAGAGAAATATATGTTAAAATAATTACTTTTGGTTGACTATATACATAAAGAGAGAGCTAAAGCGACTATATTCTACTAAAAAAAAAAAATCACTTTTAAAATTTGAATTATATCATTAATTTTTATAATGACATATTAGTTAATAATTGCTGAAGATTGTGGGGTGAATCTCAAAACAGATGAAGGCAAGAAATTGAAAACTAGATATTTATCTTTTTCTATAAATAATTGTGAATGAAATGATTATGGAATTAAAATGATAAAACGAATGTGGTCAGGTTATTTTGCTAATGCAAATTCACCATTTGTTAACATTGGATTTAGTTTAGTACTAAAATAAACTGCTAATATTAAACCCAAATATAGTCCAAAAAATAACTATATGACTCATATCATTTAGAAAAATAAAATAAGCTTTCTTTATATATATATATAAATTAATACTTCATTAATAAGTATTTTATTCTTTATTGAAACAGTAAGATTCGTATTTGAATCTTAAGTTTCACCTTTTTCTATAGTCTCTCACTCACCGGTCTATCCTACCCAAATTTAAACTTTTTGGTATCGAATTATGTGTGTAGCAATATTAAAATTGTATAGATATATGTAGAATTCAACATAAACACGCACACATTTAGATCTCAAATTTAAGGCAATAAATAAAGATAACTAATATAATTTAGATTTCTTTTAGTTATATAAAAAAATATATATTTTTAACTATTTATTTTAAGTTGTAAAATCCGTTATTTATTGCTTTGTTTAAATTTCATTTAATAATAATTTTAGAAATCTGATGTAATATTTAATTAAAAGTAAAAGTAATCGTATGTTCCCTTTTGTCTTTGAAATTTTAAAAGCATCAGTCAGTGAGAGATAATGGATTAATTAGAAAGAAAAATTCCCTAAAATCTAATTGTAAAAATTAAATGTAAAATCTAAACATAAACAATAGAATGGCAGCTTTCTTTATAATTAAATTAACCAAAAATGCATTGATTATTCTCAAGGCAGATTAAGTAGAATCTAAAAATACACTAACCAAAAATGTAAAAGATAAGATCTAAAAAGGAGGCCATTTTAGACTTTCTAGAGACATTCACTTTAACATGAGCTGTGCTCTCAATCAGTTGAGAGTCTCCAAGATATTAAATAATTTTTTCCTGCCATGGTATGACCGAGTAAAAGCGCCCAAACTATTCTCCGCCAGGAGATGGCCTATCGAATGCCAAATTTTCCATTGCCCATCATAAATTCACCATGAAGATCTGCTGCCTAAAATAAATGAGAAAGCTTCTGCTGCTGTTAAATTAAATGAAGCATCTAAATACAGGAAAAACTGCTAATCATGAACAATTTGCTACTGAACTTCCCATAAAACAGGTACCTGTGTGTTCAAATTCTCTAGAGTACTCTACTAATATGCTATAGCTCATTCTTCATACTATTTATATAACTTATAAAATGTAAAATTATCATTTGTAAAACTAAAAATTAATAATTAATTTATTGTGTAAATTTCTCTAATAATCTAGCTTACCTCACTCTATCTTTCTTGGGTGCGTATTTCTAAAATCTACATTTTATCATATAATTATCGCATGCTCATAATTTTCTAAATATAAATCTATGATCGCTTGAAACAGTGGATGCGTGTCAAATTTTCATTAATATTTACTTTCATAAATAACTTAATATTTTCATATAAATTGACACGCATTCAATGCTTCCTTTATTGTAATGTAGGGGTCTACTGCTTAGCAAATGGCTGACGTATTAGTGTAATAATCACCCAGTTTTTATATGTTTTATATTTTATTAAATCTTGATTAATAATTCCATAAAATTGCATTTCTTTGAGAGTTGCAAATGTTCATTATTAAATGTTGATAATGTAGGGCCGAGTTAAAAAATATATTTAAATCTTACCAAAATCGTCTATACATTATACATGTGTTACGTTTTAGAGTCACAATGACCCATTATAAGCCTTGAAAATTCTGGATTCTATAGGGTTGAAATTAACCCCAGTCATCCTACACAAGCAGACATAATAAATGCTCCTGTAGGGCTAGACAATCATCATGCAGCTGGCAGGCAATCACAGCACGAACCGTTTGTCCCTGGTTATGCTTATGTGACACCTTACCTCTTTGGGCCAATGGCAAACACCAGCCCATTGTTCTTACAAACATTCATGGCTATGCAGTTTCAATATACTGCCATTCCATATCACCTTTCTAAAGTGTATCATGTGTTTCTTTAATTAACTTTATTATTCTACGTATCACTCCGTCCCTGCATTAGTGACATAACTCACTCTCAAATAAATGTTTGCCCTAGTAGTTAGTAAATATTTTAATTAAATAAATATGTCTGCCGCTACTCTTATAAATTTTACTTTAGACTCTTGCACTGCAAAGGTATAAATTCTCCAAGGCATGCCTTAGAAATACTTGCTAGAGAATTTTAAGTAGCTAGATTACTTCATCAAATAAATGTTTTTCTTTTGTAAACATTACAGTATCAGAAATACCGCTACTGAGGTCTTAAATATAAAATATGTCTAAATAAATAAATGTACTTCTTCTTGAATATAAAAGTATCGGAAAATTCCATTACAATTTAAATCTTATAAAATATTAATAGTAAATGATTTTTTTTATTAAAATGTTTCAATAAATAATTTCAAACTATACGTCTGCAGTTACGTTTTATTTATTCAATACCCATTCTATATAATATTTCCTCATTTATGTAAATATGAATATTTAATTAATATTAGTGTGATTATTGGCTAACTCAAAAATAAAATCATGAATCTCTTGCATATCCCTGACCACCATGCCTAAAGAAATGTTTACTAATGTCGCATCAGATGCGTTGTCTCGTAGATTGTATTGTGGAACCGATAAACTATGTTCGAACTTAGTACTATGGATGGCTTCACTACCTAGATGGTGCTGCAGTTCTGTGTGGTGGTCGAATTCTGCGCTATGTTAACGAGTCATGTGTTTTCTGACTGTTACATAGTATAATTTTTTTTTAGCGTTTGGCGCTTGACAATGTGGAGGCTTCAATACAAAAAAACCCATATCCCTGAGCAAAAATATAATGCATATAAATTTCTTTTAGCATTCGTTACCGAGTTAGCTAATTATTCTATATATATATATGAGTTTGTTTTGATAAAAATAATGAAAAAAATAAATCGAATGAAATAATGTGGGCCGAGTGAATGAAAGGACGGTAGACGTAATAACAAATTTAAAAAAAGCAGGGATGTATGTATAATTTAAGAAGGAACGAAAATACTCGGATCTAATGAAATATTTTTTTTATATATATGTCAAAAAAAAAAAAGTAAACAGTCACTAAATGACAAAGCAAGCAGCAATAAATATTTTATTAAAGTACTATTATATATATAGACAGCAGTGGCTTATTATACGTGTTAACAGTTGTTCGCTATAATATGTATGTTAAATATGTTAAACGCAGCAATATAGAGATAGGGCAATGTAGAGTAGGTGAGGGCAGTGAAAGGGTGTTATAGGGACAAGATACCGGTAGGGAATAGTCAAATGCTAGTAATATAAAATAAATAAATAATATTAAAATGGAAGCAGAAAATAACAGTATAGGATCAATGAACTTTAGTCTAAAATTACTTGAAATACTTAGACAGGATAAAGAAGAATAAAGGAAAATATGTGAGGAAGTGAGAAGAAGATATGAAGAACCAAAAACGAGACAGGAAGAGGAGGAGATAAGAGTTAGAGAGTGTCAGAAAATTGATAGGAATATGTTGATATATTTTGAAATCATCAAAGAACATTTTGGAATATCCTCAGTTAGTAAAAAGGAAGAAGAGATTAAAGATATGGAAAATGAAAGGAAGTCAGAAAGATCTGATGAACCTATAATAATAGAAGAGCAGACAGATAGTGTAATAAGTATAAATAAGTGTGAAGAGCAAAGAGACCTCATTCCAGAAAATAAAGGCCCACAAGAACTGGAGAATGAAATCAGCATGAAAGAGGAGAAAAGTATGGACGGGGACAAAAAAATAGGACCAAGATGAAAATGGACAGTGGATATCAAAGCCACTTAGCAAAGATGGTCCACATTAAAATCTTTAGAGTGGAAATAAGGGGAAAACCTCATACCTACCTAGAGAGCTTACAGAAGTTCTTCCAATTTCATAAGAAAGGACCAGATGAGCAGATAACTATAGCTAGTTACCATCTGCAAGGTTCTGCCAAAGACTGGTGGAATATGGGGAAATGGAAATATAGAACGATCCAGTGTAGCATGCCGCTAACCATCCAACCATTAATGACAGGCAGTCAAATAAAAGATATAGGAGAAATGATTGAATTTCTTAATACCTTGGATTTGAACTATTGGGCCAAAGAACCACCTGATAGAAGGCAAAAATTAGAAAACCCAAGGCCGCAGTCATCGATGATGAGAGATCAATATTATCCACCTGACCTGGGGTTGTAAAATATTTTAGACTTTTAGGATGGTTATTAAATGTATATGAGAATATTAAAATGAATTTGGTAAAATGAATTTGGTTGAATGGAATTTACTTTAGTCAAATAGGTTTTTAGATAGAAATTTTGTTATATATATTATTGTTTTAATTACTATTACTCTTAAGAATTTTCTTTTATATATTATACTAACTAATCTTACTCTAAGAATTTTTTTTATATATATATAATCAGTTTAACTAATATTACTATGATTTTAACCAGACACGGCCAAATTAGGCCATTTTAAATTAAACTATAAATTCTGGATCCGGGTACATAAATTATTCGTTGCTTCATGTAATCTCTGCTTTCTATATTTCTATATATCTGTAAAAAAAAAAATTTTTTTTTTCGTATTTAAATTATGTGATATAGCAAAATTTTTTTTCTCTTTCTTGCCTCCTTTGTTCTTCCTTAATTGTTCACGGGAAGTACGGGGAAATGAAACAGCAAGATTCGTATTCGAATCTTAAGTTTCACCTTTTTCTATAGTCTCTCACTCACCGGTCTATTCTACCCAAATTTAAACTTTTTGGTATCGAATTATGTGTGTAGCAATATTCAAATTGTATAGATATATGTAGAATTCAACATAAACACACACATTTCGATCTCAAATTTAAGGCAATAAATAAAGATAACTAATATAACTTAGATTTCTTTTAGTTATATAAAAATATATATATTTTTAACTATTTATTTTAAATTGTAAAATCCGTTATTTATTGCTTTGTTTAAATTTCATTTAATAATAATTTTAGAAATCTGATGTAATATTTAATTAAAAGTAAAATAATCGTATGTTCCCTTTTGTCTTTAAAATTTTAAAAGCATCGGTCGGTGAAAGATAATGGATTAATTAGAAAGAAAAATTGCCTAAAATCTAATTGTAAAAATTAAATGTAAAATATAAACGTAAACAATAGAATGGCAGTTTTCTTTATAATTAAACTAATCAAAAATGCATTGCTTATCCTCAGGGCAGATTAAGTAGAATCTAAAAATACACTAACCAAAAATGTGAAAGATAACATCTAAAAAGGAGGCCATTTTAGACTTTCTAGAGACATTCACTTTAACTTGAGCTATGCTCTCAATCAGTTGAGAGTCTCCAAGATATTAAATAATTTTTCCTGCCATGGTATGACTGAGTAAAAGCACCCAAACTATTCTCCACTGGGAGATGGCCTACCGGATGCCAAACCTTCTATTGCCCATCATAAATTCACCAAGAAGATTTGCTGCCTAAAATAAATGAGAAGGCTGCTGCTGCTGTTAAATTAAATGAAGCACCTAAATACAGAAAAGAACTGCTAATCCTGAACAATTTGCTACTGAACTTCTCATAAAACAGGTACCCATGTGTTCAAATTCTCTAGAGTACTCTACTAATATGCTATTGCTCATTCTTCATACTACTTATATAACTTATAAAATGTAAAATTATCATTTGTAAAACTAAAAATTAATAATTAATTTATTGTGTAAATTTCTCTAATAATCTAGCTTACCTCACTCTATCTTTCTTGGGTGCGTATTTCTAAAATCTACATTTTATCATATAATTATCACATGCTCATAATTTTCTAAATATAAATCTATGATCGCTTGAAACAGTGGATGCATGTCAAATTTTCATTAATATTTACTTTCATAAATAACTTAATATTTTCATATAAATCGACACGCATTCAATGCTTCCTTTATTGTAATGTAGGGGTCTACTGCTTAGCAAATGGCTGACGTATTAGTGTAATAATCACCCAGTTTTTATATGTTTTATATTTTATTAAATCTTGATTAATAATTCCATAAAATTGCATTTCTTTAAGAGTCACAAACGTTCATTATTAAATGTTGATGATGTAGGGCCAAGTTAAAAAATATATTTAAATCTTACCAAAATCGTCTGTACATTATACATGTGTTACATTTTAGAGATGCGATGACCCATTATAAGCCTTGAATATTCCGGATTCTATAGGGTTGAAATTAACCCCAGTTGTCCTACACAAGCGGACATAATAAATGCTCCCGTAGGGCTAGATGATTGTCATGCAGCCGGCAGGCAATCACAGCATGAACTGTTTGTCCCTGGTTATGTTTATGTGACACCTTACCTCTTTGGGCCAATGGCAAATGCCAGCCCGTTGTTCTTATAAACATTCATGGCTATGCAGTTTCAATATACTGCCATTCCATATCACCTTTCTAAAGTGTACCATGTGTTTCTTTAATTAACTTTATTATTCTACGTATCACTCCGTCCCTGCATTAGTGACATAACTCACTCTCAAATAAATGTTTGCCCTAGTAGTTAGTAAATATTTTAATTAAATAAATATGTCTGCCGCTACTCTTATAAATTTTACTTTAGATCTTGCACTGCAAAGGTATAAATTCTCCAAGGCATGCCTTAGAAATACTTGCTAGAGAATTTTAAGTAGCTAGATTACGTCATCAAATAAATGTCTTTCTTTTGTAAACATTACAGTATTGGAAATACCACTACTGAGGTCTTAAATATAAAGTATGTCTAAATAAATAAATGTACTTCTTGAATATAAAAGTATCGGAAAATTCCATTACAATTTAAATCTTATAAAATATTAATAATAAATGATTTTTTTATTAAAATGTTTCAATAAATAATTTCAAACTATACGTCTGCAGTTACATTTTATTTATTCGATACCCATTCTATATAATATTTCCTCGATTATGTAAATATGAATATTTAATTAATATTAGTGTGATTATTGGCTAACTCGAAAATAAAATCATGAATCTCTTGCATATCCCTGACCACCGTGCCTAAAGAAATGTTTACTAATGTCGCATCAGATGCGTTGTCTCGTAGATTGTATTGTGGAACCGATAAACTATGTTCGAACTTAGTACTATGGATGGCTTCACTACCTAGATGGTGCTGCAGTTCTGTGTGGTGGTCGAATTCTGTACTATGTTAATGAGTCACGCATTTTCTGACTGTTACATAATTAATAAATATTCTTTGAAAGTGGGCAATTAATTTCAAAATATGTAAAACTTTACATAACTACGTTCTTTCTAAATTTTATTACAATATTTTCTATATATTGACTATCTTTTATGATCATTGTTTAGGAATTATTTCTGTAAAATATACATGTACACATTTATAATAAAATATATTTTTTATAATATATTGTATACTATATATTATAAATGGAATATATTGAAACAGTCGATCTTAGTTCAAAATCGAGTATCACTGTTCTACCACAACCCATGTTTCATCCTGCTTTTTTTTTTGTCACATGTATATAAACTATAGTATATTTCTGAGAAGCGTCTATAAAAGTTACAAATATAAATTTTAAATAAAAATTCTTTAATTATTTTGATATTAATGCTATTCGATGCGATGCAACTCAGATATATTAACGGAGCTTATATATATATATAAAAGCACCAACAAATATTGTAAATAATTTTGTATTTTTTTTTTAATTATATCTTATTTATTTTCTAATACTAGTCGGTTTCATGATTTTAAAAGGAATTTTTAAATTAAAGTTAATGAAAGCAAAATTTAAAACAAAGCTAATTGATTTTAAGTTAGCTGTTAATATTTTATCAGCTCTATTTCCAATCTGGAAATTGATTTGAATTTGTTTTTGAACAGTTATTTTACGATTGCATCTCTATTAATAATAGAGAAAGGATTTTTGTAAATTAAAAATTAATAAGAGTTAAGAAGTTTAATTAAAACAAACATTCTTTGAATAACTAAAAACTGACATAAATAGGGCTAAAAATCTATTGTGTCAGAGTTCAGTCAATAGTTGCTAACCGACTTCACGTCTGTTTGATTTTTAAAAAGAGGGGCCTAAGCCACCTTCCTCTATGTCTTCAGATCAACTCTTCACCATGACAGAGATGTAGTTCCTACCACTCAAGTGTGCCCGTACCACCAAAGAACTGCCGAGGCCAAAAGACATGTTTTAAATCAAAGAATGCCACCTGCCACAGAGGATTCTTCAGTACTTTATTACAATTGTCATACATGAATTTTAACTCTTTAAAATTAATGTCTTCTGTATATTTTGAATCTCGTTTAACTTGCTAATCGGCGAGTATGTTAAATTAATAATTTTCTTTGTATCAATTCTCTACTATCCAAATTAATACTATAAAATTTTTCATCCAACTCACGCTTATTATTTTAATAATTTAGTGCAGTTATAATTTATTTTTAATAATATTTTTATATTTTTCACTTAATTTTATTTAATATATAGGGTATATGAGCACAGACTTTCACACAACCCACCACTCTCCACTGTATCTAATAACACTGATACACTCAAGCACATATATGCTGAAAAGATAAATAATCACCAATAGACGTATTTCATGCTAAACCAGCAATCATCAGTTGGTCCAGATTATCATCTCTCACACATATATACTATAAGTGCTCAGATATATATTAAGATAGACAATCTTCATACTTTAATGGACAGCATGAAATACATATATTGGTGATTATTTATCTTTTCAGCATATATGTGATTGAGTGTATCAGTGTTATTAGATAGAGTGGAGAGTGGTGGGTTGTGTGAAGTCTGTGCTCATATACCCTATATATTACATATATATGCACAGGTGTATATATAATACGCCTGTGTTTCAGTTACTTAATTTTATTTGTAAATGCCAATCAAACCAGTCTTATGAACTTCTATATCCCGCTGTGGAATAGAAGGGGGGGGGGGATTAATGAGTTCTTGTTAGTTATTTCTAAATAGCTCGTAAGATTGGGTTTGTACAGTATTTTAAATGAATAAATGCTTTTAAATAAATATTTTATTGTAAATTTATACAAAATGTATAAATACTTTGCAATCTGGGGTGGATATTGGTGTCCATTAATTTTATTAATTTCTCATTGATCATCATCACCAAAAGGCTGGCAACTTAAATCTATTTTGTTATTTGCACTTTTAAGTGCCTGAATTTTAGTTTTTTTTATAGGTTAAACAAAATAGTGATTCAAGAAGGGGGAGCATAGCACGCTTCATTAATTATAGTTTTAACTTCTGACTAATGATTCTATGTTACATGGTCATTATTTTAACATATAACATATTTCTTAACCCATTTAAGGCTTTATTTTAGTATTTAAATCCAATGATTTTATATTATAATAGCATTGTTGGCATATGTCAAATTATTAAGATGCCACATAGGGCTTGATCTGATTCACCTGTATCTCATTCCAGGGATTCATGATCATCTTCGTTTGTCATTCTTCTCTATAAAGTATATATTTACATACTGCTTTGATTCATTTGTACCTTGCCCCAAGGATTCAAAGCCTCCCATCTTTTAGTGTTCTCATTCATAACAGAAGTCTAAGTCTACTTTTGGAACATGCAGATTAGTGTTTGAAGCTCTGTATGGCTTTGCAGTGATTCAGACACATAGTAACTTCCTACCAACCTTTTCTTCAGTATTCTCAACATGAAGCTAGAATACCACCGTAAAAATTTGGAGAATGACATTTTCTTAGGACAAATGTGCCACCCTCTATCTCACTGACATAATGCTAGCACTGCAATTTCTTATAGTTAGTTTTCTAGCCTGTTTAGCAAAATAAATCATAATGATATGTGGTAATGAAATGTTTTTCTTTTTAAAATATTTTAGTTGGAGTTTAGATCCAACTTCTCATGAAGCTGCTCTCTCCTTTATTAAAATAAGCCGTTCCCATATTTATAGTTTCACAATATTCTATTGTTAAATGTCGAAAATGTAAAATAAATGTTTTTAGTCTACTTACTGATCAAAATGTATCCTTACTTTAATTGTTGTAAATAAAATTTATAAATGGAAAATAAACTTATGTATTAAATGCTAAGGGCATCCTACTAAAATTGTATAATCAGCGAAACTCTATTGTATCTTTATTTATATATACAGCTTTACCCCGCTTAGCGATTGTCTACTTAGCGATATTTCACATAAGCGATCATCATCAATTTGTACCCACTACTTTGATGCACAATCGATTATTAGCTATAATGATCGGGAAAAATTTAAAAAAAAAATTTTTGGCAGGCATCTCGAATTTTGTGTCACTGATGATGTCAGAGATAACTATATTAAATTCATTTTACCCAAAAGCAAAAGTATATTATTGTAAAATGTATACAGGTAATGACTTTGCTGTAATTGTATACACATACAATATTTTATTCATAAAACCCTTAAAATATCTATAATTATTGAATCTATAATACTGTATACATCATATATAATAAATAACACAGCAAATGTTCATCCACTTTTTCTTTTAAAATACGTATATATGTTCTACAATAATATCAACAAATTAAAAAAATTTCTCCTTTTTCTTTTCAAAAACATTATTTTCTTATCTCAATACTGAACATATACAGTATATATATTTATATAATACAAAAACTCCAACATTTCAACAATGATTTGTAATTAAATAATGTAAAAGAAAGAGTAATAAAATATAGCAGTGGGAGAGAGATATCCTTGAAAATGACTGTATGAAGATAAACAGTTGAAATGGAGTTTTGTATTATATAAATACTGTATTTACAGTATATATATATATCTGTATTTTTATATTGGACTATTTCCACTATCTAATATCTGTGTTGAATGTCTTTAGAAAAGTTTAATTTTAATTAAATATTCCAAATGTATTCAACTGTTAGTAATATCACAGCAAACAGGTTAGTATATGCACCAACTGTTAGTAATATCACAGCAAACAAATGTTAATAATATCACAGCAAACAGGTTAGTATATGCACTAACTGTTAGTAATATCACAGCAAACAGGTTAATATATGCACAACGTTTCGAGAGGTATTTTTCTCCCCTCTTCTTCAGGTGTTGCTGGCCTGACCAGTGACAGTACTAGCATGGGATTCGAACCTGGGTCCTTAGATTCTCAATTATTGAAATTTAAGGTAATGCTCTAACCAACCATCCTGCCAAAGGCAACAATATGTAGTAATTTCATATACTTATCTATGAGGTTCCTCCTGATTTCTCCACTTTTTCCTCAGAGCAAAATTGATTAGTGGTTTCCATACATTATGTATAGTCACACTAGGTTGGCTTATAAGATTTTTTGCCATTGTCATGTGAGCAGCTTCTTTAAATTTTCTTCTTTCTACCTTTTCTTCTTTATCTAATATTTTTGTATTTTCCCAATCGAATGTATGTTCATTGGTCCATACATGGTCTGCTACCTTAGACACATCTGTTTTCTCCCTTCTAATCATCAATTTATGTTCTTGCAAGTGGGATGGCTCAGTCGGTTAGAGCGTTACCTTAAATTTCAATAATTGAGAATCTAAGGACCCAGGTTCGAATCCCATGTTAGTACTGTCACTGGTCAGGCCAGCAACACCCGAAGAAGAGGGGAGAAAAATACCTCTCGAAACGTTGTGCTAACCTGTTTGCTGTGATATTACTAACAGTTAGTGCATATACTAACCTGTTTGCTGTGATATTATTAACATTTGTTTGCTGTGATATTACTAACAGTTGGTACATATACTAACCTGTTTGCTGTGATATTACTAACAGTTGAATACATTTGGAATATTTAACTAAAATTAAACTTTTCTAAAGACATTCAATACACATATTAGATGATGGAAATAGTCCAATATAAAAATACATCTAGAACACCATCATCACAAACCTTCAGACAAATAGTATATATATATATATAATACCGGATACCCAATCTATTCTGAAACAGAGGGCGCCACCAGACCACTACGTGTCTGGAAAATTTGTTTACTGTGATCAGAATAGATGATGGTGATGGTTTGCGCCGACTAGACTCAGGGAGAAACAAGAGATCTTAAATTGTTTAGACAATTGAGACAAAAGCACAAAGACAAATGTCAGCCAAATTAAGTTAAACATATTTCATAAATTTTATTATGAGAAAATAAATTATTAAATATAAGTTTATGACATAATAAATGTGAGTTAACTCAGGCGTGTACCAGAAATACTAAAGGCAAAGCTATGACAGACTGACTGATCTTCTAATAAACAAAGTTAAAAGGGAGGAAGCAAATTTCATTCAGCAGAGGATTCACTTAAACACTGGTTTTCCCTTTCAGATACTTAAACCATATGCCCTTGAAATAGATCAAAGACCCAGTGTCGATGAGCTGTTCAAGATCTAAACATGGTGAGATCTTGAATGTCCTTATATTGGTATGAACTGCACCAATTACTACGTTTAAAATAACGGTGATTGATCCACTCCAAGAACAATCAAAAAATATCATTGAAATGAAGAAACAATTAAACTGGTGAATCCCAGCCAAACGATTGGTGAAAATTACTTTAAAATTAATAATTAATGGTCTCAATAAGAGACAAGTAAATGATTAGAAAAACAGTTACGTCTGTCCCAGCAAATAACGAAAAGAAAATAAACTTACAAACAAATTCTGAGTACATGCTCTTATAAATTTAAAGCACACTTAATAAATACACAAATGAATCTATCGGAGAGTGCACGGAGTACGAAAATCTTAAAAGTTATAAACACTTTAGCAGAACAAAAGTATCGCTCACCTGTAATTTAAGAAAGGATAAATTTTATCTTCCTGCTGATGACTTATAAAATTACAAAGAAAAACACAATTCTAATTTCCACTTTTAGAGATCTTAGAACGAAATCACCTGCGAAAATCAGACAATAAAGTCGTCAGCCAAAAGATTTTTGGAGGTTTAGCAAGAGGGCAAACATAGAGTATAAAATTAATTAATTATTAAATACTAAATAATTACAGGTAAGCATTTTAAAAGCATGACTGCCAAAGCATTTATAAAAATCTTACATAAAATAGAAAACTCACTCGTCACTCTCCAATAAACAAAACGGAAAGCAAATTAGAATCTTAAAACTAAGATTCTAAGACACACTATAAAATATTGAAAAACACAGCAAATATTAAATATGAGGCTATATTGATTTAAGAATACATATTTGTGGTTAGATTGAGCGGAGATTTAATGAGAACTAATTTACCCTGGGAAGAATAAAAACGAAAATAATTACCTTTTGGTAAAAGCAATGTTCACATAGAGTGCGCACTTTTACTTGAGTTCATTTTCAGGTTCTTGAGGCAGCAAGGTAGATGTACAGAAGTTCCGGTTTCTTTTAGGTGTTCAAGGCATTACTGGAGCAAACTTGGAAGTCAGGGATCCGTCTTTTGTGGAGTTAGCAAGCCATTTGGGTGATGATAACAAGTATAGAATTTGTCATTTTTGCCAGCGAAAGTCTTTAATAACAGCTGATGTCTTTTAATTAAAAAATTTAAATGTCCATGCTGCTATAACTTTCATGTGAGAAAACCACTTGTCTATCTCTCAAAAATGGATTAACTGACACTCCAAATTTTCGGGGCTATTTATATGATGCTCCATTTCCCGTGAAACACTTTCCTTGTTGTTCAATTTCTTTGCCTTAGGCAGGGCAAATATTAATCTCCCGCTCAATCTATCTAGGAATTCTACCCAGGGTTTATTGAAATGAAAACAACAACATAAAAATCAAATCTCCGCTATTAAAATTGTTTACAATAATTAAAATAAAAGTAACAGGAATGCAGTTAGCTAGCCAGCTTGTTTTTAAATCAAATGAATTTAAAAACAGGCGGTATAAGAATTATTCTAAAATAAATCGATAAATATTTAAAAAACAAATCCGTTTTACATATAAATGCGTGTGTATTTTGATATACGCATTCTTTTTAAATAATAACGAAAATTTAAACCTTTACGTTTAATGAAAATTAAAAGCTTAATAAATTTCTTTTTTTTTTTGTTTAATAACAACACCATTGAGCTGGATTTCAATCAGGTTCAATTGCCTCAAAATGTGATCAAAAAAAAAAAACATTCCTGTAACTTTTTTTTTTTAACTAGAAACACTTTAAAATTATTCTTAGAAATTCGGCCGAACGTTTGCCTTGCACAAAAAAAAAAAACAAGCCCATATTTCATTTTAATCAAAAACCTTTCTCCATTCTCATAATTCATTAAGAAAATTTTTTTTATTTTTATTAAAAACAATCCATCTGATTGCTAAATGCTGAACCCTTAACTTTTGTCCAGCGGTTCTTTTACTCCTTTTACTAACTTACTAAAATAAGTTCCTTTCCCACTCTTATATTTTCTTAGCTTATACAATTTTCTCTTGTCTCTTTCACGTTCTATTTTATTTTCTATCTCATATAATGGGAAACTGTTTTGCCGAGCAAAACACCTTTCTACTAAGTGTCCCACTTTATTACTCTTACTATCAGCATTAGTATACGGAACTTTTTTATCTTTTACCCATTTTTCGAACGTTTTAAATAAGATTGTTTTATAGATGGATTCTATTTCAGCTTTAAAATCATATTTCTTAATCTTTTTTCTAACTCTTTTCTTCTTTTCAAATTCATATTCAACACAAACAGTTATTGAAAACAATTTATTTTTAGTTTCACGCGGAGACTCTTCTACCTGCTTTTGTGTTTTTACCTTATAACTTTCTTCTATTTCTTTATCTACATTTACTAGATTTTCCACCACACTTTCTATTTGTAACCCATCTGTGCTTATTTCTAACTTTATTTCCACCTTTTCTGGCCTAGTACAATCCTGTGCCACCTTAATTTCTATATCTTTTATGACCTCAACTTTTTCTACTTTTTCCGTTATTTTCCCCCTCATCTCTCTCAACTCTTTAATCATTTCTTCCTTTATAGCCTGCTGGCCCTGTTTAACTTCACTAATTTCTTTCTTCATTGCCACTTTAAACTCTGCCATCATTGCTTGCTGACTTCTCATATCTTCCTTCATTTCTATTACCAACTTCATCAACATCTTCATCATCATCTGTGACCCACTTTCTTCTTTTTCTACAATTTGAGGGTTTTTAAATGAGACAGGACTTTCTTCTACAAATGCTGCCCTGTTGCTTTCTTTGTTGACTTCCATTTTCGACACAAATTAAATTCGCAATACTAACTTCTTAAAAGAAAATCTAAAATCTAATAGCAAATAAACTGCTATTTACAGTTTTCTATAAATTATTTCAAAACAAAGATGAACTATATTTAACTCTTCAAATAAAATTATTCCGACAGACTTTTTGAAAATACGCTTTTTAAGTTTCTAAATTATTTCATTAAAAAGAAAGACGAACTATATTTAACTGCTGAACTAAAATTACTCCGATAGACTTTTTGAAAATACGCTTTTACAGTTGATAAATTATTTCATTAAAAGGAAAAACGAACCCCATTCTACCAAACTGCTCCAAAATACATGCAATAATTATCAAAACCGAACCTCCACCTACTAGATCTTGTCTCTTACACCTGAAATCTTTCTCAATTGTCTAAACAAAATCTCACATAAAGTTTTAATATCGGCTCCCACGTTTGGTTGCGCCAAAAAATTCTTATCCTATATACCGGATACCCAATCTATTCTGAAACAGAGGGCGCCACCAGACCACTACATGTCTGGAAAATTTGTTTACTGTGATCAGAATAGATGATGGTGATGGTTTGCGCTGACTAGACTCAGGAAAAAACAAGAGATCTTAAATTGTTTAGACAATTGAGACAAAAGCACAAAGACAAACGTCAGCCAAATTAAGTTAAACATATTTCATAAATTTTATTATGAGAAAATAAATTATTAAATATAAGTTTATGACATAATAAATGTGAGTTAACTCAGGCATGTACCAGAAATACTAAAGGCAAAGCTATGACAGACTGACTGATCTTCTAATAAACAAAGTTAAAAGGGAGGAAGCAAATTTCATTCAGCAGCGGATTCACTTAAACACTGGTTTTCCCTTTCAGATACTTAAACCATATGCCCTTGAAATAGATCAAAAACCCAGCACCGATGTGCTGTTCAAGATCTAAACATGGTAAGATCTTGAATGTCCTTATATCGGTATGAACTGCACCAATTACTACATTTGAAAATAACGGCGATTGATCCACCCCAAAAACAATCGAAAAATATTGAAATGAAGAAACAATTAAACTGGTGAATCCCAGCCAAACGATTGGCGAAAATTACTTTAAAATTAATAATTAATGGTCTCAATAAGAGACAAGTAAATGATTAGAAAAACAGTTACGTCTGTCCCAGCAAATAACGAAAAGAAAATAAACTTACAAACAAATTCTGAGTACACGCTCTGATAAATTTAAAGCACACATAATAAATACACAAATGAATCTATCGGAGAGTGCACGGAGTACGAAAATCTTAAAAGTTGTAAACACTTTAGCATAATGAAAGTATCGCTCACCTGTAATTTAAGAAAGGATAAATTTTATCTTCCTGCTGATGACTTATAAAATTACAAAGAAAAACACAATTCTAATTTCCACTTTTAGAGATCTTAGAATGAAATCTCCACCTGCGAAAATCAGACAATAAAGTCGTCAGCCAAAAGATTTTTGGAGGTTTAGCAAGAGGGCAAACATAGAGTATAAAATTAATTAATTATTAAATACTAAATAATTACAGGTAAGCATTTTAAAAGCACGACTGCCAAAGCATTTATAAAAATCTTACATAAAATAGAAAACTCACTCGTCACTCTCCAATAAACAAAACGGAAAGCAAATTAGAATCTTAAAACTAAGATTCTAAGATACACTATAAAATATTGAAAAACACAGCAAATATTAAATATGAGGCTCAATTGATTTAAGAATACATATTTGTGGTTAGATTGAGCGGAGATTTAATGAGAACTAATTTACCCTGGGAAGAATAAAAACGAAAATAATTACCTTTTGGTAAAAGCAATGTTCACGTAGAGTGCGCACTTTTACTTAAGTTCATTTTCAGGTTCTTGAGGCAGCAAGGTATATGTACAGAGGTTCCGGTTTCTATTAGGTGTTCAAGGCATTACTGGAGCAAACTTGGAAGTCAGGGATCTGTCTTTTGTGGAGTTAGCAAGCCATTCGGGTGGTGATAACAAGTCTGTAATAACAGCTGATGTCTTTTAATTAAGAAATTTAAATGTCCGTGCTGCTATAACTTTCACGTGAGAAAACCACTTGTCTATCTCTCAAAAATGGATTAACTGACACTCCAAATTTTCGGGGCTATTTATACGATGCTCCATTTCCTGCGAAACACTTTCCTTGTTGTTCAATTTCTTTGCCTTAGGCAGGGCAAATATTAATCTCCCGCTCAATCTATCTCGAAATTCTACCCAGGATTTATTGAAATGAAAAAACAACATAAAAATCAAATCTCCGCTATTAAAATTGTTTACAATAATTAAAATAAAAGTAACAGGAATGCAATTAGCTAGCCAGCTTGTTTTTAAATCAAATGAATTTAAAAACAGGTGGTATTAGAATTATTCTAAAATAAATCGATAAATATTTAAAAACAAATCCGTTTTACATATAAATGCATGTGTATTTTGATATACGCATTCTTTTTAAATAATAACGAAAATTTAAACCTTTACGTTTAATGAAAATTAAAAGCTTAATAAATTTCTTTTTTTTTTTTTGTTTAATAACAACACCATTGAGCCGGATTTCAATCAGGTTCAATATATATATATATATATGTTCAGTATTGAGATAAGAAAATAAAGTTTTTGAATAGAAAAAGGAGGATTTTTAATTTGTTGATAATACTGTATACAAATACTCCAATATATAAATACAGTACAAGACAAATAAAATACCATTATCACAAACTTTCAGGAAAACACTAAATATGAATATTAAACTGCATGTGTGTGTTTCTTAAATACAATATATTATTTTTAGAACACCTGGATAATTATGTGAAAATAGTTATTGATTTTGTAACTTCGTTAATAAACATGTTGTTTACACTCAAGCTGTTTCAAATCAAAAAATTAGAAAAGTTTAAAAAAAAACAGATTGCATTTAATTAAAAATCTTTCTACTTGAACGGGGGGGGGGGCATTATTACATTACTTAAAATATACAGTAAGAAAAATAAACCTACTTGTATGTTTTAGAAAATTAGAAGTTAGATTTTTTACTTTGAAAATAAGTTGATTTTTTTTTCTATATGTTCAATTAAATAATTAATAATTAAACATTGTTTTTTGATTTGAATAATTTCACATAAGTAATAAAATAAATGTATAGTAGTAATATATACTGTAATACAATTTTTTAAAAAAAGCTCTTCAGTATAGATTTTTTTTTCATTACGATGAAAAACTTCCACGGAAGAATATAAAAACTTTTAAATTCAAATTTAGTTTCATTGCTGTTCTGTACTTTTTAAAGTGAAAATATGCATTTTTTTTCCTAGTGATATAAAACTTTTCTTTTTAGATACCGTATTTAGTCATCATTATCATGAAAAAATCAAGAAAATCTTTGAGCTTGGAAGTCAATGTGGATATTTTATGTCACTGGAACGGACCAATTTTTTTCTCATAGACCCCCATTATAATTACGTATTTTGTCTACCATATTCTTGCTTAATGATGAGTTTTGGAGGACCAATTGCCATCGCTAAGTGGGGTAAAGGTGTATATATATTTTAAATGTATAAAACATCCACCAAACCACCCAGATAAATCTGTTTTGTAACACTGAATAAAATCCTATTTTTAAATATACATTCAGTATTGTAACTGCTGCACTAAATTGATATTTGTTTAAATAAAATAATTATATCAAGTTTGTTAAATGTCTATAATAAAAATAAAATTTTAAATGCATGAAATTGATTATATATAAAATCATCTTGAATTTTGTCAAAATAAATGTTTATATTTTTAAACTTAATCCAATTGTTTGAATCTCCTTAATATTTATATTTATGTATGTTATTAACTTCTATCTTGGGTTGACTCAATCTCATCATCATCATCATCAGCTGAGTTCTCATGCAAAACAATGTAGCACTGGGCCTCGAAATAATTAATTTATGTAGTATCACCTAGTGTTATAAATTTGGGGAATGGGCAAACAGGTTAGAATTCATGATTGCTTCTGACCTTAGTATCTCAGGCATGATTGGATTCAGGGTACTTTTGCTAATGGACATACATTTTCGACCAGTACAATATGTTATAGGAAGGATCCTTACAAAACAACATGAACAATGCTCAAAATAGAGAAAACATATAATATACTTAAAGATAAGAAAAGAAATAGTTCATACAATAAAGCAAGATTTGAAAAGAGCAAAGTGTGTTGAGTATTTTAAATATTATAAAAGTAAGTTTTTTTTTTCAAAAGTAAATTCATTTGACATTGAATCTGTAATGTACATTGTAAACAGTATGTAATTACATTGAATTAAGTAGAGCTAAATGCATATCTAGATATTGAGTATAAGGATGAACCAAAGTCTTTGGTTATCAACTGAGTTAATTCATTAGAGTAAGTTCTGTGATGGAGTACTGCTCCATCTCCCTGTCTTCAACAGTTCGAGTTATTAATAGCTATTCAGCATCTTGACATTACTTCTGATGGGGAATGTTTACTTTATTCATTAGGCTTTGCATGAGAGACCTTCCCATGGCTTTGATTTAGATAAGGATTGTTTTTCTTTGGAGTCTATAGTACATTTAGTCCTTTGAAGTTGTCTTTTGAAATGTAAGATTTTACATGTATAAATTTTATTGCAGATATTTAGAAAAATTTTACTTATGGTAACTAATTTTTGTTTACATGAATACTAATGACCAGAATATTTAATCATTCAAATGCTTAGATGAATACATTTTCTCAGAAACTCATTTTAGACATTTTTAATTAATAGAATCAAATGTGATTGCACAGACTTAATGCACAATGACTCATTATTGTGTAATTTTTTAAATGTATATACACATAATTCTAATTCTACTTTAATCCATTTCCAAAATAAATTGTATTTCACTTGCCATAGAGTAAAATCCAGACAAAATAAAAGTTTGCCATATTTTTTGTATATTAATTTAAAAAAAAAAAATTCTATCATATACATCATGCAATTCTTTGACCATATTTTAATTATTATCATTTCATTTTTTTGACAAAAGATACATTTATCCTTCTATTTGTTCAAATAAATAATAAAAACCAAATAAATATTAAATTTATAGCCTAAAATGCTTTTTTGTAATTATTTTATTATAGCGGTATTATGCAATAGCAAATAATATAATTTTTAGGTATTTATTTTCATACAGCTAGTTGAACAGAGGATATTATATCTTGCTTAAAGAATGATAATAAAGGTGTCATTTACTATATTTAAAATAATTTATCTAGGGAAATATAAATGACAGGATAATGACTGAATAAATAAATACCAAAAATAAGCTTAACAATTTTTTTAGTTTACATTTAATTATAGATAATATCTATTTCCACTTTAAATGTCTAAACAACTTCAATGATTGCAAAAAAAAATAATAATAATAATTATGAATTAAAATTTTAAATAATAAATTTATAAAATAGCATACATGTGTCATAAGAAGCAGTAAATCCTCTTCTGTTTTTTGGAGAATCAGTTCTATATTTTATCCAAAGAGCGATACTTGTGGAAGTAATAACTTCGGGAGCTTGAGAACCACAGTAACGGCCAATTATAGGATCCCTTTCAGAAGCACCATCATGAATCTGAAACAAGCATAAAAATTTAAAAATTATTTTAATAATATTTCTTAATAAAAATGTTAATTTTTTATCCAAATTATTGCCTATATAATATTATTTTCACAATATAGGTAAAATATTTCTAGTTTTTTTTTTCAAATAGATTTAATGAAAATGACTGATCAGTTCAAAATATATTTTTGCATATACTTATATACACATATGCATATTATTATTTATGCTTCTATTAAATTTATTTTATATTTGATCATGAATTGGGTATTCTTTCGTCAGGCTTCTTTATGCTATAATGTAATGAATCAAAATTTCTTCATGTAATTCATTCTAATATGTATTGATCTATAACCATTATAAATCATAATAAAATAATATTTTTCTTTTTTAAAAAACAATCATTTCAAGTATATAAAGTAAAGAAAAGAAATGAGTTGAAAGATTTGTAACTGTTGCAGCTAATGTACTTTTTCTTATTCTATTTTAGACCTAGTTGGTATCCTCAATAGTATGCTCATTCATGAAGTAAATTTAAAATAGCTGTCAATCACAAATCAAATGAAATGTTAATTGTCAGTCAGTTGTTTAATATCTCAGCTTATGACATACTGAAAAATGTTGATACAAAGTCTGATACAAAACCTGCCACATCAGAGGTCATGTAAAATCTATTGCAGCATTTGGACAAGGAAGTTTAAGACTAATAATTATTTTGTGGTAGATTGTTTTGAAAATCATTTCACAAGCAAAAGATGAAAATAAAATTCTAATCCAGTCCATGTTTTAACAACTATGGTGATTATATTTTAAAAAAAAAACTAATTGCAATGATTTTAAAGCAAAATATTATGCTAAGTAGATGTCAACAAATTCTTAATTGAAAAACATGATTTTTAAAATTATAAATTTTGTTTAAAGATAATTACAATTAAAAACATTAAATAAGAGTTACATTTTATGAATATCATAATATTCTTTGTTAATTAATTTTTCCAAAAATTCAAATTTGAATCTAGTTTGCAAAGCATTTTTGTTTAATATATACTTTTATAGTTTATATGTGAATTTGGATAGTCTATCTCTGAATTTTATGTTTAATTAAGATATAAAAGATAAAATGTCCATCTTATTGTTTGGTATTTGTAATATATTAGATTACACAATTTTTGATTGCTGTTAGAGTATTATTTGTTATATTTACTTAAAATCACATCTAGATAAATATTCCCTTCTGGTTATTATCTGGAAGCAGAATGATGAAATATTCTTTTAATTTTAGGTTATGTTTTGCAACTGCAAATGTAATGTCCTAATTATATAATGTTTTGTTTCAATAAAAGGTAATTTATATATTCTATATAAATTCTTATTGGAATGTAATAGGCGTGTTAAAAATTAATTCTAATAATAAGAGAAATTATAAATAACATTTTTTTTTACCTTTATTATTACAAATTACAGTTACATTTTAATTTGTCTATGCTAAAATAAGAAATAAATTTAATTATTTTTGAATTGTTGAAATAAATTTATTTCATAATGTAACTATATAAAATAATAATTTCATTAAAATTAATTTGTTTTTTTTTTAAATAAAAGCCCCATTTGGGAGAGGAGTTATGGTTTAATTATTAAGATACTTTAAGATATTTTAAATGATTATCATATTTTTTCAAGGATTCATAAAGATGCATTAAAAAAGTTGTAATAACATTTCAAAATACAATTTATCCAAACCCTGCAGGACAGTCGAAATGTAAGGTGTGTGTGTATATATATATATATATTGTAATGGGATGGGGAGTATCAAAATGAAATGGAAGGAAAGATTTGAACTGGGGTGATGGAACATCATCATCAATCCCAGTAAATACAAAATCATTTACTACAGCATATATAAGTAAACATTTAAGGGGAGCATGAGATCCAAAAATCTGTGAGAACATTGAGAGATCAGCCAGCTATTAAAAGCATAATTAACCATATATCAACAAGCATTATAAAAAAGTAATTATAAGTAATATTCAAAATAAATAATCATCCATCATCATCATCATTGATGGGAATAAACAAATCAGTACAACAAATCAGCAGTCCATCTTGTGGCTGGATTTGAGCAATAAAAAATATAAATCCACAGTCAACCTTGTGACTGGATCAGAAATGGGTCTTCTGTAGACCAGGCTAACTATTGAGCTTTTGCCATTTTGGGCAATTATTTAAACATAACTTTCATGCATCAGCTTAGTGCCCATCCAGTAAAATACACAATAATCAGAAATTGAAACAATAATGCTGGGACATTAAAACATGCTGAATATCATCAATGCTCAGTCTACTTGTACTGGCCAACTATAAACATTACTCTTAATAAGGCTAAACTAAAATAAAATATAGTGCATGGGCTTTAAAGAATATAATTTTATGAATCAACCAGGATGTTGATGATTGATCATCACTGAATGCCCCAAAAGCACTAAATACACATCCCCATTTATCCATGCATGAATCTACTCAGAGAACACAAGCTCTATTACTATAAGTGACCAAGAGATGATGCAATACAATTTTTAACAACTGAAACACAAGTTTATTAACAATAATAATAAAATGGAAATTAAGATCCATAAAAATAAAATTACACACATATAAGCTTTCTGATTTTGATTACAAAACAAAATTTCAAATGATCACATTGAGATTTAAATAATTATTCAACATTTAAATTGTTACATTGATTTACATATATGTACACACAAATGTGTCATTTATAATATACAATTAATATTAAAAAAATGAATTGACATTTAATAAAAAAAAATATTAAAATTTTATATATATGAGTGTGTGCATATACACACACACTGGCTTTTATCTATTTCAACTTGTTACAATAATATTATATTTTTCATAATTATTCATATTGAAAGTATAGAGAATCATGTTGCTTAATTCTTTCATAAAGTTTAACAACTTTTTTTTTCTTTTTGATTTTAACTCAAAGAAAATTATGCTTGCATTTAAGTTATAAATTCTTTTAACATCATTTTTTTAAAGGAATTATCAAAATTATATATCAAATCATCTTTGAAGACATTTGACTCAATCAAATTATTTACTTGTTTTGCTTTAAGTTATTAATTTATAATTTTATAAGTGTTTTAAGGAATATTTAAAGAAAATAACTCACTGTATATACAAGCAATGTGTTTATTTGTGGTTACCTGCATTTATAGATAAACAGCAGCATACGTATACCAATTTCTTCAAGCTTTCTCTTGGCAAGGTTGGTTTTTGGTCCATCAGAAAAATATAATTTCAGGCTTGTCATCATCAGGTAAAAGTACGTAATTCATGTAAAATCTTGGTCTGTAGTTGATCCCTTTCTGTCTAGGATTATTCCAGGCAAGCATCTGTCTTGATTTGATAGATTTCAAACAAGCAACTGTCTTCTTCATGTTTCAGGCTATGAATTTTAGCACAAAGAAGTGGGTAATTTTCTCCATGTGAATTCAAACTCCTGCTAAGGAAAACAGTCTACTATCTTACCTTCAGCTACATCAGTTTATGGTAGCTATTCTGCAAATTCTGTGGTCAGCTAAAACCAACTACTGCACTTCATCAAGTTGCAACAAAATATTGTAACCAACTTTTCAGCTGACCATTCTTACAAAAATTATTATCCAGACTGCTCTCTTCAAAAATCATTGTCCAGACTGACTGATATTTTTTTGCAAACTAAATAAAGTCAACTTCTGTTTGACAAGTATTTGTTGATTAATTATCAATGTTTTTAAATTAAATTATTGAATCATCAATTCTTTACCTTTTTTTTATATAAATTTTTCAAAATAATTTCCAAGAAGATTATTGTTCAAAAACATCTTTTTTGCCTTTAAAATCAGATGGTCAATGAATTATTCTTGACTCTTAATTATAATTCAAACAAAATTACTCTATATTCTTTTAAAATATATAGATTTTTAACTGACTTAAAAATAATATTGTTCTATATATGTCTATTTTTATATAATATTTTAAAATAACTCAACAGCTATATATACATTTGTCTGTGCTTTTCTTCATATATCTGATGCAGCATACATGTAATTCATTCTTCAGCAAGTTGGAAGATTTTTCTTGGTGAGCCTGGTTTTAATGATCATCATCATCAGGAAAAAGTATAATATATGTATAATGTTGGTCCATAGTTGGTCTCCTGTCTGTGTAGAACTGTTCCAGGCAAGCAGCTGTCTTGGTTTAATAAATTTCAGGCCAGCAACTGTCCTCTTTCTGTTTAAGGCTATGAATTTCAGCATAAAAATGTGGGTCATTTTCTCCATGTGAATTCAAACTCCTGCTAAGAAAAACATACTATCTTGCCTTCAGCCACATCAGTTTATGGTAGCTATTCTGCAAATTCTATGATCAGCTAAAACCAACTGCTGCACTTCAACAAGCTGCAACAAAATATTGTAACCAACTTTTCAGCTGACCATTCTTACAAAAATTATTATCCAGACTGCTCTCTTCAAAAATCATTACTCAGACAAGGTAATTTTGTTATCAGCCCTTTTATAGAATCATCTAAGGTGATGACAACACCTTGATTAAAAACAAGAGTTTTATTTTTATCTCTCTAATCCCTTTGAAAACATACATGTTTTAATTAATTAAAAAAATTTTCAAAAACAAGTAATGTGTTTTTATATTTCACAATTAGAATTACAAATAATATTTATCAGCCCTCTTTACTTATTATTATTTTATTTTAGGAAATATAGAAAAATATCTACAAAAATTTATTCTGTGTTTATTTTTACTTTTCCTTTCAACTTTTATATATATATATATATATATATATATATATATATATATATATCTGCACATACTATATTAGAGTATGCTATGAAATCCAATTGGTTACATTGCCCCGGTCTGAGGAAAAATAAAAATAGAAATGAAACACCTTTTTAACAATATTTTACATAATTTACATATATAATGAAAACAAAGTTCATATCTAAAACTATGTACTCATCAATTTTTTCAAGATCTGACAGACATCTGACAGTTAACAATGAATAGTGATCTGCAATTTTGAGATAGATAAAGAATTCAGCCATCGGACTGTAAGTACACAATGCACCATGAATACCAAGAGTGCTACCTCAAATGTGACACTATAAGCTACTACAACTTATGATAAAGATAATGCAAAATCATTGCAAAGCCCTCTTCCATGGAGGGACTAGAAAAAACAAAACTATACCCTGCTTCTTTTGAGTCTTATGGGCTGGGAAATGCAAGCTATGCCTAGTTCCGTTTCTTTGGAGACTTAGAGGCTGGAATCATGGCAGGATTATGTTAACTGCTCTATGACAATATAAAATACAAAAATAAGTTGGAGCAAATAATGGATATAGAACAACCTCAGAGCTGCATGAAAACATTGCATCCTCAAGCCAATGACAAAAATCTCCATCCATGATCAAAACTGAAAATACAGCTAAACAAACTTCAACAATCAAGCACCCAATCCAATCTCCAAAAATCATTGATTGTCTATTTAACTGTAAACATGAGCCCTTTAAACATACATAAAAATTACTATTTTATAATTTATAATCATCATCAATACTCTTGTCACATATTTCACAGTAATTTTTAAAATTAATTCTGTGTAAAATGCATATTTTTTCTTTCTCAGTTGTAGTTTGAAATCAAGTTGATAATTTTGAAGTGATGATTACCAGTATGTGATCAGTATCTGCTGCAGTTGGGTGCCATTTGTAATAGGATGGGAGTATCAAAGTGGAAGGAAAAAAGGGAACTGGGTGATGGAAAATCATCATCAGTCCCAGTCCATTTAAAATGAAATATTTACTAACGTATATATAAATAAACATTTAAGGGGAGCATGAGATCCAAAAATCTGTGAGAACATTGAGAGATCAGCCAGCTACTAAATGCATAATTAACCATATATCTACCAGCATTATAAAAAAGTAATTATAAGTAATACTCAAAATAAATAACCATCCATCATCATCATTGATGGGAATAAACAAATCAGTACAATAAATCAGCAGTCCATCTTGTGGCTGGATTTGAATAATAAAAAATATAAATCCACAGTCAACCTTGTAACTGGATCAGAAATGGGTCTTCTGTAGACCAGGCTAACTATTGAGCCTTTGCCACCTTGGGCAATTAATTAAACATAACATGTATGCACCAGCTTAGTGCCCATCCATTCAAATACACAATAATCAGAAATCAAAACAATAATACAGAAAGATTAAAACATGCTGATCATCATCAATGCTCAGGCCACTTGTACTGGACAACTATAAACATAACTCCTAATAAGGCTAAACAAAAATAAAATATAGTGCATGGGATTTAAAGAATATACTTTTATGTATCAACAAGAATGATGATGATTGATCATTGCTGGATGCCCCAAAAGCACTAAATACACATTCCCATTTATTCATGCATGAATCTAGCTCAGAGAACATAAGCTCTATTACTGTAAGTGACCAAGAGATGATGCAATACAATTTTTAACAATTGAAACACAAGTTTATTAACAATAATAATAAAATGGAAATTAAGATCCATAAAAATAAAATTACACACATATAAGCTTTCTGATTTTGATTACAAAACAAAATTTCAAATGATCACATTGAGATTTAAATAATTATTCAACATTTAAATTGTTACATTAATTTACATATAGTGTGCACAAATGTGCAATTTATAATATACAATTAATATTAAAAAAAATAAATTGACATTTAATTAAAAAAATATTAAAATTTTATATATATATGAGTGATACACACACACACTGGCTTCTATCTATTTCAACTTGATATAATATTATATTTTTCATAATTATTTATATTGAAAGTATATAGAATCATGTTGCTTAATTCTTTCATAAAGTTTAACAACTTTTTTTTTTCTTTTTGATTTTAACTCAAAGAAAATTATGCTTGCATTTAAGTTATACATTTTTTTAACGTCATTTTTTTAAGGAAATTATCAAAATTATATATCAAATCATCTTTGAAGACATTTGTTTTGCTTTAAGTTATTAATTTATAATTTTATAAGTCGTTTTAAAGAATATTTAAAGAAAATAAGCTTTCTCTTGGTAAGCTTGGTTTTTGGTCCATCAGAAAAATATAATTTCAGGCTAGTTGTCATCATCAGATAAAAGTACATAATTCATGTAAAATCTTGGTCTGTAGTTGGTCCTTTTCTGTCTAGATTATTCCAGGCAAGCAGCTGTCTTGGTTTTATAGATTTCAGACAAGCAACTGTCTTCTCCATGTTTAAATTAATTGTATGCTAATTTACATTGTACCATGTTTGTAGTTCTTTTCCTGTATGTCTACAAAAATATTTATTTATTTTATCATGCAGTCATAGTTTCCTAATTTCTAATCTTATAATTTACCCATTATTTATCTGTCATGTGTAAATTTCTGTTATTGTTTCAAAGTATATTATTGAACATTGTTTATTACTCATTATATTTATCTCTGCATATATTTTTTTCTAATTATTTTTATGACTATTGTAAATTTTACTTATTATCTTACTTTTTATAATACAAACTAATTAAAAAAGGAAAGTATCACTTATCCATTTATGCTCATAAGTAACAAGTTAGTTATTAATTATATATTTTTTGAATTTATATTTTATATAAAAGTAAATTTGTAATGTTTTTAAGGGTAACTTTTATAAGTGAACAATATATAAATTCTACAAAGTGTGGATCATAAAAATCAGAAAGTTAGTTGGTATACTAAGACATTATGATAATATGAAGAAAGAATATGAACAAAATAATTAACACAAATCAGTGATGTCATAAATGCTTTTTGATATGAAGTTGCAATGAGCTAGTACAATGAGTAGTACAAACTCTGAAGAGAATGGTCTAGATTAAAAACTTATACATATGTGTTTTTAAAATGAAATAAAAATATTTATTACATAAAGTAAAGCATATAAAATAAATTTGTAAAATAATAAAGAGGTAGAAATAAAGAAAATAATCAAACTACTTGGATTGTTTAATATTTTAAGCATACTGGCATCAAAAAACAGAAACACTTTGAAATGTGAGTGAATAGCTTATCTAGTCAAGAGTTAGTTACAGAAAGTTAATAAACTCTTACCAATCAGATATTGATGAAAAGCAAACAAATAAATAAAAATTAGTCTGTCTCATTGAATATTTTTATTTATTCAATATTCATTCATTTATACTGTATTTTTATTCTGACTTCAACTGATTTTTTTTGTTTATAGCTATATAAAGACACTCAGTTAGTTACTAAATATAAATATATTACTAACAGTAAGTTTTATCTTCTGCTATAATCACTGAGTTTTTCCAAAAATCAAAATTTCTACTAGAAAATGTAAAAGTATGAAATTTAAAGATTTCAAATAATATGTCAGCTTCAAAAGTTTCAATATTGTAATATTAAAAGTTTAAAAATTTTATAGAATTTTTTTAAATTTTTAAATTCAAATAGTTTTAGATTGTCTAAAATTTACATTAAAACTAATCAAATTGGAAGAGTTGCCACAAAATAAATGACATTATAATAAAGAACTCTGAAAAATAAATCACGGTTTTGTTTTGAGATTAATGAAGACAAAAAAAATTGTATCAAAAACTCATAACTATAAACATCATTTCAGAATTTAATTGTTTTTAAAGCAATATCTCTGCAGAAAATTAATTTCTAGTATACTTAAAATTTAACTATTTCAAATATAAAAATTAATTTTAAAAAGTTTTACTTCAAATAAAATTCTATTTAGTTCTATGTATTACACACTTACTTCTTTTTAAAGTAAAGAGAAAAATCTAGAACCAAATTTGCAAGAAATTTTCTGAAACTCTGTTTTAACATTTAAACTTGCTTATTCAACATATTATTTTACATGAGTAAGATTTACTGTAAAAATTTAGTTCATTAAAAAAAGAAAACCATTTTTTCATTATATATGCCAGTTATGAAAGATTAGAAAAATTAATATAAATATCATCATTTACACTATTTGGAATTCACTTCCACAGAAAAGTTAATTTATTTTTAAAACTCTCATTTCAAAATATGCCAATATTGTTAGTTGTAAAAAGATAATTTTTTAAAACTATGAATATGGGGAAAAAAGTGATAATAAGCAAATTAAATTTCCAGGATCATGATTATAAACTATATCTGATATTTGTTGTTTCTGTTAAATATACTATAATATTTTTTTTATTATTTCTGACAGTATTGATTGTTTCACATAAATAAAGGATGATAAAATTTTAACTTATTTTAGTTTTGAATATAATTTCAAACTTTATATCTAACATGACATAGAAATATTTATACAAATTGTCACAAAAGTCTGTTTAAAAATTAAATATTTTATTAGTTATTTAAACACATTTTTAAAAAAGCAAACAACAAAATATCAGCTAATTATTATTATGTTTATTGAAATAGTTAAAATATTAGATTAAATATATTACTTAAAATATAAAAACAGACAAAACTCTTTATACGTTGTAAAGGGTAACTTATAATGCACATATTCCTAAAAAGATCAAGCCTATTTATTGAACCCAATGCATTTGGAATTTATATTAATAATGGGAAGATTATTTGTTTGTTATTTATTACATATACATATAATGCACAATAGATTATTTTATTGTAAAATAAAATACGATCAATATTTTAGAAAGTAATATTGTATATATAAACTATTTGATTAATAAACTGTGATGTATATATATTTTTAAAAAGTTTTGGACATTAATTTATAATCAAATGATTTAGGGATAGCCTGAGGTTAAGTTAGGTGGCGTGTGTAAAAATAAAACTGATTTTCTTATTTTATTTTTTTATCTGTAATAAATGAAATGTATTTAAGCAATAGGCATTTAAAAATCTAAATGTATTTAAACAATAGGCAGTTAAAAATCTCAGTGCTTCAGGAGATTCTCAGCGTTTTATATAAAAATAGAAACTTTTTACAAATCATTCTTCTTGTCAAAAAATATAGCAGCTATAACAATAGACAGGAGTTTAAACTAAAATTTAGAATGCTAAAATGGAGTTTTGCTTTTTCTTTTATTTAAATCATAAACATTTTTAAAAGTCAAATGCTGTAACTAAAAGTTTACCAAATTCAGAGGAAAAAAAGTGAAATAAGAAGTAAGAATAACTGATAAATTTTGTAATAATTAAAGCATGTTTTAAAAGTTGTTGGAGTAATTTTTTACTATTTTAAATTTTTTCAAAACGAATAATGAAAATTAATCTGCTGAAAATTGGAAAAGAAAGAAAAATGAAATAATTTTCTTAATATATATATATATATAAAGTGCTTCTATATTATCCAATATAAATTTATGATTACAAATAATTATTGAATTGTACTTTAATATGAATATGGGCTAGAGCAAAACATGCTATTGTGCATCATGGTATTTCCTACCAGCTGCATTAAACCTCTATATATTCATTTTTCTACTTTATTGTAAACACACAAGATGCCTGCAGTCCAAAGTAAACAAGCATTGGAATACTTAATGGTGAATCAAATGAGGATCAAGGTGTTTATCATTAAACACAACTACAGGAGACACCATTGTACCTATCTATCCTTGCTAAGGAAATGATTTACTAAGTGAAACTGCTTTGAAGAACAACTTGCCTAACTATCAACTACTACTATTTCCATTAGGATGATTTTTATGAACATTGTTCCAATTACAATTTTTTAATCAAGGAATCAACATTGTAAATTTTTGTTTATTTTTTTTTTAATTCTTGTTATCCATTGTATTTTCACACTATGATGCTGAAGCCTCATTTTTTAGAATTAGCAAAGAAGAAAGGGGAGATTATTCACTTTGATATTTTTATATTTTCATTGTAAATAAAATTTAGGTTAACCCACTTGCTTCACATCAGGTTATCCACATAAATAGTAAGGTAAGATTCTCTACATTTATTTTCATAGATTAAATTGCAACACTTATACAGAATACATATTATATGTTTTATTTTGTTGATTAACCTTGTATATATATATATTTTCCAGTATGTTTGACTAATCAACTAGTATTAATTTCTATCTCTATCATATATATAAATTGTGGGAACTTGTTAAATAGATTGTTAACATCTGTAAATATATAATTTAGCTAGCCAGCATCTCAATTATCTTAAATTACTAAAGTTTATTTTTTTATATAACTATGTTTTGTAAAGAATGAGTGACATAGATGGATTTCTACCATGGGGTATAAGGGTTGGATCTGGAAAATCATTAATTAGTAAAATGGTAGAGGTTCGCATGTGACACATGTATGTATGATCTTTTTTTTTTATCATTACTATTGTTATTATACTTTATGTTATTTATTATTATTAATAAATGTTTAAGAGTTTATATTATTCCGGTCTCTGATTTATTGAGTTGTCCTGACTTTCCACAGTCTATAAACAATTATGCATGCACACACATCTATTTTTCTTATCATATAAAAGCTTGAAAATAAACAAATATAATAAATGCTAGTTGTAATCTATATATAGGTGCAGGAGTTGCTGTGTGTATCTGTTCATATCTATTAAAGGAGTCAAAAGCAATATTCTCTCTGGGCTTGAATATTAGGGCATAACGAAATTAAAAAGGGGAAAAGTGGATGAACTAACCTAAATTGCATTTAATATTATTAAATAGGGATAGAGTTAGTCAATTAAAGTGTATGCAATCATTGTTTAAGCATTTCATCAGTTCTCATTAGCATTCTATCAGAAGACCCAAAGTCTGACCATTGTTAGATGCAACTTTTTCCCCTTCTAAGCCTGGTAGGTCTCTACAGATTGTTTCATTTGGGGCAATAAATTAGAGCATATTAACTTATCCCACACCAGATTGTTACATCTGTATAGTATTACAGTCTACAGTTAATTGACCATCCATTACATCTGGCACCCCATCTTGGGCTTGGTTAGCTGTGATTGTTGATGAAGAGTACTGTCCATTATATCTGGTGTCAGCAACATTTGGGGCTAGTGGTAATCATTCCGTCTGTTATATCTGGTGCCATCAACTTTGGGGTTCGATAGATAGGTGTACCATCACATATAGACTTTGGGTAAGTTGGTCATACATTGTGATTGAACCAGCTGATTGTTGAATCTGATCCATATATCCAAGTGAATCTTTCCATCTGTTATAATGTATTGCCATTCAGTGCAATCCAGAGTAATCACTGGATGCCAGAAGGCTTGTGCATAAAATCCCTATCCAGTGCCTACTCATAAAATATCCCCAGACTAGTTTCTTGCTTGTGGCCTTTGTCAGTGAGAAGCCTTGGATCTGAAAGCACTGCACCTAGATCTTAGGATCTATTGCAATGCTCCAGCAGCCACCTTTTATTTCTCCTTAACTACAAAACTATGAGACTTAAATTTAAAACACCAAAATATTTTCAATCCAAGCTCATCAGCTTATATATTCATATAGGTCTGAACTCAGTTCAGTACCTATACATTTTGGTGTCTTTGGTTTTTTTAATAATCATAGCCACCACAAGAATAATTCTGCAACAGTTTAAATATTCTTTTAATTAATAGATTCAAAATATAAAAATGAATAGTTTTTAAAATAATATTAAAATAGATTTAAATTTAAACCAACATGCATATTATGTATATGTATACATATAAAATAGTAATTAAAGTAAATGGATGAAATAGTAATTTGTCATCATCATAGATAACAATGAATCTAGAAAATTTAGTAAATCTAATGACATAAATGAAGTCATAATAATGGTTTTTTTTTTAATTATTATTATCATCTTCATTTTTATGATGGGATTGGAAAATTATTTTAAGTATTTCAAGATAATTTAAATTGTTGTTTAATTATATGCATATTTGTATAATACAAATCTGTTTAGTTGTGAGATAAATTATGAATTTATCCTGAATAACCTAAAGCAATTTATCATATTAAGATAAAATAATTATAGTTCATAAAATATTATTTTACCCACTGAAATATTTAATATTTAAAAAAGTCACAAAACAATGGGCAACAAACAGGAAATCATTAGACATCTCCCCTTTTATATTATAGTATTATTATTAAATAGTTTGCTTTATGAAAAACACAATCTTCTTACTACTAAATAGCAAACCATTAACCCATGAAGATTTTAAATTTTTTTTTGTGTTAAATGCTGATTAATTTCATGTATTTAAAGCAACAATAAATTTTAAATAATTTATCAACAAGTAAAAAAGTCAATATAAAGAGCAATACTGTTTTCTTAATTGTTACTGAAATTAATATTATCATCTAAATACTACATATCTTCTATGAACTGAATACTTTAAAAATATACTAGGCATTTGTTTGTATAAAATATCATTTTATTATCTGAGTCCACTTTTTTATTCCACATGAATGCACAGTTGATACTCTGTGTGGTAACACAATCTCATCATTAAAAACATAATCTTGTACATACAATAAGACCAAAGATACATCATTATCAAAATCATTTTAAACATTATCAAATCACTTCAGGATAAAAATTTCTCCAAGTTTAGTTCAGTTACTCTAATTCCTAGCTTCTTTTTTCTAGAATACATCAGCCAATTCCCTTATTTTATTTATTCATCTCACACATGGTTTCTTTCTTAGAACTTTTACAATCTTTTGGAAACCAGTTAAGACTCCATTCAACCATCTACTATTATCTCTTCTTCAAACAGTTTCAGCCTGACTCCATCTCAGTTTATTAATTTTTTCAATGACGTCAGTGATACATATTTGTTCTTGTATCCATATATTTTAATTTTGATCTTATTACTTCTAACATACATCTCTCCATATATTGTCAAATAAAATGAAATTTCAATATTGGACCTTCTGGTATCTCAAAATGGTAAAATATGTCCATTAAAAAATCTTTCTTTTCAAAAACATAGGCATATTTCTTTTTTATATTATTTTTACAAAAACACTTCAAGTTTAATTTAATAATTAATTTCATCCACTATGTTTTCATCTATGTTAATAATCTATTCAAAGTATTTTTAATTGTTAACTTTTTTAATTAATAGTTATAAATTTTTATTTTGTTCTGATTAAATCCATAGAACATTACTTTAGATTTTTTTAGTAATTATCTTTATTCCTACTTTCTTATTTTTATCTGATAACTTTTTCAATATATTCTGAAGCTCTGAAGCACTATTTATAAAAGTAAGCCCATATTCTGTAAACTTTAAATGACTTAAATAATCTCAATTTACTTTTACTTACTAGAATCCCAATTTAATCTACAAAATACTTTTTGTAAAATGGCTGTAAAATTTTTTTGAGAGATGGAATCATTCTCTCATATACTGTTTTCAATGGTAATCTTTTTAGTATTTCTTTGCAATTAATTAAATATAAATGTAATAAAATTAATGATAATAATACGAATAAACATTTTTTTTATTTAATGAATTGAAATTCGGATTTAAAAATTTGGTATTTGAATTAAAAAAATAAATATAATAGTAAAGAAAAGGGAAATAATTGTAAGTTTAATAAATGGTATATTATTAAAAATATGTGTGATAAATATGGGGATTTATTATTTTTAAAAGGTGATAAAACATCTAGTATGGTTGTTTTAAATAAGAGTGAATATAATAAAAAAATGTTGAACTTATTAAAGGAAGATTGTTTTCTAGAAATTAATAAAGATGAAAGTATGTTAATGAATAAAAAGGTTAATAACATGTTAACTGTGTTGTATGAAACAGGTTGTGTGGAAAAATTAAAAAGAATGGATATAAAATGTGTAAAAATCTATGGTTTACCTAAAATACATAAGCTTGGTATTCCAATGAGGTCAATTATTAGTAGTTGTAATACTTATTATGAGAAAATTTTGAGGTGGGTGTATAATAATATTTTTAAAAAATATATTACATTATTTGAAAAAAATTGTGTTAATAATTCTATACAGTTTATTAGTAAATTGAAAGTTTTTTTAGAAGGTAAGGTTTTTAAAATTTTGGTTTTTGTAAAGTTAGATATTGTTAGTATGTATACTAACATTGATCCGGAGGTTGCTATTTGTTGTTTTATGGATTTATATAATAAAGATAAAGGGGTAAAATTAAAAATTGAGGGTTTTCTTTTATATGAAATATTAGTGATTTGTTGTAGGGGCCTTATTTTTAAATATGGGGATGAATTTTACAAGCAAAATGAGGGTTTAAGTATGGGTAATAACCTGAGTGGTTTTTTGGCAGGAATATATATGTATAAGTTTGAAGAACAATTTTTTAATTATAATAGGAATAAACTAATTTTTTATGTTAGATATGTTGATGACTATTTTATGGTTTTCAATGGTAATAAAAGAAATGCAGATAATTTTTTGAGTTATATTAATGGTAGAGTTGAAAAAATAAAATTTACTATGGAAAAGGAATATATTAATGTTATTGAATATATGGATGTTAGAATTTTTAAAAAAATTGATAGGAATGGTAGTGTTATTATAAAAACATCTGTGTTTAGAAAAAAACATTTTGGGGATTATCAAATAATTGGTTTTCAGATATTGATAATCATAGTAAAATTAATATTGTTAATAATAAAATTATTAGGGCAATTAAGTTATGTTCAAATAGTAATTTGTTTGAGAATGAGGTTGATATTATTAGGAATGAATGTTTTATGAATGATTATCCTAGGGTTGTAGTTGAACATTTGTTTTCTAATAAAAATATAAATAAAATAAGGAATAGAATGGGATTAGATAGGAA
This sequence comes from Epiperipatus broadwayi, assembly GCA_028023455.1. Classification (NCBI taxonomy): domain Eukaryota; kingdom Metazoa; phylum Onychophora; class Udeonychophora; order Euonychophora; family Peripatidae; genus Epiperipatus; species Epiperipatus broadwayi. The sequence continues at coordinate 575,706 of JAQFVV010006246.1, read as the reverse complement.
TAGGAATAGAGAAAAGAAAATTTATGTTAGTTTTAATATATCTAAAGATTTATTTATTAAAGTTAAAAAATTAGTTAAAATGATTAATAGGAAATATAATGTTTCAATTTGTCCAGTTTATAAAAAGAAAGCAAATTTAAATTTTTTAATTAATAATAATGGGGACTATAATAGGTTAGACATTATGAATTCAGTTTATTTGATAAAATGTTTGAATTTTTTTTGCCATATGTCATAGCATCGGCCGGGACGCGAACCCACAACCGTCTGCAACCAACTACTTGCTTGCATGGCTGCTGTGATACCTCTCGGCTAACAACACAAGACATAAAATGTTTGAATTGTTTTAGAAAGAATGTAGAAATGACATATATTGGGACTAGTAAGAATAAATTAAAAACTAGATTAAAACAGCATTTAGGTGATAAAAATTCTGCTATTTACATTCATAAGAATAAATTTAAGCATGGGGATTTTGAAATAAAACCTTTGGAATGTATTAAGTCATATAATGAAAGGATAATAAAAGAGGGTGTATACATAAATGAAATAAAACCAGAATTAAATAGGATGTTAATAGAAAAAGATAAAAGAAAATAATAGGTTTTTAATTAAAAGTTTTTAAATGATATATATATGTATATATATAAAATTTATAGGTTTTTAATTATAGCTTGTAATGTTTATATATATATATATATATATAAACATTACAAGCATAAAGCTAAACTAGTCAATATAAAATCAAAACTACCCCAAATCTAAAATTAAACCAGACCAGCATAAAAATAATATTAAAACACAACCTAAGGTTTCACTGCTACAAGCAGACTTCTCAAGTGTAAAGAACTACAAAAAACCACACATTATATATACTATTAAAAACTACCCACAAATCCATTCACTTCCCATCCACCCTTAATATTAAAAGAACTCTTAAATAAGTTAATTGCTTCAGAATAATAAATTTTCAATAATAAAGACTCTTTAATTCTTCTTTTGATTTCATTTCTCTCAAAGAAGACAACCTTAGCTTCATCAAAATCAATAGTGTGGCCTGTATCTTTTTCATGGACATACAAAGCAGAACTAAGATATCTATTTTTAACTCTACTTTTATGAACCTTTATTCTTTCATTTAAACTCAAACTACTCTGACCTATGTAAACCTTCTTACAAATAAACAAGGAATAAAATATACCACACCAGGAATAGTCTTTCTATCAAAAACTTCTTTTGTATTATTTAATAAATTATTCAATGTAACACCCCTTTTCCAAGCAATTTTCTTATTTCCAAACAATTTACTATTTCTACACACAATTTTATAAGAAGACAATTTAAATGGCAAAGAAATAAAATCATATTTTTCTTTAACCTTTACATCCTTACAAATATTACTATTAAATAAAATACTTTTAACAAATTTATCAGAGTATCCAACACTCAAGTAATCTTTATAAAATTGATATTTCTGAAACAAAGCTACCCCACTAGAATTATTTAATTTAATATTCCTATGACAATAATTCCTTAAAGCAGCTACTTTATGAGATACAGACTGATAGCTATCAGGTTTAATTATAGATCTTAATTCTTTACTTTTAACTAAATGACTGCACAATAAACAATTAGTTTCTATATTTCTAATCACCAAAAGATCTAAAAATTTTAACTTACCAAAATCTAACCCCCCTCCTTCTAACACAAATTTTATAGAAGGATCAAAACAATTAAACTCATTTACAAATTCCTTCAATTTATCATTCTCAACTACAAATAAACAATCATCAACATATCTGACAAATAATTTTACATATAAACAATTCTTTTTAATAATAATTTCCTCTTCCATAAAACTAATATAAACTGAACATACTAAAGGAGAAATAATATAACCTATTATCCACCCTTCCTTAATCTTATAAAAATTACCTCTATAAGTAAAATACATAGAATCTTCCAATAACAAAAGCAAATCTTTAATTACCTTAATTTTATTTTTTGATAAAGAACTTTGATTAAGAAAAGTTCTTTATCAAAAAATAAAACTTTGATTAAGAAAAGTTCTTTATCAAAAAATAAAATTAAGGTAATTAAAGATTTGCTTTTGTTATTGGAAGATTCTATGTATTTTACTTATAGAGGTAATTTTTATAAGATTAAGGAAGGGTGGATAATAGGTTATATTATTTCTCCTTTAGTATGTTCAGTTTATATTAGTTTTATGGAAGAGGAAATTATTATTAAAAAGAATTGTTTATATGTAAAATTATTTGTCAGATATGTTGATGATTGTTTATTTGTAGTTGAGAATGATAAATTGAAGGAATTTGTAAATGAGTTTAATTGTTTTGATCCTTCTATAAAATTTGTGTTAGAAGGAGGGGGGTTAGATTTTGGTAAGTTAAAATTTTTAGATCTTTTGGTGATTAGAAATATAGAAACTAATTGTTTATTGTGCAGTCATTTAGTTAAAAGTAAAGAATTAAGATCTATAATTAAGATCTATAATTAAACCTGATAGCTATCAGTCTGTATCTCATAAAGTAGCTGCTTTAAGGAATTATTGTCATAGAAATATTAAATTAAATAATTCTAGTGGGGTAGTTTTGTTTCAGAAATATCAATTTTATAAAGATTACTTGAGTGTTGGATACTCTGATAAATTTGTTAAAAATATTTTATTTAATAGGAATATTTGTAAGGATGTAAAGGTTAAAGAAAAATATGATTTTATTTCTTTGCCATTTAAATTGTCTTCTTATAAAATTGGGTGTAGAAATAATAAATTGTTTGGAAATAAGAAAATTGCTTGGAAAAGGGGTGTTACATTGAATAATTTATTAAATAATACAAAAGAAGTTTTTGATAGAAAGACTATTCCTGGTGTGGTATATTTTATTCCTTGTTTATTTTGTAAGAAGGTTTACATAGGTCAGAGTAGTTTGAGTTTAAATGAAAGAATAAAGGTTCATAAAAGTAGAGTTAAAAATAGATATCTTAGTTCTGCTTTGTATGTCCATGAAAAAGATACAGGCCACACTATTGATTTTGATGAAGCTAAGGTTGTCTTCTTTGAGAGAAATGAAATCAAAAGAAGAATTAAAGAGTCTTTATTATTGAAAATTTATTATTCTGAAGCAATTAACTTATTTAAGAGTTCTTTTAATATTAAGGGTGGATGGGAAGTGAATGGATTTGTGGGTAGTTTTTAATAGTATATATAATGTGTGGTTTTTTGTAGTTCTTTACACTTGAGAAGTCTGCTTGTAGCAGTGAAACCTTAGGTTGTGTTTTAATATTATTTTTATGCTGGTCTGGTTTAATTTTAGATTTGGGGTAGTTTTGATTATATATATATATATTTTAAAAAGAAATTGTTTGTGTTTAAGTTGTGATTGTAATAGGAAAGGGGAGTGAGAAACGGTAAAAAAAAAAAAAATTTTGGTTATGAATATATTTTGTAATTTTTAATTAATTTCATTTGTGTGTGTTTTTTTTTATTGTTGTTGTTGTTTTTGGAATATGTGATATTTATTATATATATATTATTTTAGTGTGCCTTGAAAAAGACTATAAAAAATAATCTAAACGTTGGATTTCTTTCTCTTTTTCATGATTATAGTCATAAAAAAGCAAGTTTTAAAAAGGAGTTAGTTTGTTTTATTTCTATATTGGATATATATGAACTATTTTGAAAAGAAGAACTGTGCTGGATATATTAAATTATTTGATTTATTTCTTTGTGATATGGAATCATTCTGTCATATACTGTTTTCAACAGTAATCTTTTTAGTATCACTATATAAATTAATCATTGCTGTTGTATTTGAATATATATTCTTCAGAATATGACAATATTCTAGGTTTATATCTTGATGATCTAAATTTTAACTACCATAGATATGTATGCTTACAAAATCAAATGTCTTTCTACAGCTTATAAATCTAAAGCATAATGGCAGTTCTTATTTATTGGTTCTTTTTATAATTTTTTTTAATACATGGATGTGATCTACTGTTCTAAAGTCACTTTTAAATCCAGTGTCTTTTTTTGGTGATAAAAATCTTAATTCATTGTACATAAATTGCAATTATTTTGATAAAGATTTTGTACAGAATTGATAGAAGACTACAAGTCTGTCATTTTTAATTTCTTAATAATATTTCTTAAATATAAATATTACAAATGCATTCTTCCAATCATTTGAATTATCTTTATCATTTAGATATTTTGTATATGACTTTACAAACAATTTTTCTATTTCTTTAGCTACATTTTTTTAAATATCAATTAAAATTTCATCACTTCCTGGAACTTTGTCTTTCTACACAGATTTTATTACTATGTCTCACATTTTCATTTAACATGCTAGGCAATCAAAAGATGAAAAACTATAGGAATATTTTGTTTTTCTTTGAGACATTTCATGATGACATCTTTTTTTTTTCTTTTTATTACAGAAATAATTTTCTTTCCAATATCAAGAGGTTGTTTTACATTTTTGATACTTTTATTTTTTTTTTTATTGCTTTCCTTCAATTCACAATTAAACTACAGATATTCAAGTTTTCTTAATGGATCATTTTTTAAATGTTCACATTTCTTCTTTTTTTTTCATATATTCCTTTATCCCATTAGAAAATTACTGATAAATATCAGCCTTTTTAACACATATAGATTAATCATCATTTTTTATGAGTAATAGTTGACCCAAAACTTATTAAACATTTATTTAAAAGGAATTAGGAAACAACATTCTTAAAAATTAATTTGGATATTTATTATGTTTAAAATCTACAGATTTAAGTAATATACAGATTAATTCTTATTCTTTTAAGAACTCCCTAGACACATTAGATTGATAGAAAACAAATTGACAGATGTATGTAATCAAAAAAATAATTGGAAAAAAAAAGAAAGAGTCCGTTAATAATAAATGTTTTAATATAGGTTAATAATAAGTTATTAATTTGCTATTATAAATTACCAAAATTATTTGTTTAAAATATTAAAATTATCTTACTATTATTTTCATAAAAAAATGTAATAAAAGAGTTAAATGATTAAATCAGTATTCAAGGACAGTTAACACAGATTCTCAATTCCAGTATTGTTCTCATGTCAGCATATCTACATCTTTATATAAATTAGATATATTATATTATAGAAATTGTTACATATTGGAATAATCAGCCATTAAAAGTGAGTATGCAATAATATAATTTTAGTTATTATATATTTAATTATAAGATAATTACATTTAACTAGAAAGAACCCCCCCACACACACACACTATATATATATTGTGAAGTGGTAAATCTGTAGTACATATTAAACTTCACTGCCTGATGACATTACATACCTTCAAAGTAGGGTTTGAACCAGTTTATATGTTTATTTAGTCATCTAGGAATGTTAAGCACACACATATACACGTATAACTTCCACCCTGTTTATTTAAGAAATGGTTATGTATAACCAGTTGAATTATTATTTTAGCTTAAGTATATTTTATTTTCAAGCTTGTAAAGTCCCTTCACTTAGATAATTGTGTATGTGCGTATATGTATTACAGATATAAAAATAAATACAATTAATGTAGAGCTAAAGCAAATGTCAGAAAATTCTAAAAAGTATTATTACAATTTTAAAAAGGGTCATTCTCATTTTAACTATTTCAAGTCAAACCAAAAATCATATTTTAAAGTTATTTGCAATTTTAAAAATACGTTTAAATAATGCTTTCTGGAACATATTGTTTACATCTTCCAATATTGCTAAATTTCAAGTATAGGAGGAGCAGAAGTTCTAGGAACGCACGGAAGGAGTTCAAATCACTCTTCTCTCTGGTATTTTGTGGAGAGTGGAAATAAAATGGACTGTGAGTAAAAGGAATTTGCCTCCCTAATCTTAAATCGCCTTTGTTCTGCCTCCCTGCCATGCCATTGCTACTTGAGAACTGTTATGTTTAATTGTAAAGAATATTGGAAGATGCCTACCATTATTTTATTAGTGTTGTGCCTTGCTAAACTTCGTATACATTATTATAAGTGGCCACCATAACTTCTAAAGGTAATCCGTTTTGCCAAAGAATGAACTCTTAATTCTCCTCACTTCATTTCTTTCCTAAATTTTAATTGTAATCAGAATGTAATCTTTATTTATTTTATAACTGATTATAAACTTAATTATCGTTAAATTTGTGATTTTCTCTCTTAAGTTTTAAACTTGTTTTTTGAAATGCTAAGCACAGAATTATGTACTTTAAATCTATCATTAGCTTTTAAAGTTTCACACTCTAATTATTTTATTTCATGCGGCAAAACTTATTTTAAATATATATCTTATTAAATTAGTTTTAGTATGCTAATGTTTTAATCTAGCGAACTTATATTATTTCAATCATCATTCCGATATTTTTGGAATATTTAAATAGTTAAACGTAAAATTTCTTATTGGACACTGTTCGCTCGGTTAAATATTTTGAAATTATGCTTAATGGCGGATCATTTAAAAATCATATCACTATCGATATTTAAATGCAATTTATGTTCTTTTAATAAATTTGATTATTAATATATTTTGATAACTATTTATTACTTATACACCATTAAGAGTTAAATTAATTATAATATATTGTCATTTAAGAATACTTGGGCTTGTTAAATAGGAAAAATAATATTTTTCCCTCTTCTATATTTGACATCCTAAATTTATTAAAGTTATACGTACGATGCTGAGTGGGTTATTATTTTATCATGGCATTACGCATGCTATTATTGCTTTATTTAAGCTTAAATTATTTTATTAGTCATTTAAGACTTAAGCCACATTCGCATTGCTTACTTATGATAGCATTTTAAATAATTATATTTTGCTTTATCATATTTACTCATCTGAACTCCGGATTTTCTTCACGTAACTCATATAGGAATGAGGTTTGGTATAACCGATCTCAAGATAAACATTAGAGTATTAAGGCTCTGCATGTGAAACGTCGGAGGGCGTACCATGGAATCCTTACCACTCATATTTTCGAATATCATCTTGTGATATATACAAGCGGAATCATATATGTGATAAAGCCTTCCAGTCCAAAGATGGACATCTTCTCCATTTTAAGCACTGTCATTATAGTTAGCACTGCAAGTTCATTTATGGGTAGTTCTCATATTATTTATAAAACGTGGCGCAGTGATGTTTATAAACCACTCATTTTATAATTAGTCGATTATTTTAGGATTGTCACGGTAAAGCTAATTTAAGCTAACCCATTCCTCATTTGTACAGGCCCAGATATGCTCATAAACAATAAATTCTTAACTATCATATCAAGAGTAAACCTCTCTTTAGAGATGAATTTGTAAACGTCCTTATCATTACTTAAAGTAATGATTACCACATTGATAACATTAATTTATTATTATACTATAACTCATTAGCATACTAAATCAGTTGCTTATATGCAAAGTAATAACCGCATTAAATATGTGCTATGTTTTCTAATGTAAATTAAATTGTTTATATTTATTAAATTATTATGTTTTAATAATTACTCATGCATTGTGTCTTACTGACTCTCACTCATTGAATCCCATTTAGTCTTTATAATAATATTAATATTATTTAGAAGTTATAACTGATTACTTCAAATAGATATTTATCTCTGGATTGTTCTGTTCTTGCTCATTCTGGATGGATACTATTTTATAATTCATGTTTCTTTTGCAATGCTAGCTGAGTGCAATTCATTTAAAATTTATAAATTGCCCTTTCACATAAGATATTTGATTGAGCCAAGTTTTAACATTATTTATTTACATTAATTACCCTATAGATCTCGTGTTTCTCTGCTGTGTCTCTGGGACCAGAATGAATAAAATTTCATGTTATCATCAGAAGTGTTGTTTATAATGTTATAGTTTTAGAGAAGAGCAAATAGGGCAGAATTCATGATTGCTCCTGACCTGTGTGTTTTGGGCATGAGTGGATTTAGAGTACTTTTGCTTAGATTCTAAACCTTGTTAAATGAATATACAATTCTGACCGGTACAATATATATACAATGAATGAAGAGTAATACACATCATTATTTGAGCTACTCTATACCAAGTTCATTAAGAATCTGGAACTGCTTAACAGAATAAATATCTAATCATAAATGATTGATTTATAAAATGTAAATTTCCCTATCTGTATGTGACCTTTAAATCCAGAATGGAGGAAAAAATGGTTATCTATGAATAATAGATATTTATATTACATCAAAGGATCATAACAACTATTTATTAAAATCCTAAAATCTCTTCACTATTTTTATTTTCATTCATTCATATTTCATCAAATCTCTTTGGTCCAATAAAGTATTATGATAATCCACTGCAAAACAAAGTCTTTCATAGCTTTGCTGATTTCTGGCTGAAAAGAATAGAAATAATTTTTCATCTTTGTTTTACTCTGTATAGAAAGTCAACCTCTGATAATGCGCTATTTCTTGAATATTATAAATCTCGGTGGCGGGTGAGTGCGTAGAGATTTATAATATTCAAGAAATGGAGCATTATTGGAAGTTGACTTCCTCTTTAATAATTACAAAATTTTCAGCGATTTATAATAATAGTTTTATTCTCTAGTTAAATCAATATTATATAGTTAGATGACTTGACTAAAGGCTAGCGACATGCAAAAAAAAATATATTGATTTTATTTTGATTTAGGAACTTAAGTTTTACCTAGTTCAAAGCAAAATCAGATTGTAAAAAAAATGTATAACTTTCATACTATAAGGCTGTTATTGCTATAAATTAAGCAAAATATTAATATTTTTACTATGTATAACAGCTGGAAAAATATACTTTGCTTTAAAATACTATATACAAATTAATTTTCTTTAAAATAGAGAGCAGTTAATAATAAAAATCTAAATCAACAAATGATACAAAAACTTCCATTTTGCTTAATTGAAATCACTTTTAAAATGAGTCATCAATTTAGTCATGACTTTCAACTTTTTAGTTTATTTTCAAAAAAAGAAAAAACAACACGATGTAATTAGAAAAATTTTTTTTTTTCAATATTTAAAAAATTAAAGTTCATGAAGTCATTAAATCAGAAATTCATTCAAAATCATAACTTTTTCTCAGAAACAAAGATATTTATACATATAATATTATACATACAAACATATACATATGCCAATAAGTACAAATACATTATTGCTATTAATAACGAATAAATATGTATATATATTTGCAAAATGGAAAACATTATTCTAATATATTTTACCTGAATATAATTCAGTGTACAATGGTCGTCTAATTCAGTATCTAAATCGGCAATAGTTAATTGTATTCTATTTCCATGAGATACGTGAATACTATAGTAACATTCAGTGCTGTGCAAATATGGATGGGGGTAATTAGGAGAGCTTAAATATCCACTTGCTGATGTTAATGCTCCATCACAACCTGAAAATCAATAAAGTATAAATATTAGCTTTAATAAATTAAACTAATGTCAATTTAAAATTAACAAACATTTTTTTGAAAGTCTCATAAAGTTTGATAATAGTTGGAGCTGCACAAACTATATTTGCTAATAGGATGCAAACATTAAATTACTATTCTAAAAATATTAGTAAAAAAAAATATTTCAAACTTTAAATTCTTAGAATCTAAAAGTTGAAAATGCACAAATAATGTATTTTTAAGCAAGTAATAACAATCATATAAACATTAAAAGCCTAAAGCTTAACGAATTAATAAATTTGGAGTAATTTTAATTAATAATTATATATACAAAAATATTAGTGCTCCCCCCTCCTCTATATTTTTATTATATAGCCTATATGTAGTATTTTTTTTTAAAAGTGCCATGTTTAAAAATAAAAAAATGCATAAGGAGCAATTCTTGATTGAAATATGTTTAAAATTGAATATTACTCATTTTTCAAATAATTTATTAATAATTTTTTTTATTTCAATGAAAACAGAATTAAAATATGTTTTTACATAGAAAATTCAGTACTAATTTAGACTGCAACACCCATCGCTGACACAATCAAGCACCAACTAATCACATAACACCAGTGAGCATCGGAAGTGTTCCAATTATTTTGACTGAAATGGTACTGATTTCGAGAGCACTTTCTACCATCTTGGTTTCTAAGAGGAGCCCTACCAAAAATTCTGACTCCTGGAAAAAATCATGCTTAAATAAAACGTTTTGTAGAATTGCAAATAAGTTTTAAAATATTGTAATTTGATTTATTTATTTTAGTTGTGATTATTAAAAAAATTTAAATGCATTGTATTAAATATAGATTTCTTTTTTTTAAAAAAAATCTATCAATCTAACTTATGATTTATCGACAAATCGGTAATTATTATTTTTCTCCACTTAAACGTTTTTCATCAGTCAAATTTTATCTATTTATTCTATCATTAATCCATTTTTAAGAATAATTTACTAAATTAATTATTTAACAAAATTTGTCAAAATATATATAAGACTGAAATTAAATAATTCATTATTTTATTCATATTTAGCAGTTTTATTATATTTAAAACCAATTAAAAAGAATTAAAATTAATATTTCATTTCAATTTTTTTAAGATTTTGAAGCAGATATGGGCCATATATTGTTTACACAAAAATATATGACGTCATCATTATCACCCATTACCCATTGCAGAAAGAAGATCTCTTCAATTTTAATCTATCTTTTCAGATCTCTAGCATCTCTTCTCCACATCACTCCCACCCACATTTCCTTATTTCATCCAACCATCTCGCATAAGGTCTTTTACAATCTTTTAAAATCCAATTTAAGATTTCAATCATCCATCTATTATCATCTCTTCTAGAAATATGTCCAGCTCAATTTGACTTTAATCTTTTAAATCTTTCAATGATATTAATAATACCTGTTTGTTCTCTTCCCATGTATTTCATTTCCAATCTTTTCTTATTACTCCTAACATGCATCTCTTCATACTTTTTTGGGTAGTTTGTAAACTCAGTATTGCTTTTATATTAAGTGTCAAGTCTCACATCCATAAGTAAAAACTGGTAAAACACAATAGTTAAAAACCTTCCATTTCAAACATATAAACATATTTTCTTTTAATATAAAGTTATTACTAGCAAAAGCACTCCAACCAAGTGTAATTCTATGATTAATTTCATCCATGATGTTTTCATATATAGTAATAATCTGACCAAGGTATTTGTAGTTGTTAACTTCTTCTAATTCATCATTATTAATCTTTATTTTTTTATCTTTTTGAAAAAATCCATTAAACATTACTTTAGTCTTTTTAACATTTACCTTTAGTTCTACTTTCTTCCTTTTATCTGGTAATTGTTGCAACATTTCTTAAAGTTCTGAAGCATTATTTGCAAAAAAACAATTATGTCATCTGCAACATCTAGATTACTTAAACAATCTCCATTTAAATACAATTTATCCAAACCACTTTGATAAAGAAAAGTGTGAGTTTGGTAATATTTCTAATCTTCATTTATTTTTATTTCTTTAGCTTCTCATTTTATTTATAAAATACTTATTGCAGCACTGCTGTAAAAAGTTTTGGAGTTATGGAATCACCCTGTCATATACTCTTCTCAATGCTAATCTTTTTAATATCATTATGTAATCCAGGGGTCCCCAACCCTATGCCCGTGGGCACCATGGTGCCCACAGACCCTTTTACATATGCCCACCGCTATCCGAACACGACAAAAAATTATTTATCTGATACAAATAAATTTAATTTTTAAATTTTTTTATAAATTATTGTATTATATTGTAATCAAATTGTAGGGCATACTATACTTTTACAGCGTAAAAATATAAATGTTAATTATATGTTAAATTTTTATTTTTGAAATAAATATTTTTTTGTACATTATGTGTATTATTAACAATATCCAACTATAAATTTACATTGAAAAAATAAACAGTGCTCGCCACCTGGTTGAAAAAATAAATGGTGCCCGCCACCTGGCGGTATTATAGAATGTGCTCTTAAGTACAAAAAGGTTGGGGACCCCTGATGTAATCTAATTGTTGCTATTCCATTTTTATAAACATTTTTCAGAATATGACAATATTCTGTATCTATAGTTTGATGGTTCAATGCTTTAATCACTGAAGAAGTGCTTATAGAATCAAATGCTTTTTTTATAATCTGCAAATCCAAAGCATAATGGCAAATCATATTCATTGGTCATTTTTATAACTTTTTTCAATATTTGGATGTGATCCACTGCACTAAAATTACTTTTAAATTCAGATTGTTATTTTTGGCTGGTTGAAATCCAAAGTTCTCTACAGATGAGTTGTAATTATCTTAGTAAAAAGTTTGTATAAAACTGATAAAAGACTGACAGGTCTGTAATTTCCAATATCTTCTTTATCACTGTTTTTAAATATTAATATCAATACTGCATTCTTCCAGTCATCTGATACATGTTATCATTTAGATATTTGATATATAACTTTTTCAAAATTTTTTTTTATTTTTTCACCTGCTTTTTTAAAGATATCAATTATAATTTCATTATATGGACCTTTTCCATACTCTATAGATTTAATTGTATGCTTCTTTATTTAAAATCATGAGAAATTCAGAAGATATAATAGCTGTAGAAGATACTTTTCTTTGATCTTTATTGCTATATAATTTTTGATAAAAAATTTCTACATATTTTATAATCTCATCTCTTTTTAGTAATAGTTCCATTTTTTTTTAATTGCAGAAATAAGTTTACTGATGATTTTATTCTCTTCTATAGCTTTCCTTACTAGTTCTTAATTATACTTTCTTATATCATTATCAACTCTTTTTCCAAGTTCTAATTTAAATACATTAGAATGTTTCTGAGGATTAGGAATAATCATATATTTATTGCTTACAATAACTCCCCTCATATACACCTCAATGCAAAATTTTTTAATATAATTCCTTTATATGAGGGGAGTTATTGTAAGCAATATATATGAATATATGAAGAAATGCAAAGAAAGTAAAGGAGAAGAATAAGAATATACTTCTGAGATAAGGAATATCAATTGTTTTCTTAATAATGTTTGTCTCTCTAATTCTGCATTAGTATGTATTTTACAACTCATTATTTGATGTTCACTTTCAGTGTTGAATTTATTAAGAACATAACTGTTTTGAAATATGTATTTGCTATTAGTCAAAATATAATCAAATTCTGCTGTATCTTCATTTAACATTTTTAAAATGTTATTTGGTCTGATCAAAACCCATTCGTACATTGATATAAAAATTCTCTATTACTTCATCACTATCAGAACCTATTGGGGCATAAATCTGAATTATCTGCATTTGATATCAGCTATTAAGTTGAATAACTAATCTTGCCTTTCTGCCCAATACACTATTAATCTCCACATTGTTAGTCTTTCACTTTTTATCTATAATGAATCCTACTCCACTTGTACTTTAAATATTTATGCCTCTGTAATACAGTACATGTCCACTTTTTAAATCAATTATTTTTTTACCTTTTCATCTCATTTCACAAAGTCCAATAATGTCCCATTTAATATGACACAGTTCTTCCATTTCTTGCAATCTTCCTTCGATTGAAAGTGATCTGAAGTTGTAAACACCTAAATAAAAGGTCATCAAATGGCATTCCAGGTCCACAATCAGAGAATTTTTAGCACCATCTATCTTTGGCCAACACCTGCTGCCTTTCTGGTAACTTTACAACCTTTTTTGAATAAGGACCATGATTTATTTTTGTCTATCATGTTTGTAAATATCAATTAGAATTTTTTTTTCATTTACACACATATTTATTCTGACTTCAAGAAAACTCAACTCATATTTCAGTTAAGAGCAATTAGGCAACTGAGAAAAAATTTCATGATGTTTTTTGATCCTGAACTCAGAAGGAAAATGCTGTTAAACACCTCACACTAGCTAATGTGTTGGTGAGAAGCCCACCTGTGTTTTTATATTACATGAATAATCACATAGTAATAACAGTTGTTATTACTATGTATAATGTACACTTAATTATTTATTTCTCAAAACATTTTGCTAACCATGTACTTGCATTCACTAAAGGTTCCAATCTAGAAACACATTAAAGCATATATCCAATACAGAAGATCCTCCATACAGGAAAGATTACAAAATTGTAATTATTTTATAGCTTAGCACTGCTTTCAACCATGTCAGTCAGATTCATTGCATAAAGATAGATATTTAGGATAACAAACTTATAGATTAATTAGTATGCAAGTTTAAAAATTTACATATACCATTTGCAAGTCACAATTTCAATTTGCTTAACATTAAAGTGGTTTGTGCTGAGCACCAACAATCAAAAGAGAAAATACATAGAGGCATTGTTTATCACAAATTAACACCTGCACAATAAATAAAAAGATTTATGTATTATATTATTAAAAGTGGTATATGTAAATTTACAAACTTGCATACTAATTTACCTATAAGTTCTTTCTCTTATATACCTATCTTTGTGTCATGACCAGCCTGTAAAGTAGCTACAGTTTTATCATCTTTCTTGTAAAGTGGAGCTGTCCTATTTATTGAATTACAAACAAATAAGGAAAGAAATAAAAAATATATTGAGTGAAATCATATATATGTATATTGAATTTTAAAATAAATTACTGCAACAAGATACATCCTGTAGTCCAACGGACCATGCTGTTCAATGGCTACATATAGTAAGAGCATGGAATGTGATGTGAAGTTAGGTTACTATCTGTTGTTGACATTACAATATAAGAAAAAGCCAAAATCTTCAAAATGATGTAAATAATTATCTGGGCACATTAATATTAAATTTATCATTTACTGTGTCAAGTATTTTATTTGTCCAGTTCATTGGGGGGGAGGGATGCTGATCAGTAAGTTTCAGATCCCTAAAATCAGCATTAGTTTTTTTGAAATATGGGAGGGGGGAGGTTAAAGTAAATTTATATTGGCTTTTTTCTTTGAACTAATTGTCAACTTTAACTATTCTGAACATTATTGATTAGATTTTGTTCCTTCCTTTATGGTATTATATCTATCAGCTGACCAATTAATAGATCATGTGACTGTCAAGACTATGTTTATTTAAGTTTTCACATTGTAAAAGTTATTCTAAATCAAAAATGTGAATTAAACAAATTAACTTAAAAAAAAAAAACCATTTGTTTATTGATTAATTTTTATTAGTTTTTTTTAGTTGGTATGATTAATATATTTTCATTTTTATTTTTATGGTGTTTTTGAGAGTTTGAACTTGGAGGTTTTTATCTTAGTTGTTTCAGCTTGAATATTGTCTGCAGTATTGTTATTATTATCATAATTCAAAGGTTTTATTTGACAAAGAAAAAAGATTAATATTCTATTTGGATTACCTATGGTGATACAGAAAAACTGGATCATGCTTAATTGAAAACAATACAAATATAGTTATAAGTAATGAAAATGCCTACAAGTAGTTTACACATGTCATTCTTTACATCATGTAGTTAAGATTATATCAATGAATCAATGATTATATCAGTTAAAAGTAATTCACCATCAGATACTGCTCCAATATAAATTTCATTTGATTTCAAGTTATTCATATGGTGAAAATTTCAATATAATTAATAAATAAAGATTAAATATATATGAAGACATTTTATTAACATAAAATGCATTGGAAGAAATAAAATGTACACATCAACTTGGATAAAATTATTATTTTATTTTACATAATTAATTTAATTGTTTGTATTAAGATTGATTAATCTTTTCATCAACAATAAGATCAAGTAATATGTTGTTTTTATATTCAAATTATTGTGATATTTGAATGTAATGTATTAAAGATAGGTTGTTCTTTTTATTATAATAGTTGTTAAATAATGGTATTCTTAAATTATTCCCAGTCTTAATTTTTTTTTTCCACAGCAAATTATTCTGCTTTAATTTCCATATTAATTTTATAATAGGATTGTTCCCAAATAAGCCTTATGAAAATTCCTATACAAATTCATCTGTCAATGATGTTGTTTATTTATTCACTCTTTTGGTTAATAAAATTCATTTTGTCAATTTGCTATATCCAGTCACCAAGTATTTTTATAAAGTCATGCTTTAAGGACTTTTGGGTTAGATAAAGAGATTTCTTAAACCAAAAAGGAATCCATAAATTATGTTTTGGATAATAATTTAATAAAAAATATATAAAGAGTAATATACAATGTATATGTACAATATAACAAATTATGTACCATAATTCCATATTAATACCAAATCCTATTAGTTCAAAGTATACATAAAATCAAAAAAGCTGTATAGTTAATCTTTAATGTTCTAAAAGAACTCTAATTTCAGGTGACTTTCCCCTTTCTTTGTTTTCTTTAATTTCTGGCTTTCTAGAATATTAAATCTTTATCATATTAATTTATAGCTGTTTAGCAATGTCCATATTAATTTTCTTTCCTTTTTAAAACAATTTAAATATTATAATGTCCTTTAATAATTACATTTCTTTTATATAATACTATCAAATGCTATTTACATATAACTAAACATTTTTATAATATTACAATGTTTTATATTTTTAATGTTTCTATTTAAATATATAGCAGGTTAAATTTGTAAGCATAGCTATTGTAAAGTGCTTTATCTCAGAAAACTCAAATATCTTACAGATTTTACTAGAATATTGATACAACTATTCTAAACACTAAAAATACTTTTACTTTTAAAGTAAAAGTATAAAAAACATTAAACATTAAAATAGTGAAACTGATAGTTAATAATATTAAAATATCATTCAACAGGAATGGTAAAGAAAATCTATTCAAACTCATCTTCTACTTCTAAATGACAAGCTGACTGGAGAATGATCAAATGATGACGTAAATTTCATGAGTCGAGAGAATAAAAAATTGAAATGTGAATCCCAATTTGTAAAACTTAATGCAATTATTTTGCTACCTCTTTTGAAAAAGTAATATCCTTCTTGCAAAAATAAAAAAAATTACTGTGCATCTATTTTCACATAATTCAGAAAAAACGTTTCTTTTCATAATAACCTACATTAAAATATAGCATATGATAAAAAAGTAAACATAGTAGCAAGTTGAATACTGTACATAAGACACTGAAGGACATCAAGGGCAGTGATAGTGGAATAAGAAGAAATGTGAATAATAAACAAATAGCACCAAACAAAGAGTATGTTCTCCTATCTTGTAGGATAGCATATTTGTTCATTAAAGGCTAGATACTGTTTTTGACTCAATCTATTTTATGTACTACTTTTTTTAATAATTAAAATCAGTGTAGAACTTAAGTTATAATGAGTCTCTCAATCCCTTGTGAACTGACTGCAGCAATGAGTTGTTTGTTAGCGCAACCATGTTTTCATTTTTTAATTACACACCCTACATTTTAGATTATAATACCCTTTTTCTTTATTTCTAGCTCAAGCCCTCAAGAATTAATAATGCACTGATAGAGATAGGCTTAGTAGGCTAGAAGTTCCTAGTTGTGGAGATTGCTTGAGGCAGTATAATAACCAACAAGTCTGTTATGAACTAAATTTAAAATGATATTTCCAGATAGAATGTTTAAAAACCCTATTTAGGAAATCTCCTGCATACAATAGAAGTGGAAAAATCTAAAAAATGTCTAAAAATAAACTGTCTCAGACAGAATAGCTAGATTATCATGACAAGAAAATGTCTCAATATAGCAATAGAAATAATAATAATAACTACTATTTTTATACTTGCACTATCTGTTAGCACAAGTGCAAACTATAGAAATCAATGAATGCTAAAAAATTAGTGCACCAAAATTAATATCTAGTGCCTATCCAGACTATTTTCAACTTATGGTTTACATACATGAAGAGCTTCAGATGTAAAAGTATCACATGTACATCAATTGATTTAATGTATCCATCCAGTATCTATCTTTTAGTTAGCTATAATCCCAAATCTGAAAACACAATAATGTATTCAATTCAAGATAATTCACTTGTATAGTCATACAGATCTGATTTCAGTTGAAGGCCTATATAATTTTTTTTTATTTTTGGTTTTTGAGAACCATAGTCATCAATATTATTTGACTAGGATTGATATTAATCCACTATAACATCACATGGGCACCATTTCCTATGTTTAAATAATATGTTAACACTGGAGAAACTTTCTAAGTAATGACAATCTATTGATACTAGAAGGTTCGTGCATCAAAATTTACTGCTTATCTATCTCTGATAAAAACTAGCTAAAACCTAATCTGGGAATATTGGAGGATTAGCATTAGGTAGGAATTTTGATGCATTAATAATACAGCATCCATTGATTACTATGTCTTATAATAGGTGGCAACACTACATGGAGAATGTTACTAGCATGGAGAATGTTGCTACTATTTTAGCAGACTTTTTAGGCATAATAAATGTTTGTCAGAATGTTATTGTGGGTTAATACCAATCCTAGACAAAAGATATTGGTGACTATGGTATTAATACCCCAAAATATCAAAATATATAAATACTAAATTGCTTTCAAATCTGTAAGATTATAAAAGTGAATTATCTTGGCTTAAAACGTTATTGTGTTTTTTTAGTCTGGACTAATAACTTTTTAATTAAATTAAAAACTAAAAGGTGTATGCTAGAGGAATGCATTAAATTCAAAGATGTAGATTCAGAGCTATCTGAACCAAAACTCCTCATGATAAAAGTCATAAGCTAGAAACTGGTCTGGAGATATTGGATGAGTATGCACTACCTTCTGACATCCATGGATTACTGTGGTTTTCACTAAGTGACAATATTGTATGAAGAAAGTTAGTTCCGTACTTATCTCAATAGTTGTAGTAAAGTAAAAGGCATTAGTAGTATTTATAATTTTTTCCCTTAAATATAGATACATGAAAATATGTGAACTTTACATAAAGGCTTCAAGACCAGAACTGAGAAGACATAAAGATTAAAGATCAATGTAGCTGCATTTAATGAAACACATCTTCCAGAGAAAAAAATTATCAGAATAGGATGAGGGGTATAAATTTTTTTGGCAAAACAGATCAATCAGTGAAAGATGAATGTATGGTGATGAATTTTCTATAAAGTCTAATGTAATATATTCTATTATTGAAATTTTTACTGTACCAATGAAAGGCCAATGGTGTTAAAAGTTCCCTTGTACAATAGTATTACTGCTCATTTTATTAGTGCCTAAGCTACAACTTTAGAGAATCCAGAGAAAGAAAGCTTTTATATCTTGTTGGAGAGCATTATTTCAGAAATGTCATTAAAAGATCAAAATTTTCTTTTTATGAACTTTAATGCGCATATTGAAACAAATAATAGACTTTGGCCAAAAATGACTGAAATAATATTGGTGCTATAAATTTAAATGATCTGTTATTTCATTTTTGCACAACATATGGTTTAATTATTATAAACATTTTGTCTAAAAAAGGATGATAAAAGATCATGGATGCATCAAATCAATAGTATTTAATGGACTATATTTCAGTTAGGAATTAAAATACAAGAAAAGTTTATATTATGTCAGTACTTTCAAAAACAGATTGTTGGATAAATTCAGAATTAAAAGAATAGATGCATTAAAAAGTGTATCTTATTCCGATTATATACATAATAAAATTGATGTTCGTTTTTTAGAAGAATCTATTATACATATTAAATTTTAATAACTATTAAACACTAAAGTTTTTTATTTGGACTTCCAAAATTGTCAGATCACTGAAGTATGAAATTCTTTTAAATAATGTGTTGTGGATACATGTACATTTTTATTGAGTTCATTAAACAGAAAAAGAATAACTCTTTTCTGATAATGATATTATTATTAGTAATTTGATTAAAAGCAAATACGTGATATTTTCTGTTTAGCAGAATATTAATTTAAATGTGAAACCTTATAATAAATATAAAGATCTTGGCAGAAGTTCCATAACTTGCCAGAAGGTTTAAAAATGATTAAGTATTAATATTGCAAAGAAGATACAAAAATTTACTGATCATGATCACTCTAGAGCCTTTTTTGATACAGTAAAAGCAATACATGACATGATATGCAGTATTGCAATCCTATTAAATAATAGCACTTTCTTATAGGATGATAAAGATGATTCAAACAGATGGATGGAATATTTAATTATTGATACAAGAATTGAAATCATGACTTTTAACAATATATTCATTTCATCTACTCATTTAGATTTAAACAAAGACAGCCAACTTAGTAAAATAATAAAATAGCTTTTGTAATCTTGCAAAGGAACAGGTTGCTGGTCCTGGTAAACTATCTGGAGAAGTTCTAAAAATAAGGTAGTCATGTTAGCTTCAAAAAATTGGAATTTATTAGAAATATATGGATTCATGAACCCATGTCATCTGTTTGTAAAGATGCATCAATTGTTTAAATTTTTAACAATAAAAAAAACAAGATGGTAGTAATTGTCATGGAATATCATTATTATTTACCAAAGCAAAAGCATTTTCAAGGATTTTGTCACATAGGTTGTTTCTGATTATAGATGAATGATTTTCAGATATGCAATGCAGTTTTAGAGAATTAAGAAAGACTATAGACAAGGTTTTTATTGTCAGGCCAAGTCATTAACTTGTCAGAATCAAGAGTGATTTATATATTGCTTTTATTGATTTGGTCAAGGCATTTGATTTACTTAAATAAATTTATAGTATTGTTAGAAATTAATTACTTGTCCACTAAAATGTATTCATATTACACAATTTTTTTATGATGGAATGAAAATATTTCTACAAGTAGATAATCTAAGACATTTAAAATGAAAACTGATACTAAACAAAGATGTGTACTTGCAGTAATATTGTTTTCAATTTTTAGAACAATTGTCTTTGAAGCTGTGTACAGACAGTTTAGTAAATCAGGGATCAAGATGTCATACAGATTTATATGCTGAAATTTTTAATTTGAAATAATTAAAAGCAAAAACAAAAATGTCAATTTCTTGGACTCTGGTTTTACAGTATGTTCATAATTGTGCTATTTTTTCCAGTTCAAAAAATTATTTATGAATGAATTTAATTATTTCAATGCAAATATTTCAGATTTTGATTTAATAATTCATACAATTTTTATCAGATAGTGATAAAAAAAATTCTCCACAAATTTTAGCTGAGACAGTTATTAACATAAGAATATAAACTAAGGTGTAAGTTGTTGACAAATACCACTGATTCCAATGTGCTGACATTCCTTTTAATCAGTTAAACAACAGACTATTTTATCTCAGGAAGATAGCTACTGCAAGTTGTAGAACTGTTATTTTACCTAATTTATTGTATGGAAGCAAAACTTGATCATACTGTTGATGCAAATTAAAACAATTAAGTTTTATTTAAATATGCCCCATAAAATATTTAAAATACAATAACATTATCATAAAAGCAATTACAATATTTTTCAACTTGCAGGTCATAATAATATAGAGTCCACAATTATAAAATCACATCTTCATTAGATTGAATGAATAGTGCAAGACCACCTAAAATGGTATTATATGAAAAATTATGGGAAAAGTAAATCCTATATGATGAGGATTTTCTCAAAAACACTCAAACTGGAATGCCAATTGTTTCCATTGGAAAGATATGGCAGATAGAATACCTTGGATAGCTAGAACTTGGTGTTAAAGAATTGCAGAAAGAAAAGCTTTCTGTTAAAGAAATTAAAACACAGCATTGTAAAATATCAAAGAAATATGTTCTACATGTGGAAATAATTGTGATTCATAGTTTTACTTGTATAATTATTATAAAAATAATTTCTAGAATATTTTTTTATTTTCTTTCTATCTTTGAAGATGGAATGGCCATACTTGCTTACAAATGGCCTCTATATGTTAATGTACAATAGTAAATACTAGTGATTATAACTCAATTATCTCAAACTACACTGGATTAAGTAATAATATGGCAACACTTTTGTTGCAAAACTATTTTTTTTATAATTTTCTGTGAAAGAATACACTTCATATCCACCATATATTTCATATGATCAATAAGCACAACATTCAGTCATTATTGGACAGGCCATAGTCAGCACTTTTTCATCTCATGAAAAATTTAAACTAAGATTTAAGAATTTATACAGCTGATTTGGAATATTTAGTATAAAGTCCCATGAAAATTAAATGTTCCAGTTAATATCATGATTTTAAATTGCAGTATAAGAAATTATTTTATTAAAAGTATAAAACTTTCAATAGATTAATTCATTATTAAATCTTAGGTATAACAAACAAAACTTGAATCAATACTGTAAAATCAATGTGACTCACCTCCCTTAGGTAAAAATGATTTTTGGAGTCCCTAAGAATACTGCTTAAAGATTATATATTAAAATATTTTAACACATGAAAATTGCTCCTAGTAAAGCCAATTCATTATACTATTAATGTTTTTATACTTACCAAAGACACTACATTATATTTTTTAAATATTAAAAAAAATTACTCCATACTTCCATCTATTTATCCAAAACAAAAATAGCATTTTAATCTGCACAACCTTTGCAATAAGACAGTTACAAATAATTGCCCTTAATTTTGTGATTATACTCATTTTCTATTGCTGTACTGGTTGCATCATGCAAGAACAATGCATCATACATGTCTATTAATTATCTAAGTCAAATTCTTGTCAGTTTTAAATAAAATACTAAAGATTTTTTTAGGGCAAACAATCATATTAGCACATAACTTCAATTGCAATTATATATATTTTCTAACTAATCACTGAAGTTGACATTCCTATTGATGCTATGCTTTGAAAATATCAATCACTGATCACTTATAGACCTATATAGTTAAAGAATATCTTCCCTTTTAACATATGTTTTATCATCATAATAATACATAGAAAAGAGGTGTATACTCGATTATATATATATATATATTTATATTGTAACGGTTTATTCCGGCGTAAACACGTATATATGTGGTATACGTATTTCAAACCTAAGTTTTTGCTCTTTTATTTAACCAAAATTATAATGTGAACACATATATATGTGGTTGGTTTTGCAATGTACTCTAATTACTCGCCCAGCATATTTATGAGCATCAATGATGACCTCAAGCACCAATCTGACCTATGAATAAATAAGAATTATGCTGGGAAGGATGAGTATCTATTTCTGGTGATTAGAGCTTGTACCTCTGGCTAGCTCACTCAGGGGTAGTAGTCAGTGACCATGGGAAAGAGGTGGAGGGAACATATAAAAATGCACATGTAGCGCATGAACGATTCATTTGCTTTCCTACTTTTTGCTTCTAATACTATTCTAAGAAATTAACACTGACACACAATTAAATTTATAACACTACTTAATATTTATTAATACAAAACAAATAATAAAAACCCCATAGAACCCCGTAATTGGATATTGGTTTGTGCCTGAATAATTAAATAACCCGCATGTAAAATACACTCGCATAAGTTCATAAATGCAATACACAAAAATACAGATCATAGCTTGAAAACACTTTCAATCAGGCATTGTCTATTAAGGCATATCTTTATACAGGGTAAATGCAATACACAAAAATACAGATCATAGCTTGAAAACCCTTTCAATCAGGCATTGTCTATTAAGGCATATCTTTATACAGGGTATTATTTCAACTTTCTCTTCATTTACTTTTAACCCTTTTACACATTATTTAATAGGATGTGCTTTCATTCAAAATAGTTACTATCATTTATGAAAATGTTTGGTTTACCTTGTTTATCTCACCTGGGTGTACAGTATTAGCAATTTTCCACTAGCTTCATGCTGCACTGTACGATTAAAGGATTTCTTTCTTTGGTAAGATTCCATAAGGCAATCAATGGTGTCCGGCGAATGCTGTTCTTTTCATAGCCCTAGGAAGGACTTCGCTCCTACATTGACAGTGATGGTAGTATCTCAGCAGGATGGATGGCATAGCCCAGCCCATTCTGTTCTTCTACCCCAGCCTGTTCATGATTTTTCGATTATAAACTTTTTTCTTTTTACTAATTTTTTCTACGATCCTGCTTGTGGCAGTCACAGCTCTAGAAGTGCATTAAGTTCAGCTTTCTCGACTCTAATTAATTATACTATTGTTCTTTTTTCTTTCATTAAACCATGTGATTTGCAAAATGAAAATCTTTTCAATAACTTTTCTTTGTTTCTTTTATCTATGCTTAGGAATTTCCAATTTACCTTGCAATCTACACTCGACCGTTCATTGTCTCTTATTTTTAACATTTTATTTTATTAATTAAAATGTCTTTGTCTCAAAAGAGTGATCTGCAACTTTTCGGGTCCTTTCTTTGCAATTAATTTATTTTTTTATAAAAATTGTAACATTCTTTCTTTAGTCGACCATCTTGGAATATTTCTTTTTAAATTAAAATAACTTTATTCCTTTTTACAAAATTATTACATTTACTCACTCATGCAGCAATATAAACACGCATATAAATAAACACAACCATATAATCCCCCATTCCTCTTATAATCCCCCATTCCTCTTATATTTCAATCTGTTTTTTATTTACTTACTTAAATATATATATATATATGCACCCGCATATAAGACCACAACAAAAGAGAAAAATAACAATTTACTTAATATTACACTTGATTTAATTAGATATGTATGCTCAGTAGTATTACCCTCTGATTTAAAACAGGGTTTGAACTCATCCCTGTTATAATCCCCCCTTCAAAAGCCTTTAAATACCATTTTAGTATTTAAATGGCTCACTCCTAAAACCCCAAAATAATTCTAGTTATTACTCTGATGGTACAGGTTTGAGTGACCAAGCGTTATATGATCCCTTTATTTCCTGTCCAGTGTCTACCCAAAACACGTGATTTCCCTGACATCTCACAATGATGAATGGACCTCATACAAATTAGAATTTTTTACATATGAACTTACCTGGCTCACTTACATGTGGTATCTTTATCAACACGCGGTCACCCACCTTGAACCTATGGTATCTCATTGGCATTCTATTCTGCTTCTGGCTTTTTCTTATGAGGTTGCAATATGCCTGTCTTTGATCATTTTTAATATCTACTGAGTTTTCCTCACTTCTTGACAGATTATTCCGTATTAATTGAGGAGCATCACAGCCGCAGTGCAACCATATAGGAAAGAATCCCATTGATTCATTTACTGCCCAATTAATATAGTTGAGTATCTCACTAATTTTTTGACCCAAACTCTATGGTTGGTGGGGATGTAAGTTCTGAACAATCTACCCAGCTCGCACATCACTCATTCACATGGGTTTAATTGGGGGTTCCGGATGGACATCAGTATATGTCGGATCACTGATCTCTGTACCCATCTTCCCCATTCTCCAGATGTAAATGGAGTCCCATGATCAGAGAGGATAATCTGAGGTTTCCCCACTAATGGAAAATGTTCCTTTTCTAATATGCATATCGTGTTCCTTGTATTTGCTTGAGCTATTGGGTATGCAGCCATGAATTTGGAAAACAAATTGTATACCATCAACAAATACTTCTTTTTATTGTATGCTGGCAATGGGCCATAATAGTCCACTGCTACCATCTCCCATGGTTTCTTTGGTATTATGGATGTCATTGGGGCTGCATAATTTCTGTTTGCTGGTTTGGTTCTCTGACAAATTTCACATCGCCAATGACAGCAACTTTTTTAGCATGCATGCTGGGCCAATAATACCATTTCCTGAGCCAATGTTTGGTTTTCCACACCCCATAGTGTCCATATACTTGGTGGACATGAGTCACCACTGCCTCTGTCATCTGTCTAGGTATAAATGGCCTCTATTCTTTCGGGTTGATCATGACTTTATACTGAAGTATGGATCCCTCTAATTTACAATCTCCAATCCTATGTTAATACCAACCTACAACCTTGGTCTCCCTATCCTCCATGTACTCAAGTACCTGTTTCAATTGGGCATCTTCTTTCTGGCATTGAGCCAGCTGTTTAAGGTCATTTTCAACCCCATCTATTTCTGAGCTCACACCAGCAATATATAAATTTTCTGTCTGCAAATGTTGAGATTTTAAAGGTATAGGATTCCTGCTAAGAATATCCACCACTATATTTTCCAAACCATTGCAATACCTCACTGTATAGTTATATTCTTGGAGATATAGACTCCAGCATATTAACCAACTATTGGTTAAGTAACTATGGTTGATGAATTCCAAGCTTTTGTGGTCAGTGACCACGATGACTTTTGATCCTAACAAGAGTGTAAGAAGTTTTTGGAAAGCCCAAACAATTGCTAGAGCTTCCTTTTCAGTTGCCATATAATGGAGTTCAGGTCCCTTGATCAATCAGCTCAGGAAATACAACACCCCTATCTGACCATCTGCTTGCACTTGTGACACTGTTGCTCCCAACCATACCCACTATTATCCATCTGCACCATGAATGGCCTCTCAATTTGGGAAATGCCAACACTACATGTTCAATAAATCCTGCCTTCACCCTTTTGAAGACTTGTTCTTGTTCCTCTTTCCACTTCCACCTTACCTCTTTCCTCAATAGCCTCACCAAGGGTTCCATTTGTTCTGCAAATCTTTCCTGAAACTGGTTGTAAAAGTTGCACAAGCCAAGGAAGGACCATGCTTGTTTTCTTGATTTGGGTGCTGGAAAAGTCTAATGGCTGAGACCTTATCAGGGTGAGGCCTAATACATTGTGCTCCTACTATATGACCTAGGAATGTAACTTTTTCCTGAAGCAACACACTTTTTTAAGTTTATTTTAATCCCCTTTTCCTTGCACTCCTTTAAAAACATTGTTATATGCCCTATATGCTCTTCTATTGTGTCTGATGCCATTAACACATCGTCCATGTACATTGTGATCATCTATTTTACTTCAGGGAATAACAGCTGATCCAAACATCGTAGCAATCCGGCCCCACTGTTAATTAAGCCAAACGGCATTCGGTTGAACTGATATGAATAACCCTCATATCAAAATGCAGTATATTTACAGTCACCTGGGTGTAGCTTGATCTGTCAATAACTAGCAGTCAAGTCAAATGTTGAAAATATTTATTTTCCCTTGAATCTTCTCAGAAGTTCTTGTATGGGTGGCAGAACATTGCAATCGAAAATGGTCATTTTGTTCAGTTGTCTCGCATTGAGGCACAGCCTGATTGTACCATCTCTCTTCCTCACAACCGCTAACAGGTTGCAGTAAGCTGATGAGCATTTTGAAACAATGCCCCATTCCACCATCTGGTCTATTTGCTTTTTCACTTCGGTTCAATATTTATAAGGAACAGGGTATGACCTGGCTTTAAACGGTTGGTTTTCATTTACTCTAATCCTTTGTTCAAAAC
Organism: Epiperipatus broadwayi; assembly: GCA_028023455.1. NCBI lineage: Eukaryota > Metazoa > Onychophora > Udeonychophora > Euonychophora > Peripatidae > Epiperipatus > Epiperipatus broadwayi. The sequence continues at coordinate 548,278 of JAQFVV010006246.1, read as the reverse complement.
CCAGTATTATTCCTGGTTTGTCCGAGAAAACTTGATGGTATTCTTGCAATGTTTGCATCAATGTGCTTTCCCAACTTCCCGTGGCCATCTTTGCCTCTTGTACCCTTTCCATAATGATGTCATTTGTATGGTCTTCCACTGTGCACAATACTCTAACTAACCTATATAAGCCCTCACTTAGAAATTCAACTACCTTTCCTTTACACGTGGCTTGCCTGCCTTCATAATCTAAAGTGCATTTATATTTAAAATCTGACCCTAACAAAATGTCACATATCAAGTCTTTCATTATCAAAAAAATGTGCGGACAGCTTTCTCCATCAATTTTAATATCTAGCCATATTTGTTTGGACTCAATCTTGGCTTTTTAATTATTGGCCACTGTTATATTAGCTGTTTTCAATGATAGTGTAGGGATATCCAATTGTTCTTTCCCAATTCTGTGGAATTGTCTTTCTGCTATCACTGAAACCTGACTACCGGAATCCAAAAGAGCCTCCATCTTGATTTGATTCACTGTTGTGTGAATTTTGGGTTTTTCTTGTCCATATCCTTTCTTATTCCATGAAGTCCTGTCTGCTCTCCTGACCTCAATCCTTGCTCATAAATTTGCTCATCTGTTTACTTACCTGTATCTGACTCAATAGTCTATCTACCACTTTCACTGTTTTCTTCTTTCTTCTATCATTCAGCTGATTTTCTTTGGTAGATTTCTGCACACTATTCTTAGAATCTGTATTTCAGACAGTCTGCATGCTTCTAGTGTCTTTAGCATGGCCACCTGTCTCCTGAAAAAATGCACATATTCTTCTCCATTATTTTCTTGAAACTTCTCCTTCATTAACTGTACTCTAATGTGCTCCTGCAGCTCTTTCCTCCAGAAGGCTTTTTTCAAACCCTTTTTATAATCTGGGAATGTCTGTGGCTGGTGTAAAAGTGAATTCCACCAAGACTCAGCATATCCTTCAAGGTGGTGGCTTGCTATTATTACTTTATCTTTCTCTGGTATTCCATGGATATCAAAATATCTTTGTAGGCTTTTAATATGCTCTATTGGCCACTCCTCCTTTTCCCCTCTGTATATTTTTATTTTCACCCCTTTCATCTGACTCCCTTTTTAGATATTATATTACTATTTCTATATCAGATGCACCAGACCTGCCCTCCATCCCTGAAGTACTGTGTCATGTGTCTAATTTTTCTATCTAGATCTTTTCAACCCTATTCCTTAATCTCTTTCTTTCTATTTTTCACTGAGATGATTAGTATTTTCTTGTTACTTTGCCTATCAAACCAAAATATTAATTTGTTCAAAATGAATCCATAGATTTCTAGCACTAGCAGTATTTTATAATATGCCCTTTTATAAGTAAAACTGTTCCACAAATGTCAATCTAATCGCATACACATATATAAAACGGATCCAAAAAAAATTTGTATGTATTGTTTAGATGTATATATATATATATATATACGAGTTCATATAGAACGTAGTCAATATACTGCTTTCTAAAATTAATCACTCTCGATTATATCAGATAAAAAAAAAATTACGAAAACCTTATTTATTCACTTTTGTAAATGTCAAAGCAGTTAAATATTTAACACAATAAGAAAACTCTTAAATGGAAAATAAAACTTGCATATATAATATTATTTTACTTCGAATCAAACAACAAAATTTCCACAGACTGTTCAATACATACATATATACACTAAAATATTAATTCGAATGTGACTTTAACCTAATTAATTTCAATACAGACAAAGTAAAATTACCAGCAATAATTCATCTACACAAGCTATATTTTATATCTCTTATACTGTATTTTTTTCCCTTTATATATATATAAAATATAATGCAAAACTCCATAGTAGACTGTCTTAACTAACTTATATATCTCCCCCTCCCCTACTTTCCGCTCTTCAAAAGCTCCTTCGTTGGTGCGCCATTGTAATGGTTTATTCTGGCATAAACAGGTATATATGTGGTATACATTTATTACATATTTCAAACCTAAGTTTTTGCTCTTTTATTTAACCAAAATTATAATGTGAACACATATATATATATATAGTTGTTTTTGCAATATACTCTAATTACTTGCCCAGCATATTTATGAGCATCAATGATGACCTCAAGTGCCAATATTACCTATGAATAAATAAGAATTATGCTGGGAGAGGATGAGTATCTATTTCTGGTGATTAGAGCTCATACATCTGGCTAGCTCACTCAGGGGTAGTAGTCAGTGACCGTGGGAAAGAGGTGGAGGGAACATATAAAAATGTGCATGTAGCACATGAACTCATTTGCTTTCCTACTTTTTGCTTCTAATACTATTCTAAGAAATTAACACTGACACACACAATTAAATTTATAACACTACTTAATATTTATTAATACAAAACAAATAATAAAAACCCCATAGAAGCCCATAATTGGAGATTGGTTTGTGCCTGAATAATTAAATAACCCGCATGTAAAATACACTCACATAAGTTCATAAATGCAATACACAAAAATACAGATCATAGCTTGAAAACACTTTCAATCAGGCATTGTCTATTAAGGCGTATCTTTATACAGGCTATTATTTCAACTTTCTTTTCATTTACTTTTAACTCTTTTATGCATTATTTAATAGGATGTGCTTTCATTCAAAATAGTTACTATCATTTATGAAAATGTTTGGTTTACCTTGTTTATCTCACCCGGGTGTACAGTATTAGCAATTTTCCACTGGCTTTGTGTTGTGCTGTATGATTAAAGGATTTCTTTCTTTGGTAAGATTCCATAAGGCAACCAATGGCATCTGGTGAATGCTGTTCTTTTTATAGCTCTAGGAAGGGCTTCGCTCCTACATTGACAGTGATGGTAGTATCTCTGCAGGATAGATGGCATAGCCTGGCCCATTCTGTTCTTCTACCCCAGCCTGTTCATGATTTTTTTTATTATAAACGTTTTTCTTTTTACTCATTTTTCCTATGATTCTGCTTGTGGCAGTCACAGCTCTAGAAGTGCACTAAGTTCAGCTTTCTCAACTCTAATTAATTATACTATTGTTCTTTCTTCTTTCATTAAACCATGTGGTTTGCAAAACGAAAATCTTTTCAATAACTTTTCTTTTTTTTGTTTCTTTTATCTATGCTTAGGAATTTCCAATTTACCTTGCGATCTACAATCGACCATTCATTGTCTCTTATTTTAACATTTTATTTTATTAATTAAAATGTCTTTGTCTCAAGATAGTGATCTGCAACTTTTCGGGTCCTTTCTTCGAAATTAATTTATTTTTTTATAATTTGTAACATTCTTCCTTTAGTTGACCATCTTGGAATATTTCTTTTTAAATTAAAATAACTTTATTCGTTTTTACGAAATTATTACATTTACTCACTCATGCAGCAATATAAACATGCATATAAATAAATATCAGAGCACAAACCATATAATCCCTCATTCCTCTTATATTTCAATCTGTTTTTTATTTACTTACTTAAATATATATATATGCACACACATACAAGACTACAACGAAAAAGAAAAATAACAATTTACTTAATATTACACTTGATTTAATTAGATATGTATGCTCGGTAGTATTACCCTCTGACTCAGAACAGGGTTTGAACTCAGCCCTGTTATAATATATATATATATATATATGATCACTAGATGGAGCTTACCAATAGCTCTAAACAAGCTTTGTTTTTATAAGTGCCAACAGAGAAAGAATTCAAAATCTCTATCATTAACCCTATTGCCAGACCAATTGGTTTTGAGCTTATGGCTCACCTCAGTGAAGGGTTGGGTCTAAAAACTAGATCTAAAATACTAATTCCAAAGTTAGCACTTATAAAACACATTTCTATCAATTGGAAAACCTGAACTTTTCAGACAAGTAAATGTCTTCAAATATCTTCAAATCCAGCTTTGCAAACCAGATAGCTATAGGGGTCTGAATTCAGCTCAGTTTCACCCCATAGTAATAGCCTCTGCAATCTAGCATTGCAAAAGCCATCAAAGGTACACTTATAATAATTAATAAAAACCAAGTTATACATTTTGTAATTTGTCTTTAAGCTTGCATTTAAATGATCACTAAATGGAGCTTACCAAGAGCTCTAAACAAGCTTTGTTTTTATAAGTGCTGACAGAGAAAGAATTCAAAATCTCTATCATTAACCCTACCTCCAGACCAATTGTTTTCAAGCTTATGGCCCACTTCAATGAAGGGGTGGGTCTAGAAACTAGATCTAAAATACTAACTCTAAAGTTAGCACTTACAAAACACATCTCTCAATTTGAAAGCCTAAACTTTTCAGACAAATAAATGTCTTCAAATCCAGCTTAGCAAACCAGATAGTTATATGGGTCTGAATTCAGCTCAGTCTTACTATATAGTAATAGCCTCTGCAATATAGCATCGCAAAAGCCATCAAAGGTACACTTATAATATATATATATATATATATATATATATAATAGCATAGATGTTGCATCCTATAGGAGATATTTGACCACATATTGGCTGTCAATTAATAATGTTACCTATCAAAAATATATTTAGTGGAATAATGAAAATCAGCCTCATTCTAAAAGTAAATCAATGTTCACAATCAAAAAATTAGTATTTAAATGTAATATAAGTAATAACTAAGTTATAGTATAGTATCATCCTCATCAAGAGTCAATAGCCATCCTTTGTGATTGTATTTCAAAGAAACAGTATAAAATAAAAGCTAGTCGTGATATAACCAATGCCAAATTAAAATAATCAACATTTCCACTTGCATGGATATACATAAGAGCTAAAATACATTTATAATAATAATATCAAAATTCTGGAAACATTATACCAAATCTAATCTGATGCCTTGAATTTACTGGCCATCAATAAAGTAGTTATCATAATAAAGCCTAAAATGTGAAATATATGGACTTTAAAGATGATTTTTATGACCTCAGTATCATTCAAACAATTTACAGAATCACCTGGATTTTCACAAAAAATATACCTGTATGCATATATGTATATTGAGATAGTTGTGTATCTTATGACATACAACAACATAGTAGTATGTGTGTCCATGCATGCATGCACACACACACACACACATATATATATATATATAAACTTGAAAGGAAAAGTAGAAATAAACACAGAGAAAAAAAAATTGTAAATAGTTTCTATATTACACTATAATAACAATTAAAGATTAAATAATTTTACATTTTTTTTATAAATTAAATATTTAAAAAAGTCTAATTAATATTTTCTTAATTCTGATTTTGAAATTAAACAAAGCATATTTTTATGTTACAATAGATATACTGGAATTTATAAAATTCCACTACCTATTTTGATTAGCAATTTTTTTTTTGTAATTAATGCTTGTATAACATATTTTAATAAAATTCTAAAAGTTGTTTTTCATAAGATTAAGTTGAATTGAAAAAGAGTCATAACTTTTTTTAATTGTGATATAGAAAACATTTTTAATTACTGTATTTGTTTCCACTCTGACAATAAAAAGGTTGGGAAAAAGATTAAGGGGAGTTTTTAAGAGTTGTACAGATGATAGCAAGATTACTACCACCATGAAAATATAACTAAAGGCAAGACAATGGATTAAACTGTTGCTACTAGTGCAACAATGATATAGTTTGGATTCACATGGAAGCAATACCCAGATTCTACATGCTCATAGTCTGTATTAGTGTGTTAGACATCATACAGACTGAAAAGAGTTCACTGCAGGGCAACAGTTAACTGCATTATACATTTCTGGAAGATGACAATAAGGCAGTCTACTGTTTAGAAGGGACCATATTACCTGGAGAGATTATCAGCTTGCTAAATAATTAGTTTATATTTATACTGTCTTATCTGTATGCAGAAAGGCACAGAGAAAAGTAATGAGTGATATATATATTGTTTTAAATTATTCTTTGAATTTGACATTTAAAATCTATAATTTAGAAGTAAAACAAATAAATATTTTTTTTTACTATAATTAAGTCTAAAAATCAAATGATTGATTAATTGATTCATAGACAATTTTATTTTGAAAAAAGACAGTAAACTCCAAAACTCTTTTTAGATTAGGGAACAAAAAAAAACTTGCTGGAATATTTTTAAGAGACATTTATAATTAATCAAGAGTAACCTGCTAGAAAGAAAAAATAAACTTTTATGATGGACTGTCAAAGAATTAATATGACTTTTAAAAAAAAAAATTTTTTTTGTTATCATCATATAATAAATGTAATAATAACTGATTCATATTTCTTTTTAAATTATTATATAGCATATCTGAGTACATATATATATATGCATTTTATTTATTTTTTGACATTGAATTAATTGTGTATTGAGAAAATATAATATGATTTATTAGGTTTATTTTTTTTATAAATACCAGTATTTAACACAAAATATGTTAAACCAGTGATTATGTATCATTAAAATGTGACAGCTATTTGACAATTCCCATATGTTATGGCACATCTGTGTGCTTATACCTATGTGTGTCAGATTGACATATATATATATTAAAATTAACCACATTTTTATTATTATATGACACTTCAAATATGTTCATAAATTATTATACTGCATGTCTGTTTGTTTATTTATAAGTCTGTTTTATGTAAATCTACTGAAACATATTTGTAAATTGCAATGTAATAGGGGATTTCTTTTTGTATTCATCAAAATCAGAATGTTTAATTTATATGTATAGCCATATTCTGCAGACCTTAATATCAATTTTGTTATTAATAAATTGATATTTCATTGTTAAATTTATTCCAGTAAATTTACTCAATCCTAAGTAGTTTTAGAATATTATATGTTAGGATTAGTAACAATTATAGAGCTTATGTTCCTGAGCTAGATTTATGCATACAGTTTGTTATATAAAAGAAGTTTATATTAAGTGTTTGTGGACATCCAGTTAATAATGAGCCTGGATTTATGCAAAGGGGATATTCTTTAAAGTTCATGCACTACATTTTATTTAGTTTACTATTTATTAAAATTTAAGTTTATAGTTGGCCAGTGCATTAAAGCTACTAAGTGACCAGAGCACTGATGATGATCAGCATGTTTTAGTATCCCAGCATTATTTTTTACTTGTTGTATTCTTATGGATTAGCACTTAAGTTTGTGCATCCAAATTGTGGTTTAAATAATCTGCCCCAAACTGGCAAGGACTAAATAATTAGCCTGGTTTATAGTAGATCCATTTCAAACACAGTTACAAGATTGACTATTGATTTATTTTTATTGTTGATCATTCATGATGATGAATGATTATTATTAATGCTTATGAACTTATAGTTACTTAGTTAGTAGTGTGTTGATTTCTCATCCTTATTCCATTTATATTGAGTTTTAAATTTTATATTGATTTCAGGGTGATAATCATGAATACCATCAACCCAGGTTAGATCCCTATTGTTTCTCTATAGCATTACAATATATATAGCTAATGCTATAATATTCTGAGCTAACATATAATTGCAAATATCCTAGGGACTGCATCTATAAACAAGAGAAAATATACATGCTTAATTCACTCTATTATTAAATAACTTTACTGGGAGAATCTACAAATCTCTTAAAGCATAATTCTATAATAAAATCACTCATAAACATTTGTAATTCACAAAACCGATAGATGGAAAAATAAAGACTAAAGTTATTTCAGAGATTATTTTTAAACAATTATTTAATAAAGTTAGCTACTAAATAAAAGACTACAAAGTTTAGAAAATGATAATGTGACAAATTCAGTTTTAGATATAATTTCACATAATACATATGATTGTATATAACATATAAGAAAAGAAATATTCTTTATTGAGTTATAACATAGATAGTTATTATTTCCATTTTATTTTTTTTAATTAATTAATATTTAATTTAGATAAGTAATTTTCTTACAACAATCAAACCCTAAAAAAATATTTCACAAAAATAAAAGAAAAAAAAAGCACAATTAACTTGAACCTACTACACCATTTTTTGGAAAATGAAAATGACCAACATAATTTTAAAAAAGTAAAAATCATCTTATTCAATACTTTCAATTTTAACTCTTTATGAAATATTTAACAGTGTATTAGATATACAGCTTACAATACTTCATTTTACTATGAATTTTTTTTTTAGTCCTTTTGTAGTAACATAATTGAATGTCTCTTCTGGGAAATCTTGCAAATAGTAATTTGATCATTATTTTGGCTCCAGATTTTTGTTTTCTTCATATAGCATTATCAATAATTATTTTCATCTATTTATTTTTTCTCTGTTTATAGCTTCAGACTTCCAGCTTAAGATTTTTATTTTTTATATCGCTTTTTGTAATATGTTTTTTAATATAACAATTATTTCATTACAAGTTAACACAGGTTAATGCACTCATGATTTTGGATGATCAATTCATAAGACTAGTTAAAATTTCTCTTTCCTTCTGCATTCCTCTTAGTGAAGTTGATTACAGAGTTAGGTCTAAGATTTAGTACATTGTCTTGTAAACTACATAATAAGAGTGAGATCAATATAGCATCAGGCTTTCAAGCTGAGCTTCTGAATAGTCACCTCACCTTAGTGAATTATACTTCCCTCACACTTCTTTGTAATAACCCTTGATAACAATCTTCTATTCAATCACATGACTACATCAGAACTTACTGCATTAAGCTTTGATCAATTGATTTACTTCTTATAAGAAAAACTTTTTTAAAAAAAAAAATCTGACCAATCTGTTTTTAATTTCTTAATCTCTGCTGATATAAAGATATTAATCTCTCTCTTTTTTTTTAATTAATTGATGAATGCTTTTTATTTTATTTTTCTAAGTAAATGAAACTATACAAGAAGAAATATTATTGTTTTTTTTTTTCTTTTACGACAATGCCTAATAAATATTAGTCTTTTATATTATTATAAAAAATGTGTTAAAAATTGTTGCATACTCATTTTATATATATATAAATCTTTTTACTAAGTTTAACCTAACTAAATTTGTATTTATTAACCGAGATATCCTGCAGCTAACAAGAAAAAAATTAATTCTTTTCCACTCCTCCCCACACACTCCATTAGTGATTAATTTAAATGAGAAAAATATTTCATTTTCTTTTCCTTTATATTTTAAGATAAAATTTAAACCTATTACTAACATTATTTTTCTAGTTAAGATCTCAAGAGCTGAAAGACGCTCTAATGAGTGTCTTTCTTATTCCTTTTTTCTTTTAATACGAAGACATTTTTGCATGAAACTGTGCAATAGGATAAGGATATTCATATAAGTTTAAGAATCACTTGTAATTATTTTATTAAAATAATCCCAGTACTAGCATTAAACTGAAATATATTCAAATATGAAATCACTTCACATGGTTAAGAAATCCAGCACTGCCCTCTGCAAAATAAATATATATTTATTTATTTATTTCACAGAGGGCAGTGCTGGATTTCTTAACTATGCGGGGTGATTTAATATTTATTTTATTAAGGATGACTAACTGGCTATTGTTTTCCAATATGTTTTATCATCTTTTATATTAGAATTGCTACGAGATGAGAAACTCTTGTTTAAGCTCTCCATACCGTTTATCCTTGGCATTACTCCTGTTATCTCTGAATTATTACTAATCATTCTTTTTTTCTGTGTTTATAGTCTTGGACTATGTCTTTTATTTCTATTACAGCTATATTACTTATATTGGTCTTATCCCTTATTCTGTGTGAATGTTTTTTGAAAATTAGAAAAGTCAAACTTTTTTTTTCTATTCCTTTTTTGCATTTGCTGTCTCATATATAAGAAATTTAGCAAACTACCTGCTCAATAGTACTTCTGTTTGCACATAATCTTTTGGCCTACTTTATGTGGTAGGCTCCATCAAATAATTTTTATTATTTGATCATTTAGACAAATTGCAAACCATCAAGGATTTTAACAGAGATACCTTGCAGCAAAAAACTGAATGTAAATCTCTCCATAGCTAAACTGTAACTCTTTTGTGATATTTGATATTGTATACCATCTTCATGCTCTTCAATTCAGTATTCATGCAATATGGCATCTTTATATTCTTAAAAAAATTTCTGGTTTATGTTACTGATTTTCCAAGTAATTTGCTGATCCTGGATGTGATAAATATGCTATGTTATAGTGCTTCTTCATTATGTTTGATGAAAAGTGATTCTCTAGATTGTCAAAGTTGTTTATATGAAGTTACTCTGCATCACTATTAAAAGACTTTATCAAGGAATTGATTGATTCATGTTCTCAAAGAATTGCTTTTAAAAAAAACCCCACTATTGATTCTGCTTTAAATTTATTCTTTTGTAATATTTCTCCATACAGACTTTTTTATAAGTCTATTGCTCATTTTTTTATGTCTAAAACTTTAACTTAGCTCTTTTTGAATTACTTTCATGCTTTTTGCAAGTCAATATTTCTCATCTCTCCATTTCTCAGCTTTTTGTTTAATCTCTGACATTTGACTCTATGCTTGTCCTATTATTTCTTTTTTTTTATATTAATTCCAGATATTTATGCTATCCATTATTTTCAGTTTTTTCTCATATTACACCTTGCACCTGATAAACTACCTATTCTATTTTATTGTTTTGCTCTTTTTTATTATCCTCTATTGTTAAGGCTATATTCTGGATAGCTTCCTGAATCCTGTGTTTTATCTTTTGATAGTCTCTTTCTTCTGATCAATTTACTCCAACTTCATTAACATGTTTTCATTCTTTGCTTTGTTGATTGTTTTCTTCTATTCTTCTTAGCAACATGTAACTTTTTTCTGCCATTTTGTTGTCTTCATCTCTTTGTTGATTACTTTCTTACATTTTTAACAGCATTTCTTTTATTTGCTAATGGCTTTATTCTATTTATCTTAGTAACATTTCTTCTGCTCTGTTTGTATTATGTTTGTTGATAGCTTTTTTTCATTTTCATTAGCAATATTTTTTTTCTTTGTTGATTGATTTATTCTATTTATCTTACCAAGATTTCTTTTGCTCTCTTTTAATTGTACTCTTTTTAATTGGCTTCTTTTATTTTCCTTAGCAGAATTTCATCTCTTTGCTGATCATTTTCTCCCATTTTTCTTAGCATATCTTTGTTGAATGTTTTCTTTTATTATTTAATAGTACTTCTTCTCTTTATTTATTGCTTTTTTCTACTTTGTGTAGTAGCATCTAACACATCTGGTCTAGTATAATCATGTTTTCTATTCTCTGGGCTATTTCAGTTCAGTGCTGATTTTTTTATCACAGAGTTGTGCATTAAGAAACTTTTATGTTATTCCAATGATGTTATTTAATATAGAATATATTGTTTTATAAATGTATTTTTTCTTATTAATGTCACAGTTACTAAAATTCTTGTGATCCCAAGCTAGTGAAAGAACAATGGTATTTGCAGTATGCTTGTGTGCTTGTGTGAAGACCCAATTAGTTATCTGTAGAATTATTTGTGATGAAATTATAAATTATAAAAATTGCCTTTGAAGACCACATACTTCACATTACTTTATAGATTTATAATACTAGTTTTTTGATGGCCATTACACTCAAGATATCAGATGACCCAGAACATTGAATGATAATCAGAATTTATTTTTCTCTGCATTTTTTATAAAGGATTGCTTTTGGAAATGCAATGAAATTTTGATAATTGCTTTTATGCTATGCTCTAAGATTGGCATTAGCTAGATAATGATTATTACTCTTTTAAATTCAGTCACAAAGATTGACTGTTGTCTCCTGAACTTTATTGTTGGTGATGCTATAATTATATATTGGATTCTGATACTGATTTTTTATTTATTGCTTAATAATTATAATTTTGTTGATAACTACTGGTGCCTTCTAAGTAGTTGGCCTGGGTTAGCTTCCCAGTCAATGCATTTGACATATGAAAAAAAAAACTACTGGTGCTTAGATAATGATGAATTTTATCATCCCTGTTACCATCCATACCATTACAATATTTATGACTGAACATTATTTATTGAGCCTGTCCTGTTTTTGAATCTAAATCAAGATAGTACAAGTTTAAAACTACTTCAATAATAACTGTCTTAATACTGTACCAGTCTAAAATGTATGCTCACTCAACAAGACTCAAAATCCAAGCAAAAGTATCTCAAATCTGATCATGCTCAATATACACAGGTCTGGAGCAATCCTGAATTCTAACCTATTTGCCTATTCTTCAAATCTCTGACCCTATAAACAACAACCCCTATGATACAGCACAATTATTTTAATTCCAGGCCTGGAAAAACAGCGGTAGAGCATAAGATCAGACTGCTGATGATGATCGGGATAAGAGCAGCCCAGGAATTACATTTATTATAGTTATTTTAATTATAATTATTAATTAAAATAATATAATAATTCAAAAACCAGGATTTACGTATTATATAAATTTAATAAAATATTAGAACTCATATATATATATATTACACAAAGAAATTTCACGCTTAGTATAACGTTAACAATTTACAAAATTTCGGGAATTGTTTTATATAATCCCCTTTATGTTAATTATTCAATAGACATAATTTTTACTGCATGAGTTATAACTTGTGCAGAGTTGAACATGCAATTTACAAATATTTACGAACATAATGTTGTGGATGCATAAAACAATCTACAAGATCAGAACAGATTCGGATTACAGAAAGATGCGTGATGATTTAGCATTAATCATTTTATTGAGCATTAATCATTTTGTCAAATAAACATAAATATATGGTCTCAATCATTTATTTACAATCATAAAATCATTACATATGTTTGACAGGCACTGTTTGGAAATAGCGTTTTTAGAATAACTATACAAGAAACAAACAGTGTGGTTACATTGACAGGGATAGGTAAGGTATATAATCATTAAGATTTTACAGGTAATATATATTGATTTACATCTATGAGAATCGATTAGTAAAGGCAGTTTAAAAACAGCGTACTGACTAATTAGCATGTTGGCATATTTCATGAATGAGTCATTATTTCCAACACATCATTGTGGCTAATGAAAGGTCAAACGGGCATAAATCAATTTAATAAAACAATAATATTACTAGCATGTCATTAGAGAAATACTGATCTTATAGTAGTTTGAATACTTCATCATTTTAACACATTTGAGAATAAATCAGGGTTGGTACATCCGCGCATTTTTTGGTGGAATGATACCGAATGAAGAGGTCCGGTTTGAATACCCAGAGCTGGCTGTATAGACATCCACAGCACAATCAAAACTCCATAAATCTCACATTCCACGGGAAATAGCGTATATCCCTGATTACGAATGATTTTGAGAAAGTAGGACGGGAAGCTACGGACTTTTGAAGGTATCCAATGACAAAGCAATAATATATATATAAGAGAAAGAACAGGTATGTCAGCAGTGTTATATCTAAGAGATAAAATTAATACATTATATTCTAGAGCCTGAAAATGATTTGACTTCTGCACAATGATATGTTTAAACAAAGAATCATTAATCAAATTATAACTGATAATAACTCTTAACTATTCAGGGTAAAGTAATAAAAAAAATTTTAAATTTGATTCCCATTAATGTTTTTAGTAACAGAGTTAACCCTCTGGGCAAATAGCCAGATGGGATAATAGCAATATTAAGGTTCATGATCTTTTAAATGACAATTTAGGAATAAATTCAAATAATAAAGTAACAGTATGCATCCACAATAATCTAATTTAAATGAGAAAATGAGAATAAAAGATTTAAATATAAAAATCAACCTAGCCAGCAATTTCTTTTAAAATGAATAAAACTTTACTAATAAATTTTAAATGAAGCCCCTGCTTCTTTTCTCATTAAACAAATAAAATGACCTCTTATTAGACTCATGAGGTTGAATGATATTGGCATTTTAATTAATGAGAATAAATTGTCTACATATATAAAATGAATAAGTTAAAAATATCTAATGGAGCCGCACAAAGTTATATATAAGAGTTCAAGTGTGAAAGGTAAGTTAAAAATTACACTAAAATAGTAGGGATTACAGAGAGAGAATTCAAAAATAAAATTATATACTAATACATTAATGAAGTCATAATTTCATTACACATTATACAAATTTGAAGCACCTCTGTATTAAATGAAGTTACCTTAGGAAAGCATGGCATGGCAGGCAGTCAGAGACGGCAGGCCATTTCATACATTTATAATCCCCCCATGAATTCTGTTTCACTTACCCACAGCTATCCCTGTAATCTCTTGATTTTAATTAGTAAAATATTTAATTAGCAAAATTTTTTAAAACAGATAAGGCTCAAAATACCATTTTAGATATTTGTAAAGATTTGCAAACGAACTAATGCATTGGTGGTCGAGAGGTCAGCGTGACTGCCTCGCAGCAGGCAGTTGCCCGGGTTGCGGGTTCGCATCCTGGCCGATGCTATGACACAATAAAAAAAATAAAAAAAGATTCTTCATAATTTTAATTAAAATTTATAATTTTACTTAGTGAAACTATAGATAAAGATCATTTCAGTATTTCGAGCCTTTCCCATTTTTCGTTTTGTTTTTAAATTCCAACATTTTAATTAAAATACATATATAAAAAATATAGTTACAATTATATAAAGAAAATAACTAATTTTCAACAATAATATTGCTAAGGTTATTGATTATATATATTCATACCACACACACTACTGTTTTGTTTTTACTAAATATTTTTATAGCTTTTCTTTAATTTTTATAATACAGGGTGTGGATGAATAGCATATATCTATGGCAAGGTCTGAATTGCAGGTCCCGCAGGAGGTTAGTATAGATGGTGAAGCATGAAGTTCGATGTGATTAGACATCGACTGCTTCAGTACCCATTACAAAAACAACTATTTCAATATCTAATCTTAATATTTTTCATTAATGAATAAAAAAATTCACTGCAAATGTATTCATGTCTTTGCAATAGCTCATCAGGATTCTATAGTTTTAGAATTAAAAAGCTAATTAGGACATTTAAAAAGGCCATTAAAAGAGATAATAAACTATGCTAGTTTTCTGCATTTTTGCAAAACATATTGCACCATTTGAAATTCTGATACTTACACTTATTTTACTGCACTTTCTAATAATGCACAAAATTTCAATGGCTTTTTTTATACTAAATAACTGAAAATGTAAAATGTGATTTAGATCAATGTTTGGATTTGAAATAGAAACTTTCTTAAATAAATACTCGTCAAATGTTTTCTTATGCATCACTCATTTCTAATTTTGAAAATTAATTAATTTCTGTAAATATAGATCCACTTACAATAATGTAAAAAAAATCACTTAAGATCTATGTGTTTCTAATCTAGGAGTCAACATTTGAGTAAACTTATAGCTCATACCTTTATACTTGTTGACAGAGAAATAGGTTTCTTACTACCTTCAAGCTTTTCCTCTCAAACAAACTTTGTAATGAAAATTTTCCAAAAAGAAATGAAACCTTTTCTATTATTTCTAACTTTAACAAATAAAAATAAGATATTTAATGTAATTTTCCTCAGTTAATTTAGCTATTAAAAAATAAGGATATGTAAGAAAGAACAGAAAAAAAAAAATATTTTTTTAAATTCTGCATTTGGAGTATTTCTTTAAACATTCTCTCTTTGGGTGACTCAAACTTTATTGTCTTCATCAAGCTAAAAATTTTCCGTCTATATTAAAATGATAATGTAATGAATGACTTTAACAATTGTATCTTTTCAGTAACATCACTATTCAATGCATTATATAACTTTCCTGTCCCAAATGTTTTATATCTTAACTAACTAATGACTAAAAGATGTATTAATTATTATAATGGTATCCTTTATTGTAACATTATACTGACCATTTTACTTATAAGAAAGCAAATTTTTAAATACAAAAATTAATATTATAACGCATTGAATTTTCTTATTATTTTTGTTGCTGTTTTTTTTTGTCATAAATAATTTCAAGCAAAACTTAAGCGTTTCTAATGATTAGCAAAAAATTATAATAATAGATTGTTTTTTCAATTACTTTTAAAAAGTAAATAAATAACCCTATTTACAATAATATGTGTATATTAAAAAAAATACCAATAGAGTAAAGATTAATGCAATTGTTGGGTTATACTTGTATGCACACATTATTTATGTTATATAAAACTTTATCATTTGTTTGCAAAATTAATTAGACTCTTGTGATTTTCATTTCACAGAGGCAAAACTGTCCATACAGCATTGCCTACTCATCCCAACGAATAGGCACTAGATAGGAATTTCATGCACAAATCTTCTTGTATCCATTGATTATTCTGGATCACACTGAGTGGCGCTACTGTATGGAGAGTTTTGCTTCTGTGAAAACAGCTTGTGTAAGCATAAAGAATGGTGATCATGTGATGATTTTCATTTGTTTTTGACATTTTTTAAATTTAAACGCTTCATTTCAGTTCATCAAAATGATTCATTATATATATATAAAGATAATTATATATCAATTAATAATATATATTCTTACCAGTAGCAGCAGAATCATAAACTAGTGTAAAATGTTTTATTCCACCATATGGATCAGTCTTAAAACGAATAAATAATCGATTACTGAGAGAGATAATCTGAGTTGGTAAATTGTTTTCACAATAATAACCTAAAAGTGGAGATGACTGAAAACCACCATTTCTAAAAATAAAATGTAAGGATATAAATATAAAAGGGATTAGATATTTAAATATATGTATATAATAAATGATTGGTCAACATGGGTAATATAAAATCAAATTCCCATATTTCAAATCACTATGCACTAAAAAAGCTCATTCAATATTAGTAGCTCTGAAATGGTATGGTTTTTATATTAGACTTAAATATACTGGAACTTATAAAAAGTTCAGCAAATTTATAGAAATTATTATGTATATTTAGATACTCATATCTGGCCAACCAATCTCAAATATGCCAAATGTAACACATAGAATAATGACATATTTAGATAATCTTAATAATTTTAATGAAATATAAATGATTTTTATTGCTGATCAAATGTGTAACATTGAGGAATATGAATACTTCATAAACTATCACATATAAATATGTTACTGGAAAAAATTGCAAGCAAATTCTAAAGAACCATTTTTAAATAAATTTGAAAACACTAGATCTTTACAATGTGCTTGCAATATTTTTAAGTAACATAATTGAGTGTGAGTATTCTGTGAAGTATTTAATAGCATATTTTATGTGAAAACTTAGATGAAGA
The DNA here is from genome assembly GCA_028023455.1 of Epiperipatus broadwayi. Taxonomy (NCBI): domain Eukaryota; kingdom Metazoa; phylum Onychophora; class Udeonychophora; order Euonychophora; family Peripatidae; genus Epiperipatus; species Epiperipatus broadwayi. The sequence goes on along the minus strand of JAQFVV010006246.1, from coordinate 530,977 downwards.
AAATTGCTTAAGCCCACTATAATACTATTAATAAAGGAGATCTACAAGGACTTGCCCATAAGATACTAAATCATAAAGATTTTACTAGGATCCCCAAGTATAATAAAATATTTGCTAAATGCTGTTATGTTATCATTTATTCAAAACTTTGTTTCAAGGTCTAATAATTACTAAAGTCAAATTAATAAAAATAAATAAACAAATAAAAGAGCTATCTTTTTTTTTTATATCCTTAATATTAAAAAGATAAACTACAATTTTAAAAAATATATAAATTTAAATATTTTCTGAAAACACATAGATCAAAATTAATAATAATATTAATAAGATATTTTAGAAGTATTGTTAGAACAAAAAATATTTATATATTATAAAATAGACCAACTTTAAGCATTGTAATTTTAATTCATCCAACAGCAAGTATTCTAGTAGTCATATTTCTTTTCAACATCACTCCTTTACTGCAACTTTCTGTATTGTATGTGTGAATGTGTAATGCATTAATAAGAGCAAAAACACTATGAGTGGGTTAATCTTTTAATAGCAAAGTTAAATCAAAATTGTTATTCTTCATAATGAAAGCATATTAAATACAATTTCTCCCCATAACTCTTAATAATTAAATATTTCACATGCATATTCTGCACGTGACTTTTTTTTTTTACAAACTTTCCATTTTTCAAATGCCTTTCATTAATGCTGTCATTTTATCTGGTTTTGTCTATAAAATTCAAATCATGAATATGCATGATAACTGTAAATTGAAAATAAAATCTATTCTAATAACATAACATATATGAAATTAAGAACAAAAACCAGCTCACATTAGAAAATATCAAAAATTAATAGTTAAATTTTATCATTAAGTAAAATTTTTTTCATTATATTCATCATTACCTTCCCATTTCACAATTTGCAATTTTGTCAGAAATGTCAAAATTTTAACATTTTATTTTATGATCAATAATGATAGTCCTTCTCATTGGATTTAATAATGGCTTCTCATTTTATAATTTTTGGCAATATTCTAGATAGTTACTTATGATAAAACTAATAAATCATTGTGAATGATTCATTGAAATAAAGACATAAACTTGTGGAATTTGCAGGAAAAAAGCTTCATATTATGTTGATTTTTTTTTTTTAAAAAAAATGTTAAAAGTAAATGGACATAGAAGCATTCAAAGAAATGTACAGCAGAATTGAATTATATTGTGACTAACACAAAATATATATTTCAAGATAGTATTGTTCTTAATGAATTTAACACAGGAAGTGATCATTGATTAGTAAGATGTAAGATACATGTTAATGCAAAACTAGAGAGACCAAAATTATTAAGAAAAACAATATTTATAGTTGAAGCAGTCAATCTTAGCTTAAAATTGAGCTTCATGTTTCCACCTACTAACCTATGTTCAAACCCTATATCCCATCCCGCTCCTTTTGTCATGTATATAGATATTATGTATATATTTGAAATGTGCGCCTAAATTTATAAATTTTAACTTTCAATAACATTTTATTATTATTAATTTTATGATTATTAATTCTTTTTTATTAAAGTATAATAGGTGCAGCTCAAATATATATATATATAGGAGCAAAAACTTAACTAACAAAATATTGATTTTTTTTAATATTTTATTATATGTCATTTTTAAACTTTTTTTTTTAAAGTATTTTTTTTTCCTATTAACACTTTCATGGGGTTTGACGCTTACATTGTCGACTTTACGTCCCTCAAAATTCGTTATTTTTTTAGCTACGGAGATCGTAATACACTTGTTTTGAAGCTTAACAAAAGTCCTGTAAGATGCTGCCCTCTCTTGAATTATTTTACAAGTAAAAAATCAATACTAGGAGCATTTTAAGAAAAAAAAAAAAACACCAATTTTGATTGGCTGTGCCATCCATTCTCGATCCTTATTGGCTGATGATTACGATAAATATTTTTTTCACCACTGAAAATGAAAATATATGTTTTAGTCTGTTTTTTTAATAATTTTTCACATATTATAAATTATCTTCCTAAAATCTACTGAAAATATAGTTATTTTACAAAAGTAGTAAGGTTTTATTAAAAAATTGTATACTTTACATGATTGTAAATTGAAAAACAAAGCTGCAATAGCAATAATTTAAATATCCTGTCAAGAGGTTAGACTGCCCCAATGTTTTAAAATATTTTTCTGGCATTTATTTAAATATTATAATGTATTTTGGTTAAAAATATAATTATTTTGATTAAAAATATAATTATTTTGGTTAAAAATATAATTAGTTTTAGAAAAACGCTAATATTTTACTAAAAAATTCTTAAAAAATTTGTAACGGAAAATCTGGGCGGGATATAAATGACATTTGCATTAGTTGTAATTCACTTGTAATGTTTTCTTTGATTTTTCCGCTTTTGAATATTTTTATAAAAAACAAATAAAAATATGTTTTTGAAAGAACTTTCATGTACTTTTCTAACATTACAAATAATTAATATACTTTTTGAAAATGAAACTAAAATTAATATATATTAAAAGATGAAAATATTTCTATCAAAAAGTTTGTCACTTGACCAATTAAAACCAATTAAAAGTTTCAGAGTTTTACTTCACTTGGCCAATAATAACAATGATCCTCGAAAGTGTTTTCTTTTTAAATCCAAGATGGGAGATGTGACCGTAATGTCCAAAAATAATTAAAGAGTTGGAAACCCTATTGTTTTAATCTGGGAAAGGTATTTTTAATTAAAGTTTTTATTTAAAATGGGATTAAGATTAAAGATTTTCTTTGTTATAAACATTTTTGTTAAATCTATTTCTAATCTGGAAATAGATTTGAATTTATTTTTGGATGTTATCTAACAGTTGCATCTTTCAAAACAATGAACTAAGTAATTAAAAGCATTCCAGAAACACCTGGGCAGAAGTATAAAAAGGCTGGAATTTAATCAAGAGATAGATTAGCCACTATTCAGAGAACAGATTAGCTACTATTGAGAGAACTGTATTTTTAACCTATTACACATCACTTGAAACTTAAAAATAATGTAGTAGTAAGTCCACCACCCTTCTCGGCCCTGTTGGGTCATCATATTCTGCAGCCATACCATTCTGCTGCCCAAAAGTAAAGTAAAAGTCTGACCTAAGAATTTTAGAATGCTAATAGAAGCTTGCTGCCACCAAAGAACTTTCATTTCAATTGCCATGCATGTGTAATATTTTAAATTGAACTCTTAACATTGCAAGGTAAATTTTCAAGCTGCAAGGAAAACTAGTCTAACTAATCTCAAACTCTACTATCAATTTTTCCTAATGTATAATTTAACTTTGTAACTTTTCTAATATATAATTGCTCTCAAATAATTTCTATAAATTTAATTCTCTCTCATATGCTCTAACTTTCTTTAACTCTGGTGCAGTTATTTATTTATATATATGCTTTTATTATTAATATGCCAATCTCAAACAATCTGACGAGTTGCACTTCTCAAATCTTTTCTTTCTTTTAAGTAAACCTTCCTGAATTAAGATTATTAACGTTCCCTTAAAATATAATGCATATTAATTAATACGCTCGGCAGATTGTTTTTTTTGAGCCAACATTTTATCTATGTTTTAATATAAAAAATATATAAATTTATTTAACTCTGGATTTTCTACCCAGGGAGAATCCAGAATTCAAGCTAATTAATGCTCTAAAACCTTATTTATTTTATGAATGTCATTATTCAATTCTGAAAGGGTGACTTATTAATTGTTTCTATATATAACTGATAGTTATTTTCTTTTTCTTACTCTTAAAATATATGCTTAAATATTCTCAGTTGTAAAATACGTGAAGGTGGGATTGAATTATTTTAAATAGCAGAAAAAGAGGGGGTCTAAATCTTAATGTTTTTTTACTAAGTAAAATCTTAACATATATTTTATTTAGGGAAATCTCTCTCTATATATATAACTGCATAGCATATTATCTGTATAAATTATGGCATTTAAACAAAAGTCATCTATTTTAAAGCAGTAAATTATATTTCATGTCATTAGTAACATTCATCCGTTTTGCGTTACTGACATTCAGCTCATTTTTGTGAATTATATATATATTACATGCTTCTAATCTAATCTGGGAATTGCGGCAAGATCAAACCCAGAGATTTTTTCTCAAGCCTTATCCTGAGGATAATCTTCCCAGGACCATTGATTTTATATAAAATTCCTCTGGGGGTGATTCCTGTAAGTTTGGCACACACTATGCATATCTACTTATTTTGAATAAAAGGGCCTCTGGTGGTGATTCCCTAAGTCTGGCACATGCTATGCCTATCCACTTTTTTCTTATCAAAGGCCTGCATGTTGGTGATAACCATGGCAAGCCTATCCACTTTGTTTTCATCTAGAAGTACTATCTTTTCCTCTTAGTTCCTTGCTATTATGTCAGTACCACCCAAACTTCATATTATTATTATTTCTTTTGCTTATGATCTAATTTTAATGCTGTAATAATATTATAATTGTGCTCTGCTCAAATATATATATATATATATATGCCAACTATTACTAGTCTTATTAATTAAATTTATTTCAATCTTATACAATCCCACCATCGTTTATTATTTCTGTATTTAAGAGTATTTGCCTAGGAGAAAATAAAGCGTTCTTTTTATCAGTGCTAATTAAGAGAATTTTCATTAAATATTTTGTCATATAATCAAATATATATTTTCAATGTATTTTCACAACCATAATGGTGTGAAAATGGTTTATATTATATTTGTAATGAATTCCAGAATGCTCCCAAAATCATATGTTAGTCACCATGTTTCAGAACGATAAATCAAAGCATTAATAGCAATTTTATGTAAATTCTTTCTAATAATCGATTGGCATTTTAATATTGGACCCACCAAAGATGTGTGCTTATTTATATAATATATCATTTAACTAATAAAGAGCATATGAGAAATAATGGTGTGAATGACACTATGTAATCATCTACCGCTTGCTCATTCACACATATACTATTGTGTGCAATTAATTAAGTCATAATGTATAATAATTTGTCATTTCATTAAACTATATTTTTATTGTCTAACTTATTTGAGTAGTTCAAAACTCTCTTTTCTCCACTTCTAAACATATAGTCATGCTTATATATATTTTAGTTTAGTCATAGTAATAGATGTCTCATTGTCTTCTCTGATTTGCTAGTGGGTCAGATTGAAATTAATTCTCATGTGCCATCACTATTATGTTATTCATTAGGTGTTAGATCAGGGATTAGAGAGTGGGTTCAAATTCAGGCTGGTCCCTGACCTAAATCTCAGGCTTGACTGGGTTTGAAGTACATTTTGTGAGTTCCAGCCAATGTTAAATGAATAAACATGCTTTGACCGGTACATAGGATTTTTTTTCCACATTTGGATCCCCAATCATGAGGCTTTGATATAAACACCCATATACCCTAAGTACTGAATACTGTTTATTTATAGATTTTTAAAAAAGTTTTAAGATATATATAGTTTTTTGTCATGTTTGGTATGGTTAAAATAATGTGTTCAAAAAGTAAGATTTGTTGTTTAAAGTTAAAACCTATGTACTACAACCATAAGTATGTACATATATATTTTTCAATGTAATCACCTACATACCTGAGTCATACATAGTTTTTTTTTTGTTATTGAGACATATATGAAAATGTATAAACAATTTCTAAATCATTGATTACTCTGTGTTCGCTGGCACCCTTATAAAAAACAAATTTTCTAACCAGTAGTGAATCAAATGCAAAAATGATGGAAGTGGAGGGTTCTAACTCAGATAAAAAAATTATTGAGAGCAAATTTTTTTTGGCTTAATGCTATGTTGTATAAAGTTTAAACATGTAATAACCAGACTGAGTTTTCTTTTCAGATACAGGGATGTGACCAAGAAAAACTAAAAGATGAAATGACTAGATTAGTATAAAATCTTAAATAAACAATTTTTTTCCAGCAAGCAAAAGATAAATTTTCAGCTAAGCTATAGTTGGGCAGATATATAGAAGGTGGAAGGAGCAAGGACTGGTTAGGTGGGAGATGATTTTTTTAAAAAAGGGGGGAATAACAGAGAACACCTAACTCAACAAAAAAATAAAACATACATATAAAAAAATTTTCATTGTTCTTTTGGTCATCACTTGAAAACTCCTAGTCAAGGCATTTTTTTTCAATGTTTTTTTTTTCATTGTATGTGAGGAGAAATGAAGCAGTCAATCTTAGCTTAAGATTGGGCTTCATGTTTCCACCTACTAAACTATGTTCAAACCCTATATCCCATCCCACTTTTTTGTCATGTATATACATTTTATGTATATATTTGAAATGTGCACCTAAATTTATAAATTTAAACTTTCAATAACATTTTATTATTATTAATTTTATGATTATTAATTCTTTTTTATTAAAGTATTATAGGTGCAGCTCAAATATATATATATGATCAATAGATGGAGCTTTACCAAGACCTCCAAACAAGCGTATTTGTTTACCTAAATGTCAGAGTCAATATTCACTGTCTCTTTCATTAAGCGTATTTGTTTACATAAATGTCAGAGTCAATATTCACTGTCTCTTTCATTTTAAAATGAAAGAGACAGTGAATATTGACTCTGACATTTATGTAAACAAATACAAGCGATAGCAGGTTTTTACACATATAAAATTTGTTTTGTTTTTCATATATATATATATTGATTTTTTTAATATTTTATCAACGACATTTTTAAACTTTTTCTTTTTAAAGTACTTTTTTTCCTATTAAACTATACTTTTCTTTTTAAATCCAAGATGGAAGATGTGACCGTATTGTCCGAAAATAATTAAAGGTATGGAAACATTCTTGTTATAATCTGGGAAAGATATTTTTAATTAAAGTTTTTATTTAAAATGGGATTAAGATTAAAGATTTTCTTTGTTATAAACATTTTTGTCACATCTATTTCTAATCTGGAAATAGATTGAATTTATTTTTGGATGTTATCTAACAGTTGCATCTTTCAAAACAATGAACTAAGTAATTAAAAGCATTCCAGAAACACCTGGGCAGAAGTATAAAAAGGCCAGATTTTAATCAAGAGATATATTAGCCACTATTCAGAGAACAGATTAGCTACTATTGAGAGAACTATAATGTTAACATATTACATGTCACTTGAAACTTAAAAGTAATGTAGTAGTAAGTGCACCACCCTTCTCGGCCCTGTTGGGTCCTTATATTCTGCGGCCGTACCATTCTGCTGCCCAAGAATGAAGTAAAAGCTTGACCTAAGAATTTTAGAATGCTAATAGAAACTTGCTGCCAACAAAAAACTTTCATTTCAATTGCCATGCACATGCAATATTTTAAATTGAACTCTTAAAATTGCAAGGTAAATTTTCAAGCCACAAGTAAAACTAGTCTAACTAATCTCAAACTCTACTATCAATTTCTCCTCATGTATCATTTAACTTTGTAACTTTTCTAATATGTAATTGCTCTCAAATAATTTCTATAAATTTAATTCTCTCTCATATGCTCTAACTTTCTTTAACTCTGGTGTGGTCATTTATTTAAATATATGCTTTTATTATTAATATGCCAATCCCAAACAATCTGATGAGTTGCACTTCTCAAATCTTTTCTTTCTTTTAAGTAAACCTTTCTGAATTAAGATTATTAACATTCCCTTAAAATATAATGCATTTTAATTAATACACTTGGCAAATTGTTTTTTATGAGCCAACATTTTATTTATGTTTTAATATAAAAAGATATATATTTGTCTAACTCTGAATTTTCTACCCAGGGAGAATCAAGAATTTAAGCTAATTAACACTCTGAAATCTTATTTATTTTATAAATATTATTATTCAATTCTGAAAGGGTGACATATTAATTGTTTTCTATATATAACTGCTAGTTATTTTCTTTTTCATACTCTTAAAATATATGCTTAAATATTCTCAGTTGTAAACTGTGCAAAGGTGGGATTGAATTATTTTAAATAGCAGAAAAAGAGGGGTTCTAAATCTTAATGTTATCTTTTACTAAGTAAAATCTTAATGTATATTTTATTTAGGGAAATCTGTCTCTCTCTCTCTCTCTCTCTCTCTCTCTCTCTCTCTATATATATATATATATATATATATATATATATATATATATATATATATATATATATATATATATATATATATATATATATATATATATATATATATATATATATATGTAACTGCATAGTGTATTATCTGTATAAATTATGGCATTCAAAGAAGGGTCATCTATTTTAAAGCAGTAAATTATATTTCATGTCATTAGTGACATTCATCCGTACTGTGTTACTGACATTTGGCTTATTTTTGTAAATTATATATATATATATATATTATGTGCTTCTAATCTAATATGGAGACTGCAACAAGATCGAACCCATAGATTTCTTCTCAAGCCTTGTCCTGAGGATAATCTTCCCAGGCCATTAATTTCATATAAAATGTCTCTGGCGGTGATTCCCATAAGTTTTGCACATGCTATGCATATCCACTTATTTTGTATAAAAGGGCCTCTGGCGGTGATTCCCTAAGTCTAGCACATGCTATGCCTATCCACTTTCTTTGTATCAAAGGCCTGCATGTCAGCGATGATCACGGCATGCCTATCCACTTCATTTTCATCTAGAAGCACTACCTTTTCCTTTTAGTTATTTGCCATTATGTCAATACCACCCAAACTTCATATTATTATTATTATTTCTTTTGCTTATGATCTAATTTTAATGCTATAATAATATTATAATTGCACTCTGCTCAAAATATATATAAATGCCAGCTATTAGTAGTCTTATTAATTAAATTTATTTCAATATTATACAATCCCGCCATAGTTTATTATTTCTGTATTTAAGAGTATGCCTAGGGGAAAATAAAGCGTTCTTCTTACCAGTGCTAATTAAGAGAATTTTCATTAAATATTTTGTCATATAATCAAATATATATTTTCAATGTATTTTCAAGACCGTAATGGTGTGAAAATGGTTTATATTATATCTGTAATAAATCCCAGAATGCTCTTGAAATCATATGTTAGTCACCATGTTTCAGAACCATAAATCAAAGCATTAATAGCAATTTTATGTAAATTCTTTCTAATAATCGATTGGCATTTTAATATTGGACCCACCAAAGATGTGTGCTTATTTATAATATATAATTTAGCTAATAAAGAGCATATGAGAAATAATTGCATGAATGACATTATGTAATCGTCTACCGCTTGCTCATTCACACACATACTATTGTATGCAATTAATTAAGCCATAATGTATAATAATTTGTCATTTTATTAAACTATATTTTTATTGTCTAACTTACTTGAGTAGTTCGAATTCCTCTTTTTTCCACTTCCAAAAGTACAGTCATGCTTATATATATTTTAGTTTAGTCATAGTTAATAGATGTCTCATTGTCTTCTCTGCTTTGCTAGTGCGTTGGATTAAAATTAATTCTCATGTGCCATCACTATTATATTATTCATTAGGTGGTAGATCTGGGGCTTAGAGAGTGGGTTTGAATTCAGGCTGGTCCTGATCTAAATCTCGGGTTTGACTGGGTTTGAAGTACAGTTTGTGAGTTCCAGCTCATGTTAGATGAATAAACATGTTTTGACTGGTACACAGTTGATATTCATAATCTTCAAAAACATTCTAATGAATTTAAATTAGAACTTACAAATTGGTTTCAAGTATTGGTAGATTTTGAACATGATTCAGATTTTAATGAAATTAATATGACAATCTCTGATACACTTTTAAAAACTGCAACAAAGATATCTGGTAGAAAACCGTAGCAATTGACCAATAAAATTTCTAATGAGACTAGAGAATGTATGAAGAAAAGAAGGAATATGAAGATATACAAAAATGATGCATTAAAAAAGATTGAATATCTTGAATTTTGTAAATTGGTGCGGAAAAGAGTTAAAATGATATAAGAAAGTATAACTGTGAACTAGCAATGAAAGCTGTAGAAGAAAATAAAAGTCTCAAGAATGTAAAACAACATTTTGGTATTGGTAGGAAATTTATATCTGCAATAGGAAAAAAAATAAAATTATTACTAAAAAGAGAGCTGACATCATGAAATTGGTAGAAGATTTTTATCAAGAATTATATAGTAATAAAGAACAAGTACCTTCTATATCTATTATATCTTCTGAATTGCCCCAGAGTTTTAAATGAAGAAGTGAGACATGCAATTAAATGTATGAAGAAAGGAAAGGCTCCAGGTAATGATGGAATTATAATTGATATATTAAAAGAAGCAGGTGAAGAAATTGAAATTTTTTTAGCAAAGTTATATACCGAATGTCTAAATGATAAAGATGTACCAGATGATTGGAAGAATGCAGTAATAATATTAATATTTTAAAAAGATGATAAAAAAGATATTAGAAATTACAGACCTATCAGCCTTTTATCAGTTTTATCTAACAATTTTACAAGATAATTACAACTCGTCTACAGAGAACATTGGATTTCCACCAATCAAGGGAACAAGCTAGTTTTAAAAGTGGTTTTAGTACAGTAGATCATATCCAGGTATTGAGAGAAATTATAACAAGGACAAATGAATATAAGTTGCCATTATGCTTTGGATTTGTAGATTATGAAAAGGCATTTGATTCTATAAACATTTTTTCAGTGATTAAAGGATTGGATCATCAAGGTCTATATCTGGGATATCATATTTTAAAGAATATTTATAAAAATGCAACACTGGGAAAGTCAACATTCAGAAGAGTGTAAAACAGAGTGACTTCATATCTCCAAAATATTTTACAGTAGTGCTTCAAGAAGTATTTTGTGGATTAAAATGGGAAACTAAAAAAGGGAAAGTAAATTGAGATTATTTACATCATTTAGATTTTGCAGATGATGTAGTTGTTTTTGCAAATAATGTGTTAGAGCTGCAGAAAATGTTGCAGGTATTTTCAAATGAAAGTAGGACTAAAGATAAATGTTAAAAAGACTAAAGTAATGTTTAATGGATTTTCTCAAAATATGAAAATAGAGATTGATTATGATGAGTTAGAAGAAGTTAACAGTTACAAATACCTTGGTCAGATTATTATTACAGATAGAAACATAATGGCTGAAATTAATAATAGAATTAAACTTGGTTGGAGTGCATTTAGTAGAAATAACTTGATATTAAAAGGAAATATATCTATGTGTTTAAAAAGGAAGATTTTTAATAAATGTGTTTGTCAGTTCTTACCTATGGATCTGAGACTTGGATACTTAATAGAGGAGCAACACAGAGACATCAGACCACTCAAAGAAGTATGGAGAGATGCATGTTGGGAGTAACAAGAAGAGATTGAAAACACAATATATGGGTAAGAGAACAAATAGGTGTTTCTGACCTCATTGAAAAAATTAAAAGACTGAAGTGGAGTTGGGCTGGACATATTGCTAGAAGAGATGATAATAGATGGACAATTGAAATCTTAAACTGGATTCCTAGAGATAATACAAGACCTAAAAAGAGACCACATGTGAGATGGGTGGATGAATTAAGAAAGTTTGTAGGGATGATGTGGAGAAGAGAAGCTAAAGATCGGAGAAAATGAATTGAACTTGGAGAGACTTTCATCTTGCAGTGATTGATAGTTTAATGATGATGATGATGAATGATATACCATTTCATTGGATTTAACAATGGCTTTTCATTTTATAATTTTTGGCAATATTCTAGATGGCTACTTATAATAAAACTAATAAATCATTGTGAATGATTCATTGAAACAAAGATATATGACTTTTTTGAATTATATTTAACAATCTGTAAACTCAGAAAATGGTACAAAATCAAATCTTCAAAAAATATTAAATGAATCTTAATAAAGTGGCAAGATAATAAATTTTTCAACTGCAAAAATGTTTGAAATACTTATGAAAACTTTAAAAACTCAATAAATTATTCAGGACAATATATTTTTAAATTTCTTGCAATGAACTTTGGGAGAACATTTAAAATTAATTTCAATAACTACTTTATCAAATTCTTTCAGTAACACAGTTTAATATAAAACAGAAACACATTTTCAATCCTCAACTAATAACCTTCCATAATTTTCTGAACAAACTTTGTAATATACATTATAAACTAATAAGAGGAGTATATAAATGATTAACAAACAAAAATGATATTTCAACTTTAAAATGATATGATACTATTTGTAACTTAAACAATTAGGTTAACCTTTTTTATTATTTTGTACTGTTTTGGTGTTATTAATCACATTCTGCTATTGCACAAATATAATAAATTTAAGCAAAATTTAATAAAAAATCTGGTTGTTATCAATTTTGATAAACTTTGAATAATAGTATCTTTGTTTTATTTTTAGAAACAAATTATTTTCTAAAATTATCACAACTTGTTTTTGTGCACTGATAGACAGTGTGAAAAACAGATCAACAAAGAAAGTTTTAATTTCTTCTTATTAAGATTAGAAAAGCATTGCAAAAGAATCATATCAGTGCCCAGTTAATTATCAATTTATTCAGTATAACAGGTCTGTTATATGGCACACAACAATATAGTATGTGCTCAAATATATATCAAGTTGAAAGAAGAGAAAGAAATAAACACAGATATAAATTTTTGTAGCTATTTTCTACATTCTCTTGGAATAAAATTAATAAATAAATGGTTAAATAACTCTGGATTTAAAATAGAACTTTATTATAAATTAAAATATTTAAAAAGATATAAATAAATTAATATTGTAATTTTGATTTTGAATTTAAAAACAAGCATGATTTGTTTTTGAAATAATGCTTGTATACATTTCTTTTATCAATTTAAAAAAATATTTGTAGATTAACCATTGCAAAGGATTAAAGTAAAAACATAATAAAATTTCAAAGTTGCTTCCAAAAGTAGCTTGTAATAAAAAGTGATTTGAAAAGATTAAAATTGATTTTAATCAAGATAAAGATTGGACAGAAAAAACTGTTTTCAGTTACTGTGTTTTTATCACCTCAAGATCAAAAATGATTAGACAGATTTAAAACAGCCTGCAATGTATTTTATCACCTCAGATGATTCTATAAAAGGGCTGATAAAGAAATATCAGTTCAGTTTGCTTGCAGTTTTGGTAAGAGCTGGCCAGAAGAGTCTGGTTTAAATATTTTGAAAAGCAGTGGCCAAATAGGCCAGCAACAAAGTTTGGATAGTAATTTTTGCAGACATTTCTTGTCTTAATATTTTTGTGAAGCAGTTTGCTAGCAGAATTGATGTTTGGAGAGTTAGGAAAATAAAAATAGCTCCCATGAAGATGTAGCTGAAGTCAAGCCAGCAGATCCAGCAGTGAGCAGTCTACTAATTCTACATACTAGAATTTTGATTCACTTGAAGACTGGGTCAATTTAAAATAAATCAATTAGCCTGTGTTCTAAAAGATAGTTTTCTGGCCTGAAGGTCACCAAGCCCTAGACAGAAAGGAGAATGCCAAAATACCTGAGTATACCTTTCTGATTATGACAATCCTGGACTATACCTATCTCACCAAAACCAACTCACAAAGAGAAGCACAGATAAATGTATACACAGTGGTGAATAGCATTATATAATGCAAATGAAATTTTAAATAAATTCGGTACTCATCTTATAGCTAAAGATGCCATTCTATGGTGCAGTTTTCATGCTAAAACACAAAAATGCTGTTTCTGCAGCCAACATGTTCGAACCTGCATTTTTTATAATACAACTTTTTTGTTGTGCTACAGAATGCAGGCCACTATGTTGCATCACAGTACAGTATGTATGTTGCTAAGCAGCAATTACATTTTCTGAATTCACACAATTTATAAAATAATTACGGCTTGATGAGAGTTTGTATTTGAATTGTATTGAAATGTTGTTTTCATTGGATTTTTTTTTATTTTAAACTATTGAAATGTTCAGATTTTTTAAAACAATAATTATAAGACTTTTTACAATGTACTGTATTGAACTTTTATTTGGGTAAATGTTAAATATCTATGTTTTTATTGAGTTGCAATTAGGTAACGTGACAAAGAAGATTCTACTGTCTGTATATTTTTGAAGTGAAAAAGAACGAGAAAAAATATGCATAAGAAAAGTCCAAATATACAGGTTTTTTGTAAATTTAATAAAAAGCAAATATTATAAACATGTTTAATAAATAAAGAAGACATTTGTATGTGTTTGTTGTTATTTTAAAAAGTTTGAGTTTCTTTCTTCTGTCCGAGTACGGTTACGATTTTGAATTTTTTTATTTTAGCATTGCAAACAAACAGAACACTAACCCTAAACTTAATCCTAAACTAACCCTAAAACTAACCCTAAACTAACCCTAAATCTAACCATAACAACTTTTATTTTTATTACGATTATTATTTTTTAGTTAAATAACAACAAAAAAAGTCATAACACAAGTAAAAAAATATCCGATAGAAAATTGCTAAAAAAAAGCTGTAACACAATTTAAAAAGAATACGATATAAAAAACATGAATCAAATTGTAATTAGTTGATTTTATTTTACATTTATTATTATCATTTAAATTGTGTATGTTAACCCTTAAACCACTAATTATATTATTGGTTGTAAGAGGTAAAAATCAAATCATTTAATTGGCCAACTCAAAAACTGAAGACAAAACATATTGTTAAAACATATTTGCCTATAATATTAAATTCAACTCAGATACGTTTATAAAAATTATATTACTAATTTTTCAGGTTACGAAAGTGAACGAAAGTTCTTTCAAAAATAAATTGCTATTTATTTACTATAAAATATTCAATTTCGGCAAAATAAAAGCGAACGTATAAACAAAAAAAATGCTGATGTAAATGCTTTTTTTCAATTTTACGTTATGGAAAAATAAAGATTTCTTTTTGCTAAATCTTAAATATTTTTACTAAAATCTTCAATATTTTTGAAAATAATTTTGTTTTTTTATTATACCCTATGAAAATGATTTTAATTTCCCAGAATATACTTTTTTTAAACCTTAAATCACATTTGAAATGAAAATCTCAGTGTTTTTCTTTATTTTCTTTAATCAGGTGGTTTCTTTGTTCGTTCCAGCCAATCAGAATATCTTTTTCAGCTGAGAGCCGGATGACAGCCAATCACCAACAAGCTTCTTTCTTTGTTTAGCTTTAAATGCGGTTTTATTGATTTTTTACTTGTAAAATAATTCGGAAGAGGGCACCATCTTACAGAACTTTTTAAAACCTAATCAATAACTGTCAAACGACTATCCTAGCATTAAAAATAATGGAATTAGAGTGACATCAGCTGTCGATGAGAAGCCTCGTAAGAGGCGGGAAGAGGGTTAATAAAAAATAATATTTAAAAAAGATGATTTTGTTTTGTTTTTATTTTCGCATTACAAAAAAGCACAGAAAAATTATTAAAATCAATGGCCCATGAATGTTCATATTTTATAGTTTTAGCGTGAAAATGATGCCATCCTACGGCGTCTTTCTCTATAATACAAGCAACATAAATTCTTTGGTAAAAATGGCATTTAAAATTCTATATATTTTAAAGAATAACAAGTAAATAATTTTGCTTGAATTGAATTAAAATCTAAAAGTAATGATTTATTTATGAACAATTTATTTTGAAAAAAGAAAAACAGGACTACAAAAATCTTTTTTAGATTAATGTAAATATGTAATTAATTAATTGAGAGTAACATGTCATAAAAAAACTTTTGAGTTACCTGTCAAAAAAAATTGACTTTATTGTTTTAAAAAAAAATAAAAGAAAATATTTTTATTGACTGAAAAACAAAAGTCTAATTAATAGAATTAATTTATGTAATCTATATCTTCATAGATGCACATGTATGTGTGAATTTTATATATAATTTTTAAATGGAATTAACTATGAAATACATTTTTAATAATTTTATTATTTCGATAAATTCAAACATGTTCATTTACTATCAAGTCAGCCTGTGTGTTGAATGGGATTTAAGTAAAGCTAATGGAATATATATATATATATTATTCATGCAAATCACAATGTGATAATTTGAAATTTGTAATCAAAATCATAAAGTTTACATGTATATAGTCATATTCTAAAGACATTAATATCATTTTCATTGTTAATAAACTTTTATTCAATTGTTAAACATTGTATTGCATCATCTCTTGGTTACCATAACAGTATTAGAGCATCACATGATCACATTTCCTATACTATCACATTAATTGTTGATAAACAGAGCAAAAACTCTCCATACAGTATTGCCACCTGTGCTAAACAGAGTAATCAATGGATGCCAGAAGGCTTGTGCATAAAATCCCTATCTAATGCCTACTTATCCAATATCCCCAGAGAGGGTTGCATTAGATCCTAAGATCTAGATGCAGTGCTCTCAGATCCAAAGCTCCTCACTGATGAAGGCCACAAGCCAGAAACTAATCTGGGGATATTGGATGAGTAGGCATTAGATAGGGATTTTATGCACAAGCTTTCTGGCATCCATTGATTATTCTGTTTAGCACAGGTGGCAATACTCTATGGAGAGTTTTGCTCTGTTTATCAACAATTAATGTGCTAGTATAGGAAATGTGGCTGCAGAAAGGAGTTTGCTATTAACTGAAAGGAGACCCTTTGATTCCTCTTGGAGGCCTTAAAGGAACCGAGCAGGGCAAATTCCTAATGTCCACTCCATACGTTCTTGTCGTTGCAGCTGTTATTACTACATGTTTATTCATATAGTATACGAACATGGATGGGCTGCTCACCAACACGCATTAGCCAGCGTGGTGAGTTTATTGGCTTTTTACCTCTGAGTTTAAGATCAAGAAACACCATGGTCTTTCTTCTCAGTGCCTGATAAGGCAGAATGAATGTTTGTGTAAATGATAAAGATTTTTCCCAATTATACAATTATGACAGACAAAAATAAAGCATGGCCCTTAATCCCAGGAGGCTGTAAAGTCACCAACCAAGGCAGCGGTTGGTGGCCGAAGGCGGAGGGTGCTAAGAATATCCTGGAGGCAGACCCAGGCTGCCATTTGATGACGACTTTTTATTTAGGTACTTACAACTGCAGATCACTTTCAAGTGAAGGAAGATTGCAAGAATTAGAAGAAGAACTCTCTTATATTAAATGGGATATTATTGGACTTTGTGAAGTTACAAGAAAAGGTGAAGAGACAATTGATTTAAAAAGTGGAAATATGCTCTATTATAAAGGCACAAATATTGGAAATACAAGTGGAGTAGGATTCATTATAAATAAAAAGTGGAAGAACAATATTGTGGAGATTGATGGTGTATCAGACAGAGTGGCAAGATTAGTTATACAACTTAATAGCAGATATCAAATGCAGATAATTCAGGTTTATGCCCCAACAAGTTCTCACAGTGATGAAGTAGTAGAAGATTTTTATATGGATGTACAAAAGGCTTTTGATCAGAGTAAACAACATTTTAAAATTGTTATGGGAGATTTTAATGCTAGAATTGGTAAACAAATGAAAGATGAAAGTGTTGTAGGTAATTTTGGTTATGGTAATAGAAATGAGAGAGGACATAGACTTGTGGAGTTTGCAGAGAAGGAAAAACTTTATATTATGAATTCTTTTTTTGAGAAAAATGTTAGAAGGAAATGGACATGGAAGCATCCAAATGAAGGTACAGCAGAATTGGATTATATTTTGACTAACAGGAAATACATATTTCAAGATTGTAATGTTCTTAATAAATTTAACACAGGAAGTGATCATTGATTAGTAAGGGGTAAGATACATGTTAATGTAAAACTAGAGAGACAAAAATTATTAAGAAAAACTATATTTATAGTTGATATTTCTAATCTTCAGAAACATTCTAATGAATTTAAATTAGAACTTACAAATCGGTTTCAAGTATTAGTAGATTTTGAACATGATTCATATTTGAATGAAATTAATATGAAAATAACTGATACACTTTTAAAAACTGTAACAAAGATAGCTGGTAGAAAAAAGCAGCAATTGACTAATAAAATTTCTACTGAGACTAGAGAACTTATGAAGAAAAGAAGGAATATGAAGATATGCAAGAATGATGCATTAAAAGGAATTGAATATCTCGAATTTTGTAAAATGGTGCGGAAAAGAGTTGAAAATGATATAAGAAAGTATAACTGTGAACTAGCAAGAAAAGCTGTAGAAGAAAATAAAAGTCTTAAGAATGTAAAACAACATTTTGGTATTGGTAGAAAATTTATATCTGCAATAAGGAAAAAAGATGGAATTATTACTAAAAAGAGGGATGACATTATGAAATTGGTAGAAGATTTTTATCAAGAATTATATAGTAATAAAGAACAAGTACCTCTTATATCTATTACATCTTCCGAATTGCCCAGAATTTTAAATGAAGAAGTGAGAAATGCAATTAAATGTATGAAAAAAGGAAAGGCTCCAGGTAATGATGGAATTATAATTGATATATTAAAAGAAGCAGGTGAAGAAACAGAAAAAATATTAGCAAAGTTATATACCAAATGTCTAAATGATAAAGATGTACCGGATGATTGGAAGAATGCAGTAATAATATTAATATTTAAAAAAGGTGATAAAGAAGATATTAGAAATTACAGACCTATCAGCCTTTTATCAGTTTTATATAAAATTTTTACCAAGATAATTACAACTCGTCTACAGAGAACCTTGGATTTTCACCAACCAAGAGAACAAGCTGGATTTAAAAGTGGTTTTAGTACAGTAGATCATATTCAAGTATTGAGAGAAGTTATAGAAAGGACAAATGAATATGAGTTGTCATTATGTTTTGGATTTGTAGATTATGAAAAGGCATTTGATTCTATAAACATTTCAGTGATTAAAGCATTGGATCATCAAGGTATAGATCCAGGATATTGTCATATTTTAAAGAATATTTATAAAAATGCAACAGCAACAATTAGATTACATAATGATACTGGGAAAGTCAACATTGAGAAAGGTGTAAGACAAGGTGACTCCATATCTCCAAAACTTTTTACAGCAGTGCTGCAAGAAGTATTTTGTGGATTAAAATGGAAAACTAAAGGAGTGAAAGTAAATGGAGATTATTTAAGTCATTTAGATTTCGCAGATGATGTAGTTGTTTTTGCAAATAATGCTTCCAAGCTGCAGGAAATGTTGCAGGAGTTATCAGATGAAAGTAGGAAAGTAGGACTAAAGATAAATGTTAAAAAGACTAAAGTAATGTTTAATCGATTTGCTCAAAATATGAAAATAAAGATTGATTATGATGAATTAGAAGAAGTTAAGAGTTACAAATACCTTGGTCAGATTATTAATACAGATGGAAACATAATAGAGGAAATTAATCATAGAATTAAACTTGGTTGGAGTGCTTTTGGTAGAAATAACTTGATATTAAAAGGAAATATGCCTATGTGTTTGAAAAGAAAGGTTTTTAACAAATGTGTTTTACCAGTTCTTACTTATGGATCTGAGACTTGGACACTTAATAGAAGATCAATACAGAGACTTCAGACCACTCAAAGGAGTATGGAGAGATGTATGTTGGGAGTAACAAGAAGAGATCGAAAACGCAATGTATGGGTAAGAGAACAAACAGGTGTTACTGACCTCATTGAAAAAATTAAAAGATTAAAGTGGAGTTGGGCTGGACATATTGCTAGAAGAGATGATAATAGATGGACAATTGAAATTTTAAACTGGATTCCAAACGATTGTAAAAGACCCAGAAGGAGACCACATGTAAGATGGATGGATGAAATAAGAAAATGTGTAGGGGTGATGTGGAGAAGAGAAGCTAAAGATCGGAGAAGATGGATTAAACTTGGAGAGACCTTCATCCTGCAGTGGATTGATAATGGTTGATAATGATGATGATGATGATAGAAAATGTGACCATGTGATGCTTAATGGTTTAACACCAATCCTGCCTAATAGGATAGTGATGGCTAGGGTTGTAAAAGAGCCAAAGACACTTAAAGGTATGGGTGCTGAACTGAGTTCAGACCCATATGACTATATAAGGTATTGAGCTTAGATTGAAAATATTTTTGTGTTTTCAATTTCATTCTCATAGTTTTGTAGTTAAGTAGAGATAAAAGGTGGTTGCTAGAGAGTTGCATTAGATCCTAAGATCTAGATGCAGTGCTCTCAGATCCAAAGCTCCTCACTGACGAAGGCCACAAGCCAGAAACTAGTCTGGGGATATTGGATGAGTAGGCACTAGATAGGGATTTTATGCACAAACCTACTGGCATCCATTGATTACTCTGTTTAGCACAGGTGGCAATACTGTATGGAGAGTTTTGCTCTGTTTATCTAAGTATTAGAGCTTGTGTTCTTCTGAGCTATATTCATGTATAATGGGCTGTATATATAAATTGCAATGTATTTAGTGTGTGGGCATCCAGATGATGATGATGATTCCTAAGTTGGCACAAAGAAAATGTTCTTCAAAGTTCATGCACTACATTTTATTTAGTTTAGTCTTATTAAAAGTTAAGTACACATGTCCAGAGCATTGATGATGATCAGCATGTTTTAATATCCCAGCCTTATTTTTTTGGTTGTATTCTTATGAATTAGAACTTAAGTTTGTGCATCCAAACAATGATTTAAATAATTGCCCAAGCTGGCAAAAGTTCAATAATTAGCCTGGTCTGCAGGAGATCCATTTAAATCCAGTCACAAGATTGTTGATTTATTTTTGATTGATAATCATTCATGATAATAAATGGTTATTTCTTTTAAGTATTACTTATTTTTATTTATTGATAATGCTGGTTGATGAAATTATAGTTTATCACAGTTGCTCTGAGGAGTAGGCTGATCTCTCTCAGAAATTTCATTCTCTCGTGCTCTCTCTTAATATATATATATATATATATATATATATACGATATATAGATATATATATATATATATATATATATATATATATTCTAACCTTGTAATAATGTGTAGCTCCACTACACATCAGGCCAATCATGTTGAGAGCCATAATCTAACCTTGTAATAATGTATAGCTCCACTACACATCAGTCCAATTACGTTGAGGGCCATAATCTAACCACCCCATTCCCGCATCTCCACTTACCCCAAAATAAATATAATATAGTGAAAATCACCTAACCGGGTTCTAGCTCTAATAATTAATGAAATATTCAATTAAATGCTTTACTAGCTCAAGTTTCTTAAAATTAACTTAGGTTCTGTTTTAAACTAACTCAAATAAATATTCAGGAATTCATGAGACTAGAAGTGGAAATACAGGTGACAAGATAGATTACATTGAGACAATATCCCACAGGATACCACCTCACTGGCATAAGAACACTATCCCCCCCTTATACTACTATTACAAATAATAATCTCAGGTTCTTAAATTTATTCATATGTTAATAAACATATGGTAGCAAAATATGATAAGGGATTTTATGTCATAATCTACTACTCTGCAATTAGATTAATAATAAAACAATAATAATCACAATCTTCATTGCTTAATCCAACTAGTACAGCTTTTCTTTCATCGCAAATTTATAACCGTAATAAATTAGTTAATAATCTAATATCCCCTTTTTTATCTTTAAGTAATAAAATAAATTAATAAGTGGCAGTGTTTAGATAATCTGATAAATAAAGCAAGTGGCAACTAATAGCATATAATTTAGCAAAATATTATGATAATGGATTTATGACCAGTAACGCAATGCAATTTTATAATTATTTAATTATAAGAACATCAATAAATATTTAAGATTAAACATACTTCTCTATTTATCTTTTGTGCAAACAATCATATACTTAGTTTAATGGTTGTGAACATACCCTGTGAATTCATGCAATGATGTAGAGAAAACAAAACTCAGACACAAGTTTTAATAAACAAATTTTAAAATTTTATTAACATCAATAAAAATAAATAAAACAAACAAATCCATCTACATCTATTTACAAGGGATATCCTCATTTTTCTTTACACTACAATAGCTGAATTATACACATTTATATTTCTTTTATCGTTAATTAAACTTATTATGCCTTTTAAAAGTTATTTATTTATTTCTCATTAGGTTTATCATATCACTTATTTTAACTATTTTATGGGTAACACCATTCTTTACCTTTTAATATTAAAGTTACTGTATTATAAATTATCTATGTGGATAAACATCATTTATAACATCATAATTTTACAATCAATATGGTTTTTTAAAAGAAAATTACATTTTCTTGTAACTTTATATAAGTCACTCCGCATATTATGCAAATATTATTATTACTTTTAACGTTTGTTCTCCAATGCTCGTAAACTATAATACGTTTATTCCATAAGCCATACTCATGTATAATACTATAACACGGGTTTAATTATCACCTGTTACAGTTTCACATATACTATAATTATTGTATTTTTAAATATGCAATACTTATATTTTTTAAAATATAATTAACAATAAGAAAACGTGAAATTATATTTAATATTTTTGTATAGTTCTATTTGGATATACTTTTATAAAATTATAGTTCATTTCTTAAAAAGGAATTAAAATAATTCTCTAACTCCTTCCCTTCTTAGGATATCTGCATCTTTCCTTCAATAATCATAATCTACTCTTCGTTAACACTTAACAATTCTTATTCCAAATAATCGCATGACATACATTCTAAAATATCTATTGTTTCCCTTTTAATAGACTTATCATATAACGATGTAGTTGCAAGAAATACAGATAAAGATAGCGAAAGATGTATAGGATATCGGGAAAATAGATAGAGAACTTATCCGCAATATACTTCAAAAATGTATGGAACAGTGTGAATAGGTCCGACATTCATTGTCTAATAACCTTGGTGATAAGCGTGATGTGGCAGCTATTTACTCAGCTTTACCAAACATCTAGTATGACTCACAAGAAATATATAAAATACCACTGTCCAAGACAACATGTGTACCAGTCGTAGGGCTTTGTTAACTATGCTGATTAACATCTAAAACTACCTATTATTTCATTCCCTGTAATATCCTAGTTTTTAATACATCCTCTTGGTTTCCGAATCACCACGTACTACCAAGTCACTACCCAAACTATCTCTCGAGATTTTTACTGTATCCAACATCGATAAAATACTAACTACTTTTTAAAAACAATAAACAAAATTTGCTAATATAAAAACATTTCCCTATTCCATAAGAACAATTTGTCTTGCTTTATTACACTGTAGGTTCAACATCTACGTTTTGTTAAAATAACATTTAAATATCCCAATCGGAAAATTAACAGAAAATATCACATAACCATCGGTTATATTGAACTATATTAATAACACATAAAATGATTATCGTATGCATATTTTTAAAAATCTAATCACATCTCAAAGTGTTTTAGAGTGTTGTTTTCAAAAATGCGTTTTACAACAATAATAACAATAAAACTTTTGCGCTACATTCATTCGATTCTCAGCTGATCTAAATAAATAAAACATACATTATATATCATTAATAATTATGAATGTTACCAAAAACAATCTTTATCTTCTTATCAGAGTTCGTAGTAGGTTTCTTTCTCTTCGAGCATTGCAAATTTACAAATTTTCACATACATACAATTTTATTTTAAAATTCAAAATCAAAACATATTATTTCATATAATGTTATATCACGAATTAATGTATTTTGTTTTCCCTATCGCTATCTAAAACTTAATGTTTAACTTAGATTAGTAAATAAAATAGTTCAAAACATAATCACATATTTTTCTGACGGTAAATCTTGGTTAGTCCCATAATATTTATTATTTCTTCTTTTGTCCGAATGTTCTCCTTTATGCTTATTAAAGTTTTAAATAAATTAGTTCATTTAATAAACTGTTTAGATGATCTTTAGTTTTAGTGTTTAATCCAAAATTATTAGAAAAACATTTTATTTAGTTATCCCACGAAGCTTTTTAATGTTCTGGCGAATATTACCTCGGCGTGTTGATGCATCTTTATTTCTAGTTAAACTACAATTATTTAATAATTACAGTACCAATTGTGTTTTCCATGGATCCAATATTTTATATTTCTCTTCTGTAAAACATTTTTTTTTCTTTAGGCAAGTGTTTTCCTTGGTAAACTTCACTTTCATTCATTATTATTTTATATACACTACTTTCGATCTTTAACTATTTTCTAGAGTATTTTCTCAAGTCATCTTAAAGAAAGCAATTCAAACTATTTCAATATTAAAATTCCTTTTGTCCATTTATTCTTATACAAATAATACTTATTTTTATTTTCCATTATCTTCATTAACTTTGCGCACAATGTCCTTTTATTGATTTTATATGCACGAAAGCAGCTTTCATAGTGATACGCTATATAAATTATATCAACGAATAATATTAACATATTTGGAACATTATAAAATTTACAACTTGGTTTTAAGAATCTATCCATTTTCTATTGAAAACTCCGATTATATTTCGATAGAATCCACTGGCAGGTTACTGTAAAGTTAGTGAAACATTACTATGAAAAACTTTTTTTAAAACATTTTATTCTAAGATTCTCTTCGATGATTTTTAAATTGTCAGTTGGTTTCTTTCAAAGATATTATTAAAATTATAATAAAATTGACTAATAAATTAAAGAAAAAAAAATTAGAGAGCTTAAAATTTTACCTCTGCTCTGGAGTCAACACATTTTTGTTCTCCCCCGTTTATACAATTAGTTGGCGCGATTTTGGTTGTCTGCCAAAATCTTTTTTTTTTTATTGGTCAATCCCTACTTGTATTTATAAACAATTTCTAAAGTTTTAAAATCATGACATAATAGACTTAAATGTTAACTAATTATTATTTTAAATCAATTATTATCTATTACAATTTAACTACCTTTAAACAATTTTGAAACAATAATTAATAAAGGTGTATACTACTTATTTTTATTATGATGTGTGACAATTCCATCCACTTCTATAATATACTATTTAAATATTTTAATTATTAGTATTAATTTAAACCGGTGCTTATACATAGAATATTCCAGACAGTCACGTAGTCATTTCCGGTGTTTAGTCTAATTTTATCTGTCTTAATAAATTTGCTACTTATATTATATAAAATAATTATATAAAATTTTGAAAAACAATTTAGAAAAATATAGAATTAGATACAATTCTCACCATCACAATATTTATTATTAAATATATCATATTAATCTTTTACTGCTTAATATAGTCTATAATTTTAAATACTATATAATATTAATTTTAAAATTTTTAGTAATTGACCATTTATAACTATCATTGACCTATAGAAAAGGGCACAATATATATATATATATAGTGATAGTAAACATTACTTTACTTCATTTTATTATTTGAAATATTCTGTTGTATTTTGAAGATTGCCACCAGGCACTCACAGATCCCCCATCCCATTTCAGTGGATAAATCATTATTTCATCTCATAAATAATAATTCAACCCTGAATATTTATTTGTTAAGATAATGTCTCTGCGCTGACATTTTCTTGTACCTTTCTAAATTAAAAGGATCCAAGGCTACACTATCAAGTCACTCCTTTCTCAATTTTAAATATTTTATCAAAATTTATTCTGCAATAGTTTGATAATGATTAAAAGCGATGATGGTGGAAGGTGATTTTGAAAAATAGCAAAATGTTTAGGGGAGAATCTTTTGCATGAATAGAGATATAGTATTTTGAAAGAAAGTTTATGATATTATCACCTAAATCTAAATGCTGATTTTTGTCTCATTGCATTATATAATATGAGGCATCTGGAGGTAAAAAGATATAGTACAGACTTTCATCACTAGATCAGTATTTTTGGAATCCTTCTGAGTCAGTACACCAACAGACAAGGTTAAAGAAAATTATATTTCTCTCCAGTAATTTTTTTCCAGTGAATAGTTTAATTATACACCTATTTTATTATGGCTAATTTACAAACATGTGGCTATGAAGTTTTTCATTTGGAAAAAACATCAAAAATAATTGCTATGTTATAAATATACTATTAGAAATCTGTTAAGAATAATTCACATATTTTAAATAAGGTGAAATGTTAATTGAAAATCAACTTTATTTTTGATGATCTCTGACTACCTGCACTGATGAAAATATGACAAAAATTTATTATGCCATTCTGTAAGACCACCAATGGATCATTAGAACTCATGGAGCTGACTGGAATATCATGGAGTTTCTGCCATTAAATTTTAATGAAGAAATTGGGTATGAAATAATTTTTACCTCATCTGCTTACCCTTGACCAGAGAGCCATTTGTTTAGCTGCATGCCATGATTTGAAAAAAAAAACACTTAGAATCTGTCCCTGATTTGTTTTCTAAAGTCATATATAGAGATGAGTCTTGATAATATAATTATGATCCAGAAACAAAATGGTAATCTATCCAATAAAAAACTTTCACTTATCATCTTGTAAAAGTGCAACAAATGAATTCAAACAATAAAAAAATGCTCATTTGTTTTTTTTGATGTGAAACTTTGCCTTCATAATTTCTTCTCTGAGATCAAACAGGCAACTAAGATTCATACTAAAAAGTTTTGGAAAGATTGTGCTATGATTTGTAGAAAAAGTATCCTGACTTGTATTAACAAGTGATTAGTTTTTTTTTATGACAACAGTGCATCAGCTCATGTAGTGTTGAGTATTAAACAATTTTTGAACAAAAATGGGTATGACATTATTATCTTATCTTCTGTATTCATCCCATTTCACTCCATGTGACTATTTAGTATCTATATGGCTAAATCTTTTTCTCTTATGCAATGAGGATTACATGTTGATCTTATTAATTTCTCTCAAGGGTAACTATAACATCTTGACTGATATAACAATCCATCCAGGCATGTCATAACAATAATTCTAAAATATTTAAATATTATGAGCTGCCTGCTTTTTGATAAATAATTTTTCAAATACATTTTAGCAATATTTGTTTAATAATTTGTTTTATGATAATAGCACTGCTTTTGAATCAATTCATGCATGCACGTTTCAGCATTATGCTTTTAGTGATTCTTATAAAAATTATGCCAATTGTCTTGTTTTCAAAGCATTTGAGTTTATAGTAATCATAAATATTTCTGATAATTTTCCAAATATTGTATATTATTATATTAAGCACTGTATATGTAATAATAATTAACAATAGCTGCAGAAATCGAAAGACTTTATTATCTAAAAAAATTGCTATTTTTTTTAGACTCCTTTTATATATATATATGAATTTTTAGTATCTTCAGATAACAATCAATTAATATCTGGTATAGTGTCAGTTTGCAGCCCATTATTGGTAATTTGTCTGTCTATAACAGGGGTGAGCAAACAGTCGATTGTGATTGACATGTCGGTCACGCACAGCTTGACAGTCGATTGCAGATATTTCTGCCATCAGATTACTATTGCCTGAATTCCTAATCATTTTAGCTTCCATTTGCATCAGCAATTAATAAACCAAATTATACGAATCTTTGTGAAGAAATGGAATGCCACGCTTCTTCATTGAAAAAATAATTGTATTAAGTTGAATTATAATAAAATAATCAATAATAAATAATTTAGTCAGGTAATTTTTCTGTTGTTTCATTCATTAATTAATTATTACCTCCGTTAAGATTCTGGATTCTACATCCTATTATTAAATATGATATATTTAATCAAAGATAGTTTTTTAGTTTACAGCAATTCACAGTCCAGTAGGAATTCTTCCAACCAATCTTTAAAAAGATTATTTCTGTCAACGTAGCAAAAAAATATAATTGATAATAATCAATAAACAATATTTAAATTTTATAAGATATTATTTATTTCATATGATCACCATTTCTTATGCTTGCTCATTACTGCATGGGGAGTTTTGTCTGTTTTAATATTATTTATTTCTTTATTACTCAAAAAGATGATCGCCGATAGATAAATAAATATAAAAGCCGGACATGCTACCTTTAAGTTTGCCAATCCCTGGTTTATATCATAGCTGAAATGTGTATAAAAGACACAGGCAAATACAATTGAAATATCAATATTTACATCTAAAATTTATGAAAAATTTTAAATTATGGTGTACATATATACATATTTTTATAAATATATATTAAAATGTAAGTATTCATTTCAGATTTATTTCCAATAGTAAACAAAGTGGAGTTTGAGGTAGAGACTAATTGATGTTATAGAATTAAATTAAAAGAAAGTATATATTTATTTAATGTCTGCAAATATATATGCACACATACACCCATTAATTTGATATTAAAAATGTAATCATTTTTGGTAAAATAGTTTGCTTTAAAGAGAGAAGCAAATATTTTTTTTTTTTAATTTTTTTTTAATTAAAAAGATAAAGATTTATTTAAATAATTTTAATTAGTAAACTAATTAAAGTTACACAAGATGTAGTCACTTGATTTAATTAAGATAGCAAAAATCTTAATATATCAAAAGAAAACTAATTAATCCTGAAATTATACTTATAATCTATTTTATCTAAATTTCACTTTTATCTTGATGTATTGATCTCTTTGTGATTAACAAAAATAGAAATAACTTTAATTAGCAATTAAAATTTTATTGCATAAAGACTTTATATAAATAGCCTAGGAAAAAATAAACTTGTCTACTAATAACTTGGATTACTTATATATTTATTAAATGATTGTTGTTTCAAATAAGTGTTGATATAAAGTAAAACATTTGTAATTAACAATAAATCAAAAAAATTAATTATAAAAAAGAGACTACAATTCAGTCAACTGAAGTTCAACAAATAAAATATCTTTTAATCATCTCCCTGAACAAAATCTACTCTGACTCTCTCACAAAGTTTTACTCTCTTCCATTCAAGTTTTAATTTTATCCATTAATATCTAGAAATACTTTATAAAATATATGTTATTATTATTACTGGATTATAACTAATTAATAGCCTGAAACTCCTTCCCACTTTTTAATTCAATAATATAATTTTTTATTCTTCCATTCACCTGGAATCTTATTAATATCTTATTGATATCTACAATTTTATTAAAAAATTTTCAAGATTTATTATTATATAAATTTCCATACCATCTAGATTCTTTCAAGCAATAATGTCACTTAATCTTTAGTTTCTCTTCTTTGATTTCTTTTTTAATATTATAATTTATGCATGCCTTTTTAGGTTTTTACACTTTCTAAAGTACTTTTCCAATATTTTCTTATTAATCTTTTTAGCTTGAAATAAACACTCATTCATAACCTTCTTCACTATATCCATTCTTTTTGCTATAAATTTTAAATTGATCATCTTTCATATTTTTTCTAAAGTATTAAATCCCCTAATTCTTTCTATATAAAATTATTATTAATACTATATAGTTCTTTTTCTGTATCATCAGTGAATTTTTTTTCTAATTTCTTCTTATTTACTGGCCCACAATCAAGAGCATACTTTATATTCTGATTTAGTTATGTAATTTCTTATCATATAGTTTATTCAAATTCTCACCTTTCATTTCTCTATTTTCAAACATTATAAATTATATTTCATTTTCTCTATTCCTTTAGTTTTAATGCCACCACTATTGCAATTTTTAATTTTTTTAACTCATTTATAATTTTATGTAAACAGCCCCAATACTCTTATTTCATTCTCTCACATCCTATCCATTTCCAATAGCTATTGTAACGGTCACTCAATCTACCTTTGATCATGAAGAGTGCCATCAGATCACTAGGTATCTGGAAAATTTGTTTACCATGATCAAAAGTGAATGGTGATGATGGTTTGCACTGACTAGACTCAGGGAGAAGGAAAAAGACAATTGAGAAAAAAAAGCACTAAGACAAATGTCAGCAAAATATTTTTAACTTAATTTGAAAATTTTATTAAGAGTAATATAAAATTTTAATGTATAGCTTTGCACACAATAAATGCGATTATATCAGACATATGGGATTAGAAAAGGAGGGAATGATTTTCCTTCAGCTGATAATCCACCCAAAGTAATTTTGGTTTTCTTATTTAAAAGTTCTAAAAGGAAAAGCCAAGGAACGTTTCTTGCATGAATCAACAAACCAGGATGGACGAGTGCTCACTAGCTTATTGACTAATGACATCATATTGCTGCAGGACTGCTGCATGGATAAATAACATTTAATATCTCCACAGTTGATTACAATGCAAGAACACAAAAAAATAGTAAATGAATATGATGGAGTATAAATTATAAAAAGGGAGAAAACTGAAATCTCGAGTTTAATAAAATAGTAAAATTAGAAAATACTCTGGCATAAATGATTTAAAATTGACAAACATTAAATCTTTGATTGAAAGAAAACAGACAAATAATATGGGTGAATCACCAACCAAACGATTGGCCAAAACTAAGTTGAGTATAATAATTAAAAGTGTCAATAGAAGACAGGTAAGTAATTAGAAAACAAGTTATGTCTGCCCAAGCATTTCAAGAAAGTGAAATAATTAGAATTACAGATAAATTTACAAACTAAATTCCCAGTACACACTCTAACAAATAAATTTAAAGCAACACATAAAAGATAAAATAAATCTAGTAAACTGAATACTAAAGCTTGACCTAGATTTTTCTAAGCTAATTTAAATGGGAATTAAGGGTATCTTCCTGCTGGTGATTTATAAAAGAATGACAATTCTAGTTTTTTAATTCAGAGATATGAAACTAATACAGTCTTGTAGGAAATCAACGAAACTGTGTGGGTGAGCATTCCCTAGTACATTGGACTGGAGACATCATATTGCTGCAGGTCAGCTTTTGATATACTACATTTAAAGCAATTCAAGGTTGATTTACATACAAGACAAAAAGACAATGATTACGATCTTACATAATCTATAAATGAATAAGTGAAATCTCCAACTTCAGAAAAACTAGAACAATAAACATGATAAACTGCCCTTCAAAAGATTTGCAGTTTGCAAGAAATGCAAACTAAATGTATTTAAAATTAATTATGATATTATAAAATAGGTACAGGTGAGAAAATTAAATTTACAAAAGACTACCAAAGCATTTAGTACTTGTTAATAAAATAACGAGAGACATGTTAAGAATATAAAAGATAATCTCACAATACACTCTCTAATAAATGAAATGGAAAATAAATTTGGAATTTAAAAATGAAGATTCCAATACACACTAGAAATATAAAAATAAGCAAATACAGATAATAATTATATGGTTAAATAACTATAAAAAATATAGATTAATTTTTAGATTGAGCAGATATTTAATTAAAAGAATATACCCTGAAAAGAATAAGAAACATATTTACCTTACAGTAAAGCAAAGTTCACATAGTTTTGTGTGCACTTTTATTTTAAGTTCCATTTTTTAGGTGTTTCATTATTTTACAGTAGCAAGTGTAAAAGCAAATTTTGGGATCCTTCCTACTTCACTTTCATGACATGATGAAAGAACAGCTTGTAGTCAGAGGTCTGTTGTTTAGGTAAGTTAGCAAGGCATGTTGGAGGTTAGAATGCATATAGCAGTATATTTGTACATCTTGAAGAAACAAAATCTTTTAGCAACAGCAAATTTTTAACAAGAAATTAAATGTCCATACTGCTAACACAGTACAAATCTCAGAAAGCTAATATAACTATGAAAATGAATATTGAAATTATTAGAAACTGAATGAATCATGGTGAAATAGAATTAGCTTAATCAAGCCAAGAATAATAATTTCCTTGTCCAAAATTTTTGGAGTTATTTATACTCTCTTACTATCTCCCATGAAAACTTATTATAAGCCTTTGCCCAGGGCAAATCTTAGTATCCCACTTAACCTAATTAAGAATTCTATCCAGGGATTATTTTATACAAAAACAACAACACAAAATTAAATCTCCACTTTTAAAATCGTACTAAAATGATTAAAATAAAAGAAACAGGAATGTAATTAAAAAGTTTGCTTGCTTTTAATTAATTTGATAAAAAAAAAGTAAAAACAAGTTGTAAAAAAAAAAAAAAATTTTAGTAATCAATTTTATAAAACAAAATAAAATGACCTATTTTAAACATAAATGAATGTGTGTGTTAATATACTATAACGGTCCGGAAGAAGGTGGAAGAAACAGACTACCGTATCTGCACTACAAGGGCGCCATCTAGGCATTTGAACCTAGAAAATTTATAGAGTAGGCAGATATGCGCTGTTAAGATTCCATTTTATTTAAATATTTAGACCATTAGTCCAATGTCACTAGCTCAGGGAGATGCAGAGATAATAAATAACTTGTTTAATTTGTATCTTAAATATATATAAAAAAATAAAAGCCACTACCAGTAATTAACACACAAACATTTATTTACGCATATATATATCATCATTTTAAATTTGAGTAATAACATTTATTA
Source organism: Epiperipatus broadwayi (assembly GCA_028023455.1). Taxonomy (NCBI): domain Eukaryota; kingdom Metazoa; phylum Onychophora; class Udeonychophora; order Euonychophora; family Peripatidae; genus Epiperipatus; species Epiperipatus broadwayi. Next base: position 498,506 of record JAQFVV010006246.1, on the reverse strand, counting down.
TTGAGATTTTAATATTAATTTTTAATTTAAATTATTATTTTAAGATTTTAAATCATCCACACAGATGAATTTTATATTTATTTTAAGATTGTCAAGTATGAATAAACTACATAGATTTGCATTTGAAAAGAAAATATTCTGTCCCTTATTTAACCTTAGGCCAAAAGTTCACAGTAAAACCGGCGTCAATCCATCTGATACATAGATGTATTCAATGTAGCATGAAAATACAACAGCACAAAAAATACTATACTGTCAGGAATGTACATCTGAACAGTATAGTTAGAAGACATTGACTCTCATTGAGATAGGAATACTATGTCTATCTGATGAGAAGAACAATAAAAAAAACCTCCATAGGAAGGAACTGCATCTTCTATCTTACCATCCCTTCTATAGGCAGCAAGGGGTTGTGCAGCGAAAAAATCATCCTGCCCGTAGTGAATCTCATACTACATCTACTAATTACACCAATATATCCAATCCATTGACCTAATTTAACTATGAAACAAATAATCTAAGATTACCCTCTTCTAATTAATTCATATAACTTTACAAATCTATACAGCCATTTATGCCCGACTTAAATTTAACATTTATATAAATTCGCACAGATAGATTTTATAAAAGTTTGTTGATTAATGTTGAGCACAGATCAACTACATGGACTACATGCTCAAAAACATTTCAAAATAAACATAAATGATCAAAATATAAAGTCATTGATGTAATTACAGAGGAATTTCACAAGAAACCCATATGGCATTCATCATAAGATGCCGCATTGACACCAATAACTAAAAAGACATCCGAATAAATACATTTTAGATATTCACCGTAAGATATCATTATTTGTCAAATATCTATATATTTTAATCATATATGAAAACAAAAACATAATTAAACATGAATGAATCCATGCAAGCGTCTATGCCCAACTTAAATGTAATGCATTTAATAATTTCTACAATAAATATTAATAAGAAAAAAATGCAAATGGAAATGATTTTAGCAAACTTAACTATATAAAATTTAAACATCAATTATTAATTTGGAAAGTCAGATTAAAGTTCATTAAAAAAAAACAATTATGTTTAGCTTGTTAAAGCTTTAAAGTTCTTAATTATTTGTATTAAAATTTTTCTGTTTACACCTTACAGTTGAAGAGCTCCCAGTTTCTGGTGTCAATTCCCATGAAGACTTTCATGGAAGACCAGTCTGATATTCTGGAGGTAGCCTTAGCTGGTTCCATTCTGGTATCACAGTCATTTCATTTTTAAAATAAGTGAGAGAAAATGACAAGTGCATCTTATCACTCTTTTCACAAAATCAATTTGGAACTGTCAGAAAACTGTTTTAATTTGAATTCTTTTTCCTTTTTATAATCATCCTATGGATTCAATGAACAAAACGTCACTGATCCATTTTTTTCATTATGGTCCGGGCCTTTATTGCTGTTTCTATATTGGACAAGCTAATTCTTTTTATTCTCTTATCTATATCTTTCCTCTGACTCTTTAATTATATAAGAGCCCCAAGGGCTAGTTTGTTTTTCAATTAATTTATAAAACAATCATTTCCATTTACAAAAATATATATAAATCTTTTTACAACAATATTTTATCTTTACATCTTATAATTTTTTTATAAAAAATATGTTCAAAACACTTTTTTTTATTTATTAAAAAAAAGAAATACTTTTAAAGTTTTGCATCCGTGTGAATATATATACATATACACGTTTAACAACTCTTTAATTTTTTTAGCTTTTATTACCGAACTTATTTTTATTTGCGAATTTAAAATTTTTATTTTAAATTAATGTAACAGCATATTTATATATCATTACAATACATACTCTTATAAACAATTTTTAAATGGTTTTAAACTTTTTAACTTTATAAATTTAATGAAAATAAAAGGTTTTAATTTTTGGTAATGAAACCATTGAATCGGATAGAGCATCCGGTTCACTATATATATTATTCCATGTGTCTATTTGATTTTAATCAATTCAATCTAACCAAACACATATTTTTTACAGTTTCTTTCTAAGATATTATTTTTTACAATAATTAATTCTACATTCCCCTTTTTTATAGTATTTTATCCCATTTATTTAGATTCTTCCATTAATATTTATAATGATGTGATTTTCCTTCAAGCCTCAAATCTGCATGTACTACTATTAACAAGTATATATATATATATATATGGGGATGGGGACAATCCAAGATAAAAATGATTTGAATGCCTTCTCTTGTAGTAGCATTTATCATAAATAAAAAAAAAAGCTTGTTTAGAGTTATTAGCACACTCTTAATTTTATATATATATATTATAACATTTTCTGTTTTGCTAGGCCTCTACACACTAATATAAACTGTGCGCGAGTTGATCAAGCTATGTCAAAAAGAAGAAAGTTGTATTTCTATTTCTAAAAACATATTTCCTGATCAAACTCGGCGTATTAATTGTTGAGAATTATGCTATTGATGATAATCAGTTTTTAATTTATTTGAAAGGTGCCAGAGTTCTACAAGAACCCACTGAACCATCACATAGCATCTCGTAAATTAAAAAGAAAAGATATTTTTTTAACTTTATCAGTCTTAGATTTTAAGAATTGGTAATTCTACCGTAAACTAGAATTATCTTTCAATATTATTTTTCCTGTAACCTACAACATATTGGCAAAGGTAAATTACATTTTAAATCTTATTAAACTAATAATAAATTTAATAATAAAAAAATAATAACTATTATTAATAATGTACAAATAAAAATTGGTATTAGAAATATTTTTATTCTAATAGATTAAAAAAAGGTTTGAAATAAATTATTTATCAAATAAATTGGAGAGAACACACTTAATTCTGACGTGAAACATTAATAATAAAAAAATAACTGCTGAATAATTAATTACAAAGTTCTTGGTTAAATAAGAGTCCCTTGATCAATTAAATTAAAGTCTCTATCGGGATCCTAGTATAAGCTTATTTTTGTCACAATCAGGAATAAGTTGTCTTACCGGTAAGTTTTAGTGAATTCACGATGGTTGTAGATAACTATGCATAGTTTTTCATAATTGAATTGAGCTCATGGCCTTTGATTATTAGTTGATCTTGGTGCTGGTTCCATAGGCTAGTCGTGTAAACTTCTCTAGTGTCCATTGGTAACGATGTCAGCTAAAGCTCCGGTCTACTCTCGTATGAATAACTTTTTCATCATAGAGTGGTCTGGATTCTTTAATCCAAAACCAACCAAAAGAATATCAGCTAAACCAAGATGTTCCTCCAACTGAATCTCTCCTTTTTATACTAGAGGTCCAGTTTTCGGACTTCTGCTCATGCTAATATCATGGCATTTTGTGTTTATAATCTTATACAGCCTTTATCATTTTTCAATTACTAAGTTCTCATTTTTTTTATCAAGTTTTTCGGCCATGTTTAGTTAGCTAAAATATTTTTCTTTTAGCTTATCTTTTTACTTGCTTTTGGAATTCTTTTGTTCTCTCCAATTCTACTTTTATTTCCAATTACATAAAAAAAATACGAAAGAAAAACTTAACTTTCATTGTACGTTTTTTTTTTTTTAAAAAAAAAAAAAAATTAGTCAAAAAAAATCTAAATCTACTTTTATTTTTTAGTTTTACCAAATGCCAATATTTTTGCAACCTATATAAATAAATGTCACAATATTGTGATGAGCGCACATACTGTGGTCACACATGTACCTACAAAACATCCACAAATTAGAAATGTTAGGGTTGGAAAGAAAGAAAAACGAGCTTGGAAATTAACAAAACCAAGAAATGTTGAAAATTAACAAAACAAAGAGAAAGAGAGGGAACTAGAGTTAACAAGATCGTTATCTTTTGCTAGTCAAAGTCCGAATTTTGATAAAAGTAAATATTAAATTATAATACCACAAGCATACGGTAGGAAAGTTAAAGCAGTAAAGAAACATAAATAAAACATGTAGTAAAATATGATTTAGGAAAAGTAAAGTTTAAAAAAAAAAAAAAAAAAGAAAAAACTTCGATAGCGCGGAAAAAAAAAAAAACCTAGAAAATTAATATGTTCGAAAAGATAAGAATCTGGGCTTCAAAGTACACATTTGACGATAAACGAAATGCGGGTTTTATGGAGTAGAGTTAAAGCAAGAATTAGATAAAAAATAAATGATTATTAAAGTTTAAATAAGAAATAAAGGAAAAACATGCATTAAAATTTGTGTAAGTAATCAAAGAAAAATAAGGAAATAAATAAAATGTACGTAGTGCTATAAAATCCTATAAAATAAATTTACATATGGCCGAAGGCATAGCATGGGAGGTGTCAACAACAAGTGGAAACAAAGAATCTAAAGGACAAAGACCATTGGAATGTTTTAATTAAAAAAAAAAGAAAAAGTTAGGTGGAGAGCTAAGGAGATTAAAGGAGAGATTAGAGCTTGAGACTTCGAGTCGACAAGGTGAAAAAATCGCGGCTCCAAGAATCAGCCGATATAGCTAACCAACATGACTTTTACCATCGATATCTCACATAGTATGACCGGCTAAGGCCATCATGATCGCGGTCAATCCGGACTTCTGTACCAATGGTTCTGCAATAATGTAACAGCTACGGTAGTAACGCCTGCCTATGGACTCCTGTAGTGGCCCGACCTGTGATGCCTCGTCCTCCATGCCTTATTAACCAAGAAGCTACATCCCGCCAAATATAATCTACGACCGTCCCTCCTAAAGAAGTGGATAATCCACGTGATGGTCGACAACACATCGGAATGAACTCAAAGACTAAACCCTAGGTAACTTAAATATTATTTTATATATCGTCAAATGTGCACATAAATTCCATAGACAATGGCCAAATGCCTTTCATGAATGATAATGACATTCTTTTGATAGACAGCTAGGCTAACGAGTTATAAATGTGACAGCATTTATAATTATTTCAAGTATTTATTTCAATTGTTCATTTATAAGAATTTCAAGTATTGCCTTATAGCACTATAGAATATAATATGTTTTAATTTTTTATGTTAATGTTTCTTATATCTTTTATTATCAAATTATTTGTTAGTATTAAAAATATATTAATTTATTCAAATCTGTCTTGTCTCGTTCTTCGCCACTCCACAAAATAGTCTAATACTAGGGGGGTAGAAATATTACTTCATTTTTGGCATTCTTTTAGTTATGAAATTAACACGTGAAACGTTGATGGTGCAGGGTTTTATCCTGTAAAATTTATAAATTAGCCAAGTGCTGTAACTGTAATATCTTACAGCAGCCGGGAGAAAGTTGATCGGGAAAAATAATCTGGAGACTATATCCGTATAGCTTACAGATTCGGTCAAGTACGGAAATCGGCTCGTCTGTTTCCGTATTTCTCTCTGCTTGAGGTAGCGGAAAGTGGACGATTTTGAATAATAAGAATTCCCCATTACATATATAAGTGAAAGGGAAGTTGGAGCTTTTCGATCGTCCCGTGCCCGTTACATATTTTGGGGGCCAGTCCGGGATTTGAAACTTCTGCCCAATTAACAATCACGTGTTGAATAATTATATAATATAATAAATATTTTCTAAAATAAAAATTGGTTAATATATGTGTTTTCAAACATATAAATTTAGCGTTGCAAGTTAAAGTGGCGAAAAGCGAAGGCGAAGGGGATAAGTTTTTTTTATAATACTCCATACGAGCGTTTCACGTCAAATGTGTACAAAGAGTAGCGAGGGGGAAATTTTTTTAGTATTATGAAAGTTATTGAAATGAATAGTGAAGGATAATCTCAGATAATAATTAATCAAGTTATACTGAACAAAGAAATCATAATGTCAAATGATTACCGCAATGTAAGATAAGTCGTGTTGGAAAAAAAAAGGGAGAGAATAACACAAAGTTGTACGAATTTTCATGCTAAGTAATGAAAGAAATAATAGTCGCGGGACTAAGTGATGTTGAAGAAATATATATGTGATTTAATAGTTGTACGTTCCAGTAAGTTAAAGTTAGAAAATAAAGGTGTAGGGTCTCATAGGAAAATAATGAAGCGTATATGGCTAGAAGTACAGCGAGCAAAAATATAGATTATCGTGATATTTGTTTACCGAAAAACATAAAGTAGTTAAGTAAAAGAAATAAAATAGTTTAGTAAGATTTAAAGCATAAATGAGAGAGTCTAAAATAGCTGAGTATCACAGGTGAAGTGGAAAAATGTGTGTATGATTCTAAAATATCGTGTCTCAGTCCAGCCGAAATAAAATAGTTATAATGATTAATGAAAATGTTCGAGTGTATTTATTAGGGTGAAAAAAAAAAAGATATACGTATGATTTTAAGATAGTGAAAGGAATATAATTTACAAAAAACGTTTTATGTGTAACGAATGAGATTATCCCAGTGAAGAAATATATGTGTATGATTTTATTTTAAAACGACCATAAAATAAGTGGGGTTAGAACGAAATATTAGAAATATATATGTCATAAGTTCATGCATCTGGAAACACAGTCAAAATGAATTTCTTTAGATATATCGATATAGTAGTGAGTTAAAATTTAAAAATATATATATATATATAAACGTGCAGCATTGAATTAATTAAAGTGAGTCAGAGGTAGATGAGTAGGGAAAAACGAGGACAATCATCAAGGTGGATGGGCAGTTGGGCAAATCTAGGGCAGGTGGACAAGAAGAGGAACCGGAGTACAAATGTTTGGATTGGCTAGCGATCTAAACGCTAACTGATAAATCACAAATATTAAATCGTTAATCAAAGTAAAAGGAAAGCAGAGAATCAATAGAAAAAAATTTTCGTTATATAAATATAGCCAGAAGAGTTTAGTAAAACAATATTAAAAACGTAGATTAAGGGTTAAAGAACATTATATTTATGCATACGAGATCCCAAGATAAAATGGACTTTCAAGGAAAGGAAGTGAGAGAAGGGAATGAAGATAAAGAGATGAAAGCACCGGGTAAAATAAGTAATAATGATATCATGGATATGCTAAGGCAAATGAGGATTGATCAACAGCAATTCGTGGAAGAATACATGAACAGACAGGAGAGAAGAATAGAAGAATGGATGATCAAGGTCGAAATCGATAGCCAGAAAAGAATGGCTGCATTCAAGGAAGAAGTAAAAAATGAGATCATCCAGCAATCAAAGTCTAATGATACATGGGCTGGATTTCACCCAGAGATGGGGATGGAGGAACAAAGGAGTATAGGGCCGTGTGGATATGCGAAATCTGAAACGGTTGAGGAGAGAGTTAGAGAATTAGGAGAGTGTGTTTGGGAAAAGGATATAGGACATCCAGAAAGGGAGATAAGACCATTAGATGAAGAGACGGAGGTAGTTAGAGATAAGAGTCAAAGAGTGATGATGAGCGTGCAGGAGAGTTTAGGTCAAGTGGCAAAAGTAGTAGCCAGCTTAAACACAAGAGTGGAAGAATGTGTAAAGAGTACAGCCAATAGCAGCATTAATGCCAATATAGAGGGCCGAGAACCAAGAACTAATGGAGAAGACAGAATCAGAGAATCTGGAAATTACATGGACTATCCTGTGGGCTTCCACCACTTCCTGAAGGTACAAGTTTTCAATGGTAACCCTGGAGAAAGCCCGATGGAACACTTGAGCAGCCTGGAATGGTACTTCCAATTCAGTAGAGTAAGTGAAGAAGCCAAGATAGCAGTCGCTTGCAGCCATCTGCAGGGCGAGTCTCAAGTCTGGTGGAATTCGCTATTCCAGAAGCCCATTACGTTTGCAGCATACCAGAGAATGTTGAAGAGCAGTTATTGGAGTGAGGAGCTCCAGGAGCATATGTTGCATCAAATAAAACAGCACAAATGGGGACCGGAGGAATCATTCGTAACATTCTTCCGTCGACAGGTGGCTAGATTACGACTAATAACGGCAAACCCATTATCGGAGATGCAAATACTCCGTATAATTAGGTCCGGGTTTCCGAAGGACATTGAACGTACTCTCATCAGTACAGAGAGGAAAACGGTGGACCAGGTGGCGGAGATGCTGAGTGCGCTGGACACCACTAGGGACAACCAACAGAATGATGAATCGCCGTCGGAACCGCATGTAAAAGAAGCACCTAGAATAAGAAATGACTGGGATCCTGGGGAAAGACGTTGGCAAGAAGAACAAGGATATTCTAGGGAATGGAACCCGAGGAGGCAAGGAAACGGATGACAGAGAGAGGAGACAGAATATAAGCGTCCATATGACATGACAGTGAGTCATGGACCTCAAGAGCAACATCCGCATCCCAGAGGAGGAAGAGGTGATATCAACAGAGGAAGACAACCACCAGATAAAATGTAAGAGCGGTCCCAAAATAAAAAAAAAGGGGACTAGATGATGACAAATTCAGAAATGGACATGGACCTCGAATCATGGAGAACGGATGGGCATACGGAAACTAACGATATAAAGAAATGACGAGCCAATAGATGGCCAAACAGTATGAGGGACTTTAGGATAAAATGATAAAGGATAAATGAATTGGCAGGATGGGGTTGTAGATTGAGGTTGAGGGAAAGTAGGCTTAGATATTTGTAGCTTGATCTTATTAGCAGTACTTGGTTTTGCCTTCTTCTTTGCCATGCTTGTGTGGTCTGCAATGCATCAAGTATTATCACACAGAGAACACAGGGACAGAGATCCCAGTATCACAATGACTCACTGGATTAATATTTCCAGTTAGATATTAAGCACATATATCATGAGTCAATGGTCCAGAGACCAATCTATGGGGAAAGAACCCCTTTTGGTATGAATATAGAGCTTTCAGAAATACACTGGGCTCATGAATGAGCTGGATGGAAAGATGCCAGTCTTCCAAGCCACCTCAATAATAGTGTCCGGAGTTGGCACTTAGAGGTGCCTTATTGCAGAAATGCGATGTATGAACAGGTTTAATCGGGTCACAGAGATATCCTGTGGATTCGAACCTGTAGATACGAGTAGTGGCAGAAATTAAACGCATGCATGGTAATGTTAGGATTAAATTGGTTTGGCTATACTGCTTGGTTCAGCAAAGAAAGGGATATAATTTACCTGGTCGCCTCTCTATAGATTAACCTCATCGCTACATCATAGTAGCAATAATGAAAAAAAAAAAAAAAAGAGTTCGAACAATAGTTGGGAGCACTTAGCTTTCCAGGCATAAGGTTAAAATTTTTTTTTGTGCAGGAAAAAAAATTTAAAAGGGAGGAACGGTGTAATGTGATGAGCGCACATACTGTGGTCACACATGTACCTACAAAACATCCACAAATTAGAAATGTTAGGGTTGGAAAGAAAGAAATAAATAAGAAAGAAAAACGAGCTTGGAAATTAACAAAACCAAGAAATGTTGAAAATTAACAAAACAAAGAGAAAGAGAGGGAACTAGAGTTAACAAGATCATTATCTTTTGCTAGTCAAAGTCCGAATTTTGATAAAAGTAAATATTAAATTATAATACCACAAGCATATGGTAGGAAAGTTAAAGCAGTAAAGAAACATAAATAAAACATGTAGTAAAATATGATTTAGGAAAAGTAAAGTTTAAAAAAAAAAAAAAAGAAAAAACTTCGATAGCGCGGAAAGAAAAAAAACCTAGAAAATTAATATGTTCGAAAAGATAAGAATCTGGGCTTCAAAGTACACATTTGACGATAAACGAAATGCGGGTTTTATGGAGTAGAGTTAAAGCAAGAATTAGATAAAAAATAAATGATTATTAAAATTTAAATAAGAAATAAAGGAAAAACATGCATTAAAATTTGTGTAAGTAATCAAAGAAAAATAAGGAAATAAATAAAATGTACGTAGTGCTATAAAATCCTATAAAATAAATTTACATATGGCCGAAGGCATAGCATGGGAGGTGTCAACAACAAGTGGAAACAAAGAATCTAAAGGACAAAGACCATTGGAATGTTTTAATTAAAAAAAAAAAAGAAAAAGTTAGGTGGAGAGCTAAGGAGATTAAAGGAGAGATTAGAGCTTGAGACTTCGAGTCGACAAGGTGAAAAAATCGTGGCTCCAAGAATCAGCCGATATAGCTAACCAACATGACTTTTACCGTCGATATCTCACATAGTATGACCGGCTAAGGCCATCATGATCGCGGTCAATCCGGACTTCTGTACCAATGGTTCTGCAATAATGTAACAGCTACGGTAGTAACGCCTGCCTATGGACTCCTGTAGTGGCCCGACCTGTGATGCCTCGTCCTCCATGCCTTATTAACCAAGAAGCTACATCCCGCCAAATATAATCTACGACTGTCCCTCCTAAAGAAGTGGATAATCCACGTGACGGTCGACAACACATCGGAATGAACTCAAAGACTAAACCCTAGGTAACTTAAATATTATTTTATATATCGTCAAATGTGCACATAAATTCCATAGACAATGGCCAAATGCCTTTCATGAATGATAATGACATTCTTTTGATAGACAGCTAGGCTAACGAGTTATAAATGTGACAGCATTTATAATTATTTCAAGTATTTATTTCAATTGTTCATTTATAAGAATTTCAAGTATTGCCTTATAGCACTATAGAATATAATATGTTTTAATTTTTTTTATGTTAATGTTTCTTATATCTTTTATTATCAAATTATTTGTTAGTATTAAAAATATATTAATTTATTCAAATCTGTCTTGTCTCGTTCTTCGCCACTCCACAAAATAGTCTAATACTAGGGGGGTAGAAATATTACTTCATTTTTGGCATTCTTTTAGTTATGAAATTAACACGTGAAACGTTGATGGTGCAGGGTTTTATCCTGTAAAATTTATAAATTAGCCAAGCGCTGTAACTGTAATATCTTACAGCAGCCGGGAGAAAGTTGATCGGGAAAAATAATCTGGAGACTATATCCGTATAGCTTACAGATTCGGTCAAGTACGGAAATCGGCTCATCTGTTTCCATATTTCTCTCTGCTTGAGGTAGCGGAAAGTGGACGATTTTGAATAATAAGAATTCCCCATTACATATATAAGTGAACGGGAAGTTGGAGCTTTTCGATCGTCCCGTGCCCGTTACAATATATATATATTAATTATAAAAACAACATTCAACCTTGCATATCATGAAATAAAATGAAAATTAATACCCTTGGCTATTTCAAATAATTTTTTTTAATAAATATTGCTAGCTTACTTATGGACGAAAATGCGCAATTTTCCGAGAGATTATTATGATAATAACTGCAGTCAATTTACATGTACAGGAAGTTTTAATAATTTCAACTGATGTATAATATAATATATCATTTATTTTTATCATTAAGTCACTAAGATATTTGGTTTTGTTCATACTTTAGGAATTATAAAATTTTTTAACGGTAACTTCTCCGTAAGAATGCCCCTACATAACTTTTCCTATATTTACTCTGAGAAAGTTTATATTTTTTTTTTATTTATTTTTTTTTTTTTAAAATATACAGGTGCATAATTTAATCTTATTTATCATTATTATTATTTCCAGACAATTCTTGGTGAATAAAACATATTTTAACGTATGTAACTACATTACTTGTAAAGGCAGACAATATTGAGAAAGAGCGCGAAAATGTTTCTAGTTGATTTTCCTTGGTTTCAAAATATTTCTTTCAATTATTATTTTTTCTTTCTATACCAAGAAAATATCAATAAATGACATAAAGTTAATAAATAATTATTTCTTACTTGGAAATCATTTATCTTCCTTAATTTAGACATAATAACACTTTTCGTGATTCCCTTAGTTAATTCTGTCATTTTTAACTTTAGCGTGAGACAATAAATTTTTAAGTATAAAAGGTCTTTAAATAGGTAGATGGCAAAGAAAATCAGGATATATTATCAAAAAAATTTAGCCACACATTATATTATTAAAATTTTACTTTGATTACATTTATTTCTGCAAAATAAAATGAAAAATTTGAGTTACCAAATTTCAGCACTGTTCCTTCCTTGAAAACTAAAAGCAGACTATATTTTTTTTCAAAAAAAAAAGATCTTGATTATGAAATTGGTTGTTTCGTTTTGTTGTTGTTGTTTGTTTTTTTTTACTTTAGCGACCTCTTCCAGACAAATAATCATTTGATTATAACATAAACAAAAGAAAGGAAAAACTTATTACAATCATATAGTTTTCAGTATTATTTACCTGGATTACAAAGTAATTTGACAATATAAAAAAAATAATAATAAATACATTAAATTAACAATCAGTGATGTATAATTCTTTAAACATTATTTTTTTTTCTTTTTTTTTTTTTTTAATTTTTTTTTTTACAAAAAGAAATTACCAGAAGTTATTGTGCTTTATGATAAGACACTCATCCACTCTCCCCTCTACCCATCCAAAATCAATTACTGTTTAGCTTTTATACCATATTAATTTGCTCTAATTATTAATATCTCAATTAAATTATTCATGTTCTCTCTTTAAAAATGACACTGAGTTATTAAATCTATTAGTTATTCACCCAAAACATGCCAAAGTAAGTGAATAGCATACTTTATTAATCAATTATTACTATTGTTATTTTATCTTTTTATTTCTTTAAAGAATAGCATTGTTTTCCTGCAGAAATAATGCCAAGTAAACCAAGTGTCAATAACACTAGGTTACAATTCTCCCACCGTTATAATAAATAAAAAATAAAATAATATATGCATTTTTAACACTTCTTATGGTATTACTAAGTTTATATCCTACTTCTTTCTTATGTCAATAAATACAGTTTAAAGGATTTAATTTTGCTTGGGATATGGTAGTAAGCTTCGGGCATTATAGGTACCTCTTGTTCCATCAGGGGTTGAGACCAAAAAGGCATTCTCACCCACTTGTTTCACAATTTCATAGGGGCCTTCATAAAGATACATGAATTTTCTAAACATATGTTTCCGGAGATTACTCACATGGGGAGTTCTAATTAAAACAAAATCATGGACTTTAAAAGGATGTGGACTGGTTTTGGAATAACGAGTGCATTTATCACCCATCTTTTTAAGGTTAATTATGGCCAGTGCTTGGTCATGTTCCACATTAATATTTTCCACTATTACGGGTAATGGTGTTTTGATTAGTAAAGATTCAGGTGTACCAAAGTGCAGCTGAATTGGAGACATCCTAGTAGACTCATTAATAGTTATATTTATATAATTAATCACCTGTGGCAACTTATTGACCCACTGTTTGTGATCCTGTTCCATATATACTCGGAACAACCTACTTATCTCATGCATGATTCTTTCACTTGGATTGGATTAGGGATTTCTAATCAAGCACATGATATGTTGAATATTTTGCTTCTTACCCCACTTTTTCCATGTATCAAAAATGAATGCAGTAGCGTGGTCGGTAAGTATTGAAGCTGGTTTTCCTATTAATGGAATTTGATAAGTTTCCAAGCACTTAATAACATTTTTAGCATCTGTTTTTGGAACTGGGTAAGCAGAGACATATTTGGTAAAAATGTCATACATCACAAGAATAAATTTTTGATGGTTGAAAGGTCTATATTATTGATAATCCACATCATGCTGTTCCCCATATGTTTAAAAATAGGGCCCCGAAGTGAGGAACGTTCCTGCGAGGTCCTTTTTAATTTAATGCCCCGCTACTTTTACTACCTTTTATATTTTTTTTTGGTATTGTTGGGATACCACTAGTAGAAGGCTGATTCTCATTCAGAATTCTACTCTTAACTGTTGGCCTACTGAGGTGGCTATTCTGTCTACCATAGGGATTCTTCCTATAATATCCTTTTTCTCTAACTAACTTCCTCCTTCCCATATGTGACCTATCTGCGAAATTGATATTACTCACCATCGGATGGGTGTCTCTATTTACCCTAATTCTATTATCAATATTCCTATCGCTGGTCTCTAACGAATCTAAAATTTCTACTACCTCTTCTATGGTATGTCTGTCAGCAGCAATCAAGATCTGCTCTATATGCCTTGGCAGATTATGGCGAATTATTCGCACAATTTGTGTCTCAGATAAAGGATAAGCTGTCAAAGTTTTCAATTTGATGGCCTGACTCCTGAAAAACTGAGTATAACTACCCTTATTTACATGATATCTTTCCTGAGATATCTGATATCTCAGGTTATCTTGGCAGTCTTCCCCCCAAAAACTGGCTAACATAAGATATTTGAAGTCTCCATATGTTTCTGGTTTAATAAATAATGATTGCCACCAGTCTTTAGATGCTGCACACAAATGGTTAGCGGCAATAGCAATCTTTTCTATCTCAGATAAATGACATAAGGTGAATAACTCCTCCAGAATCTGGAGATACTCGTGTGGATTCTCCAGATATTCACCTCTAAAAAATTTTATTTTTAAGAATTTTAAGGCCATGGAGCTATTACTTTCTGGCTCTAGCATGACTTTACTTCTAGCCTCATTTAATGGATCGTATATTGATTTTACTGGACTAATTACCGTATGTAACTCAGATATTACTTGGTTATTATGACCATTATTTGTTTCCTTTACTTGAGTTTCAGATAAACCTTTACTTTGAACAACTTTTTTACTTTTGGTAAAATTATCCCTATTATAGTCTATAGCTTGCATTCGACTCTCTAATTCTAACTTATAGTTCTGCCATTCACAGTCTATTCTCTTTGAACTATCTTTTAGGCCTACATTTAAGTGTTTAATCTATTGTTCCAATTGGTTAATAGTTTCATCTTTATTTATCCTGAATTTATCTTCTAACCTTTGATAGACTTTACTCTCACACTGAATCATTAATTCCCCTATTTCATCTTGGAGATTATTATGTAATAGCTGTGCATTACTCTTTATTATATCATTAAAATTTTCTACTCTTCCCATAACTTGACTTAGCTCACTTTCTAGATTTTGATTAATCTCACATTGGGTCAACTCTTGAGTTTCTAGTTTAGCTATTAATCTGGTAATCTGGCTCTGACATCCTTTCACTACATTGTCAGGTGCTAGAGTTATATTTTTAACTTCCTCTTTCAAATTACTAACTTCACTTCTAGCACTGTCTAATTCTCCCTTAATAGATTCAACTCTATCCTGAACTTCTCTTTGAAAAACTACTGTTTCCTTTTGATAATTTCTTATTTCCTGTACTTCATTGTTTAATACAATATATTGACTTATAAAGTCCTTCTGGATAGCCTCTATCATATTTTCTGCCCTTTCAGAATTTGTTTTGATCTCTTTCCTTATTCTTATTTCCAGCTTTTCAGAGGCCAATTTTGATTCTTCTACATGATTTCTCAAATCTTCCCTTAAGTCCTTTATCTCCTGTACTTGATTTTGAGATGTCTCTTTGATCTCCTGCATTTGATTCTCTAATTTAATATTTAAATTTTGTATCTGACTTTTTAATTCACTTTTTAATTCACTATTTGAGTTTTGTATCTGACTTTTTAATTCACTATTTAATTCACTATTTGAGTTTTGGATCTGACTTTTTAATTCACTATTTGATTGTTCTAATTTACTATTTGAGTTTTGGATCTGACTTTTTAATTCACTATTTGATTGTTCTAATTTACTATTTGAGTTTTGGATCTGACATTTTGATTCACTATTTGATTGTTCTAATTTACTATTTGAGTTTTGGATTTGACTTTTTAATTCACTTTTTAATTCACTATTTGATTTTTCTAATTTTTTCAAGAATTCCTCCAATGTATTTCTCATTAATTGATCTGGCTCATTTTCATGTTTTCCCTTTATTATTGTGGCTTCTTCTGGGTTAGCTATATCCAAATCTTCCCCTTCCTCTTTTAATTCTACACTAAAATATGGAGTCTGTGTATCAGGGGATTGTAACTCTTGGGATCCTCCCAAATCCTCAGAAATACTATGATTATCTTTGTTTTCACTCATATTAAAATTCTAACTCTTTTAGTATTTAACAGTACTGAAATATTAGCAATGAACTATTAATAAATTTATCGATAAGAAATTATTGACAAGACATCCTGCCTCCCTGCCTCTCCTACCAAAAACAATCTACACCAAAAACTATGCTCTGACATTTAATATCCCTAAAGCTCCAACATTAACTACTAAATATGCTCTTTTTTTTTTCACATGCTTCTTGGTCCATATAAATCTCATTAGATATTATGTAATATAGCATAAGTGCCAATCACAAGACCAGACAAACAGATCATCATAAATGATAAAATCATTACAGTGTTTTATGGAATTGCCTACAGACCACAACATCATAAACTGACAACTTAATTATTTATTTTTCAGTGGCAAAAGATTAGATCATATAATAGATATTCACATAATATCTTATGGCTAAAACAATTCATTATTGGCAAATATTTTTAATCAATGAATAACTAATCCATTCAAGTGCAAACAATATTAATATTGACTTCTAGAAAAGTTTACTAAATTCCTCGTGGCCAGCTATAGCCATCGAAGGCCCCTGTAGTTTGGTGGCCATTTCTAACCCAGTAAATATTATTTATTAGAAAATTTATTAGTTTATTTTATTTGCACTTGTTGTTAAGGCAACCAAAATAAAGCAACATATCCATTAATTTTCCAATATGATCTAAAATACTTTTCATATAATACAATTGTACATTCAATTCTCTTAAGCCATGCCACGATTGTAATAACAACAATAATTGATCACTTATTAATTTAAAGAATAATTATAATAATATTAATCTCAGGGTTCTTTGTTTCAAGTAAGGAAATGCTCGGCAGTATTGTGTTGTCGCATATGACTGGCATTCTGGTCGGCTATAGGAAACATTTATTTTACTTAAATTCAATGTGTCTTCATCTCTCATATTCACTGCTATATTATTTAAAGAGATGATAATTCTATTCAATAATGACGTATAACTTTGAATAACACAGCCTTTTTTTGTTTTTTAGAATGTCAGTCAGAATAATAAAAAGACAAGGGTGCTTTTTGTGTCCTTCCATCATCCATGACAACACAATAATATAACTAAGATTTATTACTTAGACAATTTAACTAAATGGAAATGGAATAATGTGCAACCAAAGTTAATGGTTTGGGAATAAATTCATTTTTTTTTTTTTTTTTTTACACAAAGGTGAATGTTTAGTCTTAAGTTTTCAACTCCATAAATAATTATCATTAAACTAAAATATAATGACATATTCCGATGTGCTTAACTTTATTTATCTGGTATATTAAGTTTTTAAGAATTTGGAATGATTTCGGACTCAAGAAAAGGTTTTGCAAATATTGTGCAAACACTTATATTTAGCATATAAAAACAAAAAAATGAATCTACAACAAATTTTAACAAGACTATAATTTATTATTATCACAAAAAAAATATATGAACATTTATTCAATAATCCCATAGCAATACAAAAATATAAAATATAACTGACATTAATCTGTATACTCTTTTGGTTATGGACTAGAGGTTACTACTTCTCCTGTATGCAATCATATGGATTGATTAACTAAAAGTACATTTCATTACCAATACATTGTTTAATAAATTTTGGTAACCTTGTAGAAGCTTTTATTCAAAATTATTGACTAACTATTTTTTTTTTTTAAATGATTAATCCCATCATATGCAATACACAAAATAATTAAATTTATTTCTAATACATTTACTTTGTTTATGGTCTTTAATGGGATAACCTATTCTAATTATAGGCCCGTTATCAGAAGTTACACTTACCATCTTACATTTAACTTAATGCTAACTTAAGTTATGATACAAATTTTATTCATACGTATAATTTTAAATATGAGTATTATTTAATTACTAACCAGAATTAAATATTGCATTTGAATATTCCTTCAGTAAATAAGCGTTTTAAATTACGCAATTTTAATTACTTTCTCCATTGATTTACTTGTCAAATACTAGCAATATTTAGCAGCACAATACAGATATTGACCCTAGTTACTAACACACTATTTATACTAAAGTGGATCTTGGGGAACTAACACCTCCAATATAACCTTTATCTTGCCCGAACTTTCAAAATTAAGCACAATAATCAACACCTTCCATGGTGGAGCTATCTTTATTTTCACATGAGGAATATGGAATAACCACGAAGGTCTGTAGAGTAATCTACTACATTAAAATATTTTGGTGGTTTCTTGCCTCTTACTTGGGCATACAACGAACACACACCAAATACAATCCTCTCCTGGGATTTAAATGAATGAAGCATACTAAATGCTAGATAAATTCTTGATCGTCCTATCTATGAGAATCGATCACTTGGGCTATAAACATATCCGAACATTATATTTAAAATCTTCCTCTCATGAAAAACAAAGCTTTTGGGGAGATCATTTTTCATCCCACAAAATAAATACATTATAATTATTACCTATGCAAATATTAAGCATATACCAATGCTATATCTGGGCAGGATAAGTAAATACACTGATTATAATAAACTTATGTTACCGTGTATACTTTGATCAACATCTGAAATCAATGGACATCATAGAATAAAAATATAATAATTTTAATTTTAATAAAGGAACATTCAAAATAGTTGGTAGCATACTATCTTAAACTACATAAAGTGGATGTGTTATTTAAGAATAATTAGGAATAAATTCCTCAATTAATACAGTATAAATTTGTTTCAAAACTTTAACAAGAAATATTTTGTTATAGCATTTTTTTTTTTAGTTACTTCTGATAATTTTCAATATTTATTTTACCCCTTAAATATCTAAATATTTTTTTTTTAGTATCTAACATACAAAATTTCTACCTACAATTGTATGTAATAATTAAAACATATTTTATAGATTTTTTCTTTCGTGTTAAATATCAACTTAACCTATAATAATTATATTAAAACATACCTTTGTCATTACAAGGCTATTAAATATCACTTGACCATACAGACTTTAACGAATGTGATATAACAAAAAAAATACATATCATTTATAACTTAGTTTTAAACAATCATTAATTAACAAGTGCATACTCTCTCATTAGAAAATGTTTTTCTGTTGAGCAATTGGTCCAGGTGAAGAGCTTT
Organism: Epiperipatus broadwayi; assembly: GCA_028023455.1. NCBI lineage: Eukaryota > Metazoa > Onychophora > Udeonychophora > Euonychophora > Peripatidae > Epiperipatus > Epiperipatus broadwayi. The sequence goes on along the minus strand of JAQFVV010006246.1, from coordinate 479,449 downwards.
ATCCAGTCGTATTTCACGAAGCAAGTTTAAAAACAATAAACCCATGGTATTATTTCCTTTAAATAAAAGCTTTCTCTTATTTTGTGCATTGATGAAAATATAACAAAAATTTATTATGTCATTCGGTAAAATCACCATTGGATAATTAGGACTGAGTTTTTGTCATTAAACTTTAATAAAGAAATTGTGTATGAAATAATTTTTACCTCACTTACTTACCCTTGACCAGAGAGCCGTTTGTCTAACTGCAGGTCATGGTTTGAAAAAAAAACCCACTTAGAATCTGTCCCTGATTTGTTGTCTAAAGTCATATATATAGAGATGAGTCTTGATAATATAATTATGACCCAGAAACAAAATGATAATATGTCCAATAACAAACTCTCACTTATCCCACAAAAGCACAACAAATGAAATCAAGAACGAAAAAAATGCTCATTTGTTTTTTTTTTTTTGGATGTGAGAGAAATTTTGCCTTCATAATTTCTTCTCCAGGATCAAGCAGGCAACAAGATTTATATTAAAAAGTTTTGGAAAGCTTGTGCCATGAGTTGTAAAAAAGCATCCTGATTTGTAGTAACAAGTGATTAGTTTTTCTATCATGACTATGCATCTGATCATATACAATTTTTGAACAAAATGGGTAACATTCTAGTCTTATATTTTATATTCATTCCATTTTACTCTGTGTAATCCTTTATTTAGGATCTATATAGCTAAATCTTCCTATCTTATGCAATGGGGATTACATATTGATCTTATTTATTTCTCTCAAGGGTAACTATAATATCTTGTATGTTATAACTATTGAAGCAATCGATGTCTAATCATCATCGAGCTTCATGTTTCACCATCTATACTAACCTAGGGGTCCGCAATTCAGACCTTGCTATAAATATATGCTATTCACTCACACACTGAATCATTGGAGAAATTAGTAAAATTAATTTTTATTTAGTAAAGTAAAACAGTAGTGTGTGTGATGCATATATATATATATATGAATGAAGCAATAATGTTATTAATGTTTATTGCTGACAACTAAACATTTTCTTTATATAATTGTAATTTTTTTTTGTTATATCTATATGTATTTTGATTTAAAATATTTAATTAAACTATTGAAATGTAACAACAAAGAAAAATGAGGAAGGCTTGAAATACTGAAATTATCTTTATCACTAGTCAGATCGTTGTCTATAATTAAAATTTATAAATCTTAATTAAAATCGAAAAACAAATCGTTTATCAGTTGTTGTCAAATGATTTGAATTCAGTTTGTTGCCTTTAATTAGAATTGTCATTTGCAATTAAGATCGAAAACAAATCGTTTATCAGTTGTTGTCGAATGATTTAAAATAGCTAAAAATTGTATTTCGAGCCTTATCTGTTGAAAATATTTTGCTAATTAAATGTTGTTTTTAAAGGGATTATAGAGATAGGGTTGGTATATGAAATTGCATTCTGGGCAATATTAAAATGTTATAAAAGGAGTCACAGAACAAAAGGAGAGTTTACTTTTCAGTTTTTAGTTAAGTTCAGATGAGTTTTTAGTCAGTTGAGTTTAATTACTTTTAAGAAGCCAACACAAGTTCTGCATGATGAAGCATGAATAGCGGAGCCATCCGCCTTTTTTTTTTCCTCTCGGAGGACTGTCTACCAGCTGTAAAATTCTACTTTACCAGCCATACGAGATGATGTAGAAGTGCCAACCTGTTTGCCTGCTGCTATGCTGATATCTTAGGTAAAATCATGTAATTTAGAGCTGCCTTAATACGAACATTCACAGGTGATTTATAATTTGTAGCTAAATTAATTCATAGATCCATTTACGATATTTTGCTAGTTTTGCTTGTAAACTCTCTCTCTCTCTCTCTCTATAATCCTTTATCAATACTTATATAATTCTAAATATACGTTGCTTTCACGTTTAATTTATGTTTATATAACTTTATGTGTCTCAGTTAAATGTATACAACTTATTTTGTTTAAGATATATATATATATTTTGTCTAATATGTCAGTATCAATCAATCTCACGATTTTAATTAAATTCATTAGTAAAACTATATTCATTTGTTTATTTAAAATAGAAATCGTTCACTAGGTTGGATGTATATTTAAAGGTATTTTATTGTGAATGCTTATTTTACTTTGTTGTTTAGTTGCCATTATAAAAGATTGCGACACCTAATATAAAATTTTACCCTGTAATTAGTGTGTGCTAATTTGTAGTTATATATTTATGCTCATATACAATTCATATCTATCGAAAAATTGGTGTGTGTGTAATTATATATTTATGGTCGTATAGAATTCATATTTATCATAATTTTCTAAAGGTAGTTTGTAATACATTTATTTATGCTCACATAGAATTCATATTTATCGAAAAATTAGTGTGATTTAGTTTGTAATTATATATTTACTCATATAGAATTCATATCGTAATTAACTTATTAGTATATAATTCATATCGTAATTTTCTAAAGTTCTATGTACACTAATCCTCTTATTTTTATAAAAATAATGATTTTCAAAAAGTATACTTTTTGAAAACCATTAATTATGTTTATATTATATGGTTTACAAGCAATGAGTTATAAGACTAATAAACAAATGTATACAGACAGACATTGCATACACAAACATATAATCCAATTCTGATTCTTGTTTATGTTTATGCTTGATCATGCTTTGCTTTTGCTATATGTTTCATAACATTATTTTTCAAGTCTATAGACTATATGCAAATAAATTATATCTGTGATACAATAAATATAACAAGATAGCATCACTTCTGTACATAAAAAATATAAACATCACTTGTGCACTGCATAAAGAATATAAACATCATTGGTGATCACAATGAATATAAACATCACTATTGTACACACAAAAAATATAAAATGAAGAGATAAAACTCATTTTATCAGTGATATAGAAAGTAGCCTACAATTTCTAGTTTTAGACAGACAAGAAGCCAATTGCTATGATGATTTCTTTTGTATCTTTTATTAGGATGAATCTTTTTCTTTATAGACGCCTTTGACATTTAGAACATTTGGGGTACAAGATAGAAATGAACAAGTCATATCCGACTTTGTTTGGAGATTGTGAAGCTATGGATTATCTCAGGTAAGACATATTATACATGTTTAAAAAGATAATTTTGTAAGGAATAGAAAGAAATTATCACTGAAGATGAATTTTGAATTTTAGTTAATGTTAATTTCCAAATTATGAACAAACAATAAAATAATAATTATTTCGAATGTGAAAATTTCTTTTTTTTCCTTATTTTTTATATAGTTATCACTATTTATTTTATGCTTATTGTTTTTCTTAATTTTTCTAGTTTCTAGCAATGTAATTGTTTTTGTTCTAACATAATTAAAACTGAAGTTATTATGAAAATTGTGTCTCAGGCCATTATTTTAAAAAGTTCAATATGGCGGCTTGAAGCTGAAGTAGTTAAAGACCATTTATTTTAATTAACATTTACTAATTTTAAACATTTTATAAATCTAATATAACACATGCACATTTTAAATTAACACATTATAATATATCGTACGAGAAAGCATAAATAATATTTGATGTTTATAAAATCATATAGCATTCACAAACACGCACATCAATACTTCATTTTATGCATGCTTATAGAGTTCAAATTACTTGTCCCTGGAGACTTTATGAATTAATGCAATGGCTACTATAGAAATAAGAATATGAAACATTTTTATCTAGGATTTTGAATGCGGATGTAGAACTTTATTTTCTTTGGTTACTGCTTTAGGTGAGAATATTTCCAGCCAGCTGGGACATTTCCTTGAGGAGTTTCATTATTATTCACTTTTATTATTATTGGAAACAATTATATATTGACAGAGATTTTTAAGCTGTTATGCAGACATTATTTCACAGGCAGATCTTGCTGTTTTCTTCAGACTTCAGGCTGGAGAAAGACATATGTTTTATGTGGGTTTTTAACACTGCATTTCAGACTGTTACATAATAAACTGACCTCTGATACAATTAACTCAACTGATTGTCCTCACTGACTGTCTGATAAAAAATTGGCTATTTATACATGCGATGTGTTGTCTTTTACCATCCTCTGGCAATATCTGTTGTCGAAATTCCTTTGTTGTTGAAGATCGTTTAATTAGTATTAGCCCTCACACATGTTGTTTTTTATATTTTTAATTAATAGCCACCGCTGTGTTTTTTAATGATAACTTCCATTTATTTTTTAATATTTTATATGCATATATTTATTTTTATTTACAATCGCACATATATTGTAACGGTCAGAATCGTCTATCTCGCTAACACACTGCATAATTCAAACCCCAGACAAATTTAATTTTTTCATCAATACTCCTTTCTGTTTTAATTAATCAATTTTAACTTTTATTTTCAAAACTGATGATAGAATGCTATCTCACTACCTACTTTTTCGAAAACCATTGTATTTGCGTGAGCGTGACATAAAGAAACTTTAGATGTTTTATACCTCTTTTTTTTTTAGGAAAAATTATTATGTACCAATCCCAGTGTCGGCACAATATATATATATATATATATATTGAAGCAATGGATCTGAAGTCCGATCCGCGCTTCCTTCAGGCATACCCCTAACATTAAAGTTTATAGTTCAACATCAGCAGGGTTTTGCATTACAGCTAAAGTTATTACTATGCTACATTAAAATGTGTATTGCAGCTTAAATATTTTATCTTGGGGGCCAAATTTCCATCTCTATTGAAGAAGAAGGGAGCCAATTGCTTAACCTGATGAGTAAACATATATACATCTGAATGTGATATATCTAGCGCATGATGCACGTACTCTGCTGAAAATAAAAATGCTTATTCTATTGTAAAGTAATAATATATTGTCTGAACCAAGTTCTTATTAAAATATTTAGTACGAGATTTTGATTTTGAGATAAGCTTCCACTCAACATTTCTCGGAAAGAATGTATATTTTAATTAGTGGGCCGTTCAAGTCTAATTAAAGATGGGCATTTGCTCTGCTTATCGACGAATCCCAACCTTGTGGCAAGAAAGTTAGAGAAAAATTGAAGTTTAGTTTTTTGGTGAAACGCAAGTTGTTTTGGAAACAAAGGAAGCATGGGGAGGCTTTATCAAGATCTCAGACTCATACAAACAATGGAAGGTAGCTGGCAGAGAAAGTGATAAATAGTAGGGAGAACAAAAGAGACAATTATTCAGACTTTTTCTTTGGAAGGAGTCATCATTTGATTTCTTGATTTTGCTTTGTGAAAGCGATTTGTTGTAAGAGCTTTCTCTGCCTTAGTTTCAAGTCTGAAAGGGAATCTCGGATTTCCTCCTGGGGAGAAATCCGCCAGATTTTGCTTCATTATCATTTTGTGCTTCAAAAAAGAAGTTATACAGTCATTTTTCAAACAATGGAGAAGTCGAACCTGCTCCAGTTAAATCCAACCGTGATTTTGAGTAGATTTGATGGATAGCGCTTATTAGCAAATCATAGGCTTTACGTCGCTGTAGGTTCCTAAATACCATCCAAAAATGCCTTAACATCCAATCAATAACCATAAATTCGAGAACTTTCATGGAAGCTATATACTTCATATTTTCATTGTCCTGGACAAACACCTATCGTGTTTATCTGATCAACACGATCGCCGGGAGGATCACGGAAAGGACGCAGTATCAGCATCTACTATATTAAACTATCCTTCGCATGCTACTTTTGATTTCATATTGTTTTGTCATTGTTGTATTGAAATATATGTCTTTGCTATGTAAACCTCTTTTATGAATTAACCTTAATATATTTTGGGATTCACCTTAGCTATGTAACTCCTCTCTTTACCTTCGCTATTCTTCCTTACTCCTTTGTAAATATTTGGCATTTCTGCTATGTGTTAAATTTAATAGTTAACTTTTTTTGTCATTTTGAAATCTCTTTCCAATTTTATTTTATGTTGTTAATTAAATCCTAGTCAGTTTCTTGTATATATAGCAATCTGACTCTTTGATAACAACCTTCCTTTTTTGTTACGCCACATTTTGCTATCACGCAGGCATTTGATTTAGCTAGTATACGCTATTCTAAGTCAATTTTAAACACGGTTTCTAGCGCAAAGCCACAGGGTTTGCTTAAAGGTTTTATACATCTACCGCATTTCTATCGTGGAGAAGACGAGTTGGAAATTTTTTTAATAAAATTGGGAAGAAAAGAATTTTGACCGTTAAAACTCATTAACTTGTTTTCTTTTTTATTGTCTAATTAGTTTGGTTGCGTACAATATATATATATATATATTGGACTATTTCCATCATCTAATATGTGTGTTGAATGTCTTTAGAAAAGTTTAATTTTTAGTTAAATATTCCAAATGCATTCAACTGTTAGTAATATCACAGCAAACAAATGTTAATAATATCACAGCAAACAGGTTAGTATATGCACTAACTGTTAGTAAAATCACAGCAAACAGGTTAGTATACGCTCAATGTTTCGAGAGTATTTTTCTCCCCTCTTCTTCAGGTGTTGCTGGCCTGACCAGTGACAGTACTAGCATGGGATTCGAACCTGGATCCTTAGATTCTTGATTATTGAAATTTAAGGTAATGCTCTAACCAACTGAGCCATCCTGCCAAAGGCAACAGTATGTAGTAATTTCATATACTTATCTATGAGGTTCCTCCTGATTTCTTCACTTTTTCCTCAGAGCAAAGTTGATTAGTGATTTCCATACATTATGTATAGTCACACTAGGTTGGCTTATGGGATTTTTTGCCATTGTCATGTGAGCAGCTTCTTTAAATTTTCTTCTTTGTAGCTTTTCTTCTTTATCCAATATTTTTGTATTTTCCCAATTGAACATATGTTCATTGGTCCAACATGATCTGCTACCTTAGACACATCTGTTTTCTCTCTACATACTGTTGCCTTTGACAGGATGGCTCAGTTGGTTAGAGCATTACCTTAAATTTCAATAATCAAGAATCTAAAGACCCAGGTTCGAATCCCATGCTAGTACTGTCACTGGTCAGGCCAGCAACACCTGAAGAAGAGGGGAGAAAAATACCTCTCGAAACATTGTGTGTATACTAACCTGTTTTCTGTGATATTACTAACAGTTAGTGCATATACTAACCTGTTTGCTGTGATATTATTAACATTTGTTTGCTGTGATATTACTAACAGTTGGCGCATGTACTAACTTGTTTGCTGTGATGTTACTAACAGTTGAATGCATTTGGAATATTTAACTAAAAATTAAACTTTTCTAAAGACATTCAACACACATATTAGATGATGGAAATAGTCCAATATAAAAATACAGCTAGAACACCATCATCACAAACCTTCAGAAAAACAATATATATATATATATATATATATATATATATATATATATATATATATATATATATATATATATATATATATATATATATATATATATATATATATATATATATATATTATAACCCACTCACACATTACCATCCATGTACATTATATGAGCAAATGCCCAAGGCCCCAGTTCTATTAGAACAATTTATCATTTTATCTGATTCATAATTAATGCTAAGACTCTTTTACTTACATTTATCTTACATATTCGCTCAGTGGGAAGTCACATAAAGTTTATAACATATAGAGAATATAAATAAATGAAGGAAGAAATACTATAAGCTATCAAATAAAATATAAATCTTATTTATTATTTAACCAAATAATACAGGCTAGCAGAGTTTTATTTATTCCATCTAACAAAATGTAATTTCAATTTGATCTGTTCCATCATCCAGTTACACTCTATAATAGCTCAATATAACTCTGACAAAATAAAAAAAAACATAACACTAAATAACTCTATTGTTCAGCACATCTTAATCTAAATAGCTGAATTAATGTTGATCTAGGAATATAAAATCAGATCTCAGGGAATCTACAACACAGTTAGACGAAGAACTATATTAGCCAGTAATTTATAACTCTAAATTATAATAAGATACAATTGAATAAATAGAATAATGTTTACTGGGCTAGCAATTAGATAGTGAAGGAGATAGGGTATCATTTAATCTCACATCATCATCCAAATAATACTTTAACTAGGCAACCCTTTTATAAGTTTATCACGTGGTAAAATATTTCATGTAATGTTTGGATCTAGGAAACAATATTATCAGACCTTAGCATATTTAATATCAAAGCCATAAAATAATATATTTAATTATGTAATAGATGTATGAAATATGGAGATGTGGAAACCAGAATTTGAATGCATATAAGAACAACTTGAGACACTGTTTTGAATAATAAACAAAGCTTTTATTTACACTTAAGGTTTAGTTAAATGTAATTAATATCAGAATAAAATTTTTATCTTAATTTTAAAATTTACAAACAAATCTATTAATTGAAATTTAGGATTATCCCCATTACATATTACATAATTTATTATTGACACATTTATAAACATAAATTAGCAAACAAATTATACCTTAATATTCTGACTTTGAATATCCAGGCTATCTAAATAATTTTTATCAAAATACAACACTGGATAAATAATACATTATATTAATGGGCACAATATACACTTTTGAGAGGATATACTATTAATTGTTGGGGAAAAGCACATTAATACACTTGGCTATCAAGAGAGCAACTTTAAATAATCTTAATTAAATAATCACTTTAAATACCTACAATTTCAGGCATACAAAAATAAAAATAAAAACAAATACTAATAATTCCGATGATTTGATGATTTCTAACTTTTGGCAAATTCAACATGATATACTGTATAATGTTTATTTTCAGATATATAAACTTAGCAATATTATACCTTTTTATCCACGATATTATTTACATTATGCGTGTGTGTCATATCTTGGATAGTAATAAAAGAAAACATTTTTTTCTACACATTATCAATTTATTCAGAAATTATTAAATAATTATTTAATTTCGAACAATGTCATAGACCAACCAGCAAACAGAACACTATATCTATTCTAATATTCAATAAAGAATTTAAATTAACTATTTATCCGACCACTGACTGAATTACACAGAGCTATATTTTTATGATAATACAAACAATACATTCAAGAGGAATCCAGCACATGAGAAGCGAACAAACTCTTTAACTAATACATCAACAATAACTTATTTAAATTTGAAATACACTATTGGTGGAATTTTTCTCATCACCAAACAAACAATGAAAAAATGTCACTTGACTTCATAAATGTCATTTTATAATACGTACGTATACAACCTAAAATAGGCTCTAGTCATGGAAAAATACTTACAAAAATACTAAGGGGAAAAATCTTTCATCTCTACAAACATAGAACGTATCAAGAATAATTTCCTTCTCACAGCTCTTCTACATATCTAGCATTATACGCCGGCAGATAAATACACACAGATTAATCACTCATTCCTTCAATTCTTTACAATATGACAACATCCGAAATTTATATTGAGAAATAGCTATAAAACTAAATGTTTATTAAGTAAATATAATAATTGCACAAAATAGACACACACATGTATAAATAAGAGTATGAAAAACAATTCTAAGTCATATAATATGCGAAAGTTACGACAGATAAATAACCTATTAAAATATAAACTTTTAGCTTAAATTAGACATTCAGTTGTTTCAAATTTAAATAATATTAATTATTATGAACGAGTTTTTATACTTTAAATAGCAATAATCTAATAAATTAAGTTTTATTATCACTAACACAATATTTTTTTTTATTCTCTAGCTACTCTTGAAATTAATTCTCACTTCGAGATAAAAGAGAGATATATAAGATTAAATCTTATCTTTAACAATATACCCATATATATATATATCGTCGAGGGGCAGGTATATCCCACTGGAAACAGCATTTTTATGTGATATATATATATATATATATTTCACTTTCAAATAAAAGAATACAAATCATATTTAAGCAATAAGATTTTACCAGCATATTAATCATTTGTGGACATGCTATCCCGAGAAGTTCTAGAAGTTCGCAAATTAAATAAAGAAACATATAATATTAAATACATACAACACTAAATCTGTCTAACTATATATATATACAATTAACAATAAATACAAAAAAAATAAAGTCTTTCTTCTTTTAACCTTGAGAAAAAAATATTGTCTTGCAAAGTTCCTTTTCAAGCTTACTCAATGATCCGCAGATGAATCCCAAAATGAGTGCGTGTTTAAATATGAATAGGAAACATAAAATAAGTTATTGTATGACAAAACAGTTATAATTCACAATTAATTTAGTAAACCTCCAATGTCCTTTAGCCAAAGGCTAATAGAGTTTGCTTATATATCACATGTAGCAATAAATATTTATAGTAATAAATACATGGAAAGACAATTTCAGCTATTAATTGGTATACACTTTTATTTATTTTTAAGCACATCTAGGGTATTTAATTCATCGATAACAACATGTTTTTCTGCAGAAAATATTCACTTTTATAATTTATAGATTGGTATTTGCATTATTAATTTTAATAAGTTGCTGATAATTTTCCGCATGAAATTTGTATTTCCTTAAACATTAACACATATATCCTATCAAAGAAAACAAAAATATGTAATATTAAAGTCCTTCTATTCGATTTGAGCATCTATATTTGGTAAGTAGTAGCAATTAATTATTCTGGGTAAGTCATATATTTCTTTCTTTAATAAAACACATATTATTTTATAAGCATAAAATAAGATATAAAGTTAGCATTCCACAATAATTATTAAATATCAAACACATAATCAAGTACATATATCCTTTTAAATTTTAACTTCACTTTTGTATATGTAAAATATAAGTTAAACAGAGAGCTTATCAAGGTAAATTTTGTTAAAAAAGTCTGCATATACTTCCATGATGACAAAACATTATAGACATCACACATGGTACTTAAAAAATTATAAAGTTTATGCATTTTAATATTCTTTTTAACAGAGATAATTAAAAGTAAATGAAATAACATAAGTTTAACATTACTGAAGCATATCTTTAAACAAAATAAAAGTGTTAATTTAAATGTTTTAATTAGACAAAAGTAATGAGATTGATGCCTTCCTTACATCTTATTCAGCCATTCTTCTATAAAGCTTTAAACTTCTGAAGATCCTATAATGAGTTTCATGAAAAGGCTGTTTAGAGTTTCACTTTAAACTGTTCTGGAAGCAAGATATAATCGATAGCAGCAGAAAATAAAAAGTACACTTGTTGAAATTACAAAAGATACTGTTTTTTTTATTATTATTAGCTATCAGTTAAAAAAATATCCCCCACCAATAAAAAAGGTCACCTGATTATCAAAAGCTCAACTCCCATGTTTTTGTACTTAATCAATTAATTAATATTCAAGAAATCTTTTCTTAAAAAAATATTTTGACCTTCACAATTCAGTCAAATCAAATTAAAAAAAAGAACTTTATAACTTTGAAACAAACGAATATCAATTAACTATTAAATAAATGGTTTGTAATATTATTTAGATTGGTAAAATAATCTACTAATTCAAATATCCATTAACCATCAAAGAAAATATATTTTTGCAAAATTATTAAAGATAATTACTGTAATTTAAATGTTTTATTGTAAGTTTAATATTGTTTGCTGTAATTAGGATATGAAATAAAAATGAGATAATGATACATTCATACATATAAGCTGCTATGTGAATATTAAATTATTCTAACTAAAACATACCTAATATGTCTATGGGTTAAAACTGGCTATAATATTAGTAAAAGGGATGGGTGTCAATGAATAATAAATCACAAAACCATTCAACAAACACCAACACTATCTTATAAATAAATAAAACAATTTTGCATCAATCTAACTATCATCATAACACTTTCTGTAATAATTCACTCCCCTTCCTTGCAATAAACACTATCAAATATAAGAATAACAATAAATGCTTGAAAAATTGCTTACCAAAATGCACAGTTGGCCCACATATGAGTTTTTAAAACATTAATAGAAAGAATTTAAACATTTTAAGGCTATTTCATCTTTTTTTAGTGTAATGCAATTATTCATTACTGATGTAACACAGTTTAATTACTTGTGCCCATTCAGAAGGTCACAATATATATATATATATATATATATATATATTGTGACCTTCTATATGAAGAAATACAGACAGCGATTTGTATATATATATATATATATATATATATATATATATATTACAAATCGCTGTCTGTATTTCTTCAAAATAATAAATAAATATTTGAAAATACAGTACTTAATAGTTTATAAAAAATATATGTATAACCGTCACTTAGAAGCACTTTCAACTATCTTGTAGCTTTGTCAACTATCACTTTTAAAAAATGTCAGCTTTCCCCTAATTCCACAATGTCAATCTTCCCATAATTCTGTGATCTTAATGTTTGCTGCTTGAACTATTAATTAAATCTTGCTTATATATATAACTGGGGCCTTAATATCATCATTCCGTTATATTTGGCATGTCAACTGGGACGATTAAATATAATCGTTCTGTTATATTTGGCATGTCAACTGGGGCCATTGAATATATGGTTTCATTTCATTATATATGGTGTTTATAATTGCAAGATTAAAAATGATTTTATATATATATATATAAAAATTATATATATATATATATATATATATATATATATATATATATATATATATATGATTTAGAGAGATCAGTATTTAAATAAATAATTATTTTATTGTGTTTTAAATAAGAGTTAAGTGGGATGAAAGTTTTATATAGATATAGGCATTTAAAAAAAAATATACTCATAAGTCATTAGAACATCATAAGTATATATAAAAAGCATGAAAGGGTAAATCACTTTATGATATAATATTTTATAGTTATGAGAATATATATATATATATATATATATATATATATATATATATATATATATATATATATATATATATATATATATATATATATATATATATATATATATATACACACTTGAGTAATATTTGAATTAAGTTAAAATTTATAAGGCTTAGAAGTGGAAAAATGTTTTCAAACAAAGTTATTGAATGCTCTAATCAAATGCAGGATGTTATGCAAAATGAACTAACTGATGATTTTAATAATATTAGAGAACAATCAGCATTGGTACATGCATCTGGGGGTTCTACAACCATAATTGAATACTCTAAACAAACACAAAATTAAGATCAAGGGTTATCTCAAATACAAAATATAGTTGATGAAGATATAAATCAATCATCTAAAATTGAGATACAACAAAGGTTATAGACAATAACAGAGCTATGATGGAAATGTTACATATGTTAATGAGTAACATTACTAGTTTAAGAAGTAGTTTAAATAAAGAAATAGATAGTAATATTAATAGTTTAAGTCAAAAATTAAGTGATAATAATAAAAGAATTAGATGACTTAAGAAGTGATACTAATAAAAAATTAGATGACTTAAGAAATGATATGAATCAATAATTAGATGATAATAATACTAATTTAAGAAAAGATACATGTGAATTAAGAAGTGATATAAATATAAATATAGATAGTTTAAAAGAAGATTTGAAGAATGAAATGACAGGAATTGAAAATAAATTATCTATTAAAATGGAACAACTAAATTTGAATGTGGATAATGTTCAAAAAGATAATATAAAAATTAAGCAAGCATTAAATGATCTAAAGAATGAAATTGATGAAAATAATTCAAAATGTCATAAACGGATTAGTGAATTCCAATGACATCTTAGGTATATTGAATGTTAAATGTGATAAAATGTATAAAAATCAAGAAATTTTTAGAGAAGAAGTAAAGGAAGAACAAAATAAAATACAGAATGAAATCCAAGAAGATAGACAAAGTTAACACATAAGAAGAATAGATCAACTTTTTACTAAACAAAATAATGAGATAGAATCACAAAATAATGTATTAGAAACTATTGATCATCAATTAGATCTTTAGAGATTATTTTGCATGGAAAATAATGCTAATATGTATAATACATGTAACCTTTATGAGAACAATAGTTTGGAATTATGTTTAAAAGAACTACAGAAAACATGCAATCAAGTTAAACCTGGTACTCTTAGTAAACCTATTTTATTTTCAATTGATTCAACATGTTTAGCCATTGGAAATTTTTTTTTTTATGTATGAAAAGGATAATAGAATTACTATTCATAATTCAGATAATCAAAAACAAGCTATTATCTTACAAAAAAGATCTTCATGGTTTAATATTTGAATCTAATAAAGGTAATAAACATTCTTTAAATACTGAAACTTTACTTGACACTGAATTTTCTACTGGTTGGATATCTCAGATTCTTAGTCATTGAATAGAAAAGTATCTTATTAACATTATTTTAGAGGAGACAATATCAGCTTCACAAATAAATTCTATGAAAACAATCATGAATGATACAATGCAGATTAAGGTGAACAATCAACAATAAGAACCTCAAACTTATTTTGAATGTACTCACAGTAAATCTTTATTAATTCATTTGATTACTATAGAAGAAAAGTATCAAAACCACTATGATATTCCACAACATAGGAAAGATATAAAGAGTGAGTACAACATGTTTGGAATGATTAATTTAAAGCCATTAAATTCAGAAAGAATTGTGAAAATGAATGAAGCAAAGAGTCTCCAAAACACACAAGTCATGGAGAGGCAACAAATATTTGACTCTTATGATAAATTAAATTTTCAGTATTATATAATGCCTGAAACTGAAAATTATTTTATTAATATTTATTTAGAAGAATTAAATTTAATATTAATAATGCTAATTATGAAAATGAATTATTAATCTCTCAGATGAGTATTTCAGAAATTCAAAAGGTCATACATTCCATAAGTTATGTAAAACTTATGAAGGTCAATTTACATTCATTAAACACACGAATGATAGTCCTTAATGAAGATAAGCACATATTACGGAAAAAAGTTCAAGGATTGTGACCATTTGAAAATGAAAACAGATAATGAATTATGATTGAATATATATATATATGAAAAACAAAAAAAAACAGAAGTTAAAAAACTTGCTAATGCTTGTATTTATGATAACAGATGGCGTTCTACCAAAAACACTGTCAAGCGTAGTTTTCTGTTTACATAAACGTCAGAGCGAGCATTCACTATCTATAACTTTAATTCCACTTTCAGATCATGATTTCAAGCTATTTGCTATCGTCAGTGAAAGACAGGAATAAGAAACTAGATCTAAACACAAACTCTGAGCATTTATGAAACAGTTTCTATTCAGCTTGCAAGCGTGAATCTTTTACATACGTTAATGTCTTCAAACTCAGCATAGCAAGCCAGATAGCTACATGGGTCTTATCTCAGTTCAGCATCACCACATAGTAGAAGCCTCTGCAATATTCACCATTGCAAGAAAGACCTCAAAGGTACATTTATGAAAAACAAAAAAACACAAGTTAAAAAACTTGCTAACGCTTGTATTTATGATAACAGATGGCATTCTACCAAAAACACCATCAAGCGTAGTTTTCTGTTTAGATAAACGTCAGAGAGAGCATTCACTATCTCTAACTTTAATTCTACTTTCAGATCATGATTTTAAGCTATTTGATATCGTCAGTGAAAAACAGGAATAAGAAACCAGATCTAAACACAAACTCTGAGCATTTATGAAACGGTGTCTATTCATCTTGCAAGTGTGAATCTTTTAGACACATCAATTTCTTCAAACTCAGCATACCAAGCCAGATAGTTACATGGGTCTGATCTCAGTACAGCATCACCACATAGTAGAAGCCTCTGAAATATACATCATTGCAAGAAAGACCTCAAAGGTACATTTATGAAAAACAAAAAAACACAAGTTAAAAAACTTGCTAATGCTTGTATTTATGATATCAGATGGTGTTCTACCAAAAACACTGTCAAGTGTAGTTTTCTGTTTACATAAATGTCAGAGCAAGCATTCATTATCTGTAACTTTAATTCCACTTTCAGCTCATGATTTCAAGCTATTTTCTATCATCAGTGAAAGACAGAAATAAGAAACTAGATCCTGTCTTTCACTGACAATAGCAAATAGCTTGAAATAGTTGACAGTGTTTTTGGTAGAACACCATCTGTTATCATAAATACAAGCATTAGCAAGTTTTTTAACTTGTGTTTTTTTGTTTTTCATAAATGTACCTTTGAGGTCTTTCTTGCAATGATGTATATTGCAGAGGCTTCTACTATGCGGTGTGCTGAACTGAGATCAGACCCATGTACCTATCTGGCTTGCTATGCTGAGTTTGAAGACATTAATGTGTCTAAAAAATTCACGCTTGCAAGCTGAATAGAAACTGTTTCATAAATGCTCAGAGTTTGTGTTTAGATCTAGTTTCTTATTCCTGTCTTTCACTGATGATAGCAAATAGCTTGAAATCATGATCTGAAAGTGGAATTAAAGTTAGAGATAGTGAATGCTCGCTCTGACCTTTATGTAAACAAAAAACTACGCTTGACAGTGTTTTCGGTAGAACGCCATCTGTTATCATATATATATATAGAAACTTTAATGACATAAATATTGATGTAGAAACTAAATATATAAAAAATAAATTAAACATGCAAACACATGTTTTTTGAAATTTAATTTTTGGTTATTCAATCTACAATAAGAAGTAGACCTAATGATTAATATTATAAGGTAATAAAATGCCAATATAAATTATAAATCTATAATGTATAAATATACAATTATAGATGTACATGTATATAATTATGTATAGAAAGAATACTTAATATTCTTTAAGAAATATTTCCACCCATCTGACTACACTTTCATCAAATTATACTTATATTATTTAAAAAATATAAACCTATTATTAATGAACCCAAAATAAATGGAGAAAATGACTTTTTACAAGCTCATAAACAACTTATTAAAATGGCAAGTAATAGAAGTTCCTAATAAAATAAATGTATTTATGAATTTAAAGTTGGAGACAAAGTTTTGCTAAAGACTTTCCATCCCAGAAATCCATTAGAGAATAAATATCATAAATTCTACAACACATACAAAGGGCCTTATACTATTGTTAAAAAGGCAGGTCCAAATGCATTTTGGATTAACCAAGAAGTAGAGATTCGTGGTATGTATAATTCACGAATTTTAAAACCTTATTTTGGCTGTTTATAATATTATATAAAGAAATAAGGTGAACATCAAGATAAGTTTATGGGAAATGTAAACCATATGGTTGTAAAAAACAATAGTGATAACCATTTTTTTATATTTCATTTAATTTTGATGAATTATGTCAAACTTTCAATTTATGTTCATAATATTAAATTTAGATATTTCTATTAAAATATAATGATGCCAAATTTGAAATAAAAAAAATAAAAGAAAAAAAAAAAATAATAATAATATTAATAATAATAATAATAATAATAATAATAATAATAATAATAATAATAATAATAATAATAATAATAATAATAATAATAATAATAATAATAATAATAATAATAATAATAATAATAATAATAATAATAATAAACATATTAAAACAATATAAGTATTATTATAATATAAATAAATAAAGAAAACTTATTTTCCAGGGTTAAAAATAGATATTTAAATCTATAGTTCATAATGCTAATGAAGTTCTTTTATGAAGTATATTAATCCATTAGTATAGTGATGATTTATTTATCCTTAATTGATAAACTGTTAATAATATCCAATGATTTGTATAATGGATTTGTTCTTAAGAATATCACTAATAGTCTAGTCCATAAATTAATCTATATGTAGCTGTATGATTGGAGAATTCTGGAGCCAAAGTAGTGAATGACTTGCCCAGAATGACTGTCAAAGAAAGAATGAATCCCACAACACTGACTAAAACTTATCAATCCCACTCATTCATAACCAATTCAAGTATCTCCCCTGAGAAGTATGAATCAGCCAACATTTTAAATTTACCTTATCACTTAGATCATAACATTCCTTTATATTTTTCTGATTAATTCTACATTTTAAGTTTGATATAATGGTTTCCATTTTGAATGCCCAGACCACTTGATTACAGCTATAATTATTAAAAAGAATTTCTACTTTATGTATAAAAATAATATTTTAATTACAACATTTATTATCAAACATTTTGCTTTTGGTCAGATTAAGTTTTTACCAAAGCAATTAACATTTTTTTATTGTTTTAGAAAAGCAATTAGCAAAAAAAATAAAAAATACATACAAGTATGTTGGAGGTGTAATTTAAAATTCATTATATGTTTAGTATCTTACTTTAGAGTATAATTAATGATAGGATGGGGGGTGGCTTGTTATAAACATAGTCAGTTCTGTTTGAGTTGATGCTAATTAGTTTTGTTTGTTCACAAATAAATATTAAGACTTGTTTGAGTAATTCTCTAGTTCATTTGCTTTACATATTTTAATTTATAGTATAAACAGTGAAATATGTTTACTCATCATCATTAAAATAGCCATTTAGTCATATCAGTTTAGTGTCTCTACTGCATTATTAGTAAATATTTATGTATGTCAATATCATTATTCAACTTCATTTTTCATTCATATACTTTATTAAATCATTAAATATCAACTCATATCCAAATATTACTTTCATAAATAATAGTGTTAAAAACAGCTTAATTACATTTTAAGTAAATTAATTGAGTAGTGGACTGGTGAATTATTAAACAATAATTATACTAGAAAATATTTTATTTATTAAAGTAATTGTCATTAGTTTTTATTCTGTTGTTTTTAAAGTACAGAATAATTAATTCTTAGTTCAATTTAATATTTAATGATTTTTATTTATTTAAAAGATAGAATGATTTTTTTCCACTTTTTTTTTCAAGACAAAGTTTCTTGCATAAATTAAGTGTTATTGTAATGGGAGTAGCAATTAGTATCTGTCTGGTGATCTTTGAACTTTCAGATATCTTGGATTATTGGAAAAAAAGTGTGAGGTATTTTTTTAAAAATGTATAAAAAAGAGATACTTATAATTTTTAGGAACTACAACTATGACTCCAACTCCAACTACATACTGCTAAAAAATCTTCCAATACTGTTTTATCTTTAAATTCATTTATTAACAAAGTTTGTTAGTATTTTTTTTTTCTTCCAAAGTTCAAGCTGAAATAATAAAATATATTATTGGTTCACCGATAGGAGTACTTAAACAACACTAAGAGTTACATTGATCCTATCATTGGCTGACTATTTAGATTATCCAACCATTGTCTAAAATGCATGTAAGTGTCTATACTATATTATTTAAGTTTAAATTGCCACTATTTAAAGAAAGAATAAGAATGTATAATAGTATTGTAAAATTGCTTTATTTAAACGTTAAACTAATGGGAAAGAAGAAAGAAGAATGTTTGTTTATTTTTCAAAATTATTTTTCTTAAGTTTTAATTATATTATTAATGGAACATCTGCAGCATGTGTAATTTGCGAAATGTTATTAAACATTTTCAGAACTCCTTATGAAAAATTTTATGCTAGTTATGAAGGAAGATTTAAAAAGATGCGTAGGAATCATTTAATTTTATCATCATTATTATTAGAACATTTTTATAATTATTTCTATTTTTACCTATTTAAAAATACAAGACTAAGTGTGCAATTGAATGTACTATTAATATTTACCTGTTTTTTCAAACTAATAGGAGAAACAAATTTATAAAATGGATAAATTATATGACTTTGCTTTATTAAATGTACTTCTCACTTGTTGTGAAACTTTTCTGTCTATAATATTGTCAATAAACTCATATAAATAATAATATTAGTTAAATAATCATATACATTCTGAAGGACTCTAAAAATGTAAAATAAAACTTTTGAATATATCCTAGAAATGAAATATGAACTACTACTTTATTTGCATCATAAAAATGTATATTGCTTAATTAATAAAATCCCTCATATATAATGTCAACAGCAATTCATTAGCTAACAGCTAAGAACATTGAATCTGCTCTTATGAATAAAAAATAATATTTTGTTTTCCTGCAGGAACATGTTTTATGTATTTGTCAATATTTATCTTTGTGTGCAAATTATCATTATTATTCATTTTGGAGACATGACCAAGGAATGTCATGTATAAACTATAATAAACTTTCATTTTCCACCCAGAAGAAGAAAACAAAAGACTTTATTTATTTAATTGTATTTAGTATGTAGAAAGTTTAAGGGTTGTTTTATTATTTTTATTATATTAATTATTATATATATTACTGTTTTCTACTAGAACATCTCATAAATGTACAATATTAAAGGAAATATTGTACAAGGTATTTTTTATTAGTTTAATATAAGTTTTGTTGTGTGGTAAATTATAACATACATGCATGTTAAGAGAGGGAGGTATCCATGTAATTTTAATAGGAGTGATAGCTCTTCTTTAAAAGAAGCACATTATATAGGTTCTTATATTATATCTATGTGTTTTCAATAGATTTAAAAAATAATTATTTTCAAAAATTATTTAATCTGGAATATAAAGTTTTATTATTTGTCTAAACCAAATTTTTGTTTTAGATTTGTGCTAAGGTAAATGCACTATATAAAAACATTATTTTGTCTTGTTTGCCAATAGAAATTATTGCCTTGTTTTCCAACCATTATTAGTATGTTACCAAGTCCTAAATAGTATATTATCAGATATGAAGTATTCTTTATTGCTTTTATAATTAGTAATTGATATTTTGACAGTAGTTCTTTGCTACTGGGATTTGAATGTTTTGTGTATTATTATGCTTGTATATAACTGTCTATTATTAAACTTAGCTATAATCATATGTTAATTGCAAGTACAAATGATATAATCAATCAGTTTTGGAGGAAGAGGCTGGTCAATTGTTTTGGAAGTATTAGAGATTTATTTAAGTGAGAATTATTCTTCTTTATTATGCTCGAATGGAAAAATATTTTTGTAGCTATACATAGTAAAGTTAGCAATGTTTTATAGTATTTATGGGATTGAGTTATCTCTCCCCTTTTTTTATTTGAATATTTAACATGGGTAGACTACCTAGTGTAGTGTATGGGATCGAGTAATCCCTTCTTTTCTGTGTATTGAAGTATTTTGATAGGAGTAGATTGAATCCTCCAGTTTTGATATTTGATATTATGAATTAAAGTATATGAAGTTAAGTATATTATTTCCCTGATTATTTGGTGAAAAGATTTATTCCCACCAGTTTAGTTAGTCTCAGATGTAGACTTGAGAGTTGTAGTGTTGATATTTACCTGATTTGAATTGTAAATTTTTTAATCCCTATGTGTTTATTGAATGTTTTTTTTATCTTATACTATAGCCCAGTGCCAGATAATTTATTGATAAAAAGAAGAATAAAGGCAGAATAGATTTTCTTACAAAACAGCTGTAGTAAAGTTAGTGATTAAAGCTTGATTGACCATTGCCTTCATCCGTATTATGATCATATTGTAACTTCATAAGCAAACTGATTAGATTGATTAAAATTAATTATTTATTCTTTGACACACAGAATAATACAGACTCATGCATAAAGTGTTAATTTGAAAGATATAGAAAAATCCATCTGTAATGTATAAATTTAATTATCATTTTAAAACATTTTTGTAGTGATCATTTAGGTTTCATATCATCAATTTTATCATTCTATCATCATTTGAGTAAGTAAGCAAGCAAAGATAAAACACACAGTTAATGAATAGAATTATTTATTTCTATTTTGGCTAAATAAAAAAACATAGTTATTTAATAGAATACTTTATTTCAATGTTGCAAAGGCAAAATATATTTTGTTAATGGACTTATTTCTTTCATTTTGCAAGATGTTGTTTAATAAGAATATATATAATTAATGGAATTATTCATTTAATTTTGCAAGATATAATTTGCTAAGAATATATTTAATTAAAGGAGTTATTTATTTCATAATATCAAAACATAGTTTGATATTATTCTTAGGTTTCAAACCCCTCAATTTTAGTTATAGTTAATGTGCATTTGGAGTAAAATGCAACATTTTAACTTTATTTTATAGTGTAATTAAAATATTTAACCCATGTTGTTTGTCATAGATTTATACAGTTAATTGATAACTGAGTGTTATAAAACAAAATGATGAATATAAAATAAATTTTGTAGTAGATTACTAGAAGTGTAAGGTTATATTTTCTCAGTTCTGTAGGTTTATCAGAAATAGCTGATAACTAAAAAAACATTTATTTTACAGTAAAATATATGTATTTATTTTGGTTCATTATTTAATGTTAAGTGTATAAGATGTTTCACAAATCTATCAGGATGTTTTGATAGATGAAATGTGTTAAATTTAAAATTTAAAAGATCATATTGTGTTACTTATTTTTATATAAACTTTAATCAGTGATGCTAAATACATTCAAAATCTGTACTTATACCAATGAGAAAGAGATTAAATGTTTGCTGAACTATTTTTCTTATTTTGTTAATCATTATTTTATTATTCAAAATTGTATTTAGAAGTCTTATTTAACATTCATTCGTGTTTCATATTTCCACACATGCTCACACATTTATTTTATTTAATGTGATATAATTGTATTTTCATTTAATTATAATAAACCTCCAGATATGATGATATCGATTTCCTTGATCCAAACACTATATGAGATGGCACTTATTTACTGAGTTTCTAAAAGGGTTTTATTATTTAGTAATTGTTTAGATGATGAATTAAAATCAAAATGTGCCTGATTTCTTTCATTATCTAACTGCCATTATTTAGTTAGGGTATTGCTTAGTTTATAATATTACTTTCACAATATTAAATAATAGTTATTGTGAGATAGAGATTTTGGATTAAACCATGCCATAAGTTAATTCCTTGAGATCTTCAATATTTAATTCAGATTAAATAATAAATTCAGTTAGCTAGAATAGATTGGTGGATAATTAAAAATGTAGTAATAATAGGTTTGGTTTAAGTTCAGATCCAGTTTGTTATGCATTGTAGTTTCTAAATATTATATTTTAGTTATTAGTTTAATTTTTTAATATGGTAGAGGTTGTTCAACGCATGTGGATGGTGGGAGGAGGTGAAGTATAGATTATAATTAGTTAATTTTAGATGGTATAATTTTACCAATATAAATCTTATTTATTTAGAATTTGATAGATGTTTTATTTCCTATTAATTATAATATTTTCTCCCACATCTAATGTACATTTTACACCTCATAGACCTCAGTATCCCTCAACTGGGCTAGTTTAAAGTGAAACTTTAAGAGCCTCATTGATAACTTTAAAATAAGATAAGATTAATTGGATAGTTTATTCTATGTTTGATAGAATTGGTGCCCCCGGGTATTTGTTAGTGATGGTGATCAGTGGTGAGGGGTTACAATATATATATAGATATATATATATATATATCTATTTCTGGGTATACTATATCTTTCTGTTTATATATATATATATATATATATATAAACCCAGAAACTCAAGTTTAAAAAGCAATGCTATATATTATTCATTCTTAACTTTTAATTCATGTATTTAGTTGACTATTAGTATTATTACTATGAAATAATTGTATTTCTACTAGTACATCTAATAAACTGGTTTCTTTATTTTTATAAGTAGTCACTGCTTTCATTAATTGTTATAATTTTATTGTCAATACAACATATTATGCACATTAAGTTAATAATCTAATGCACTACGAGCTAATATTATTTTTTTATTTAAGGCATATAATATATTATTTTGTTTAATTCTCTCTCAAATTGAGTAGCTGGTGGAAGTTTCTTGTGAGGTTTTATACTTTAATGACTAATGAATCTTTAAGTTTATATTTATAGATAAAAGATTAGTATTTTACTTCGGTAGTAATTCGAAAGTATGTTTATAGATAGCTGATAATATTATTTCTATATAAAAAATTGTACTAAGTGAGGATTAAGATTTTAATGAAGAACTGTTAGAAATATGTTGTGTTTTATCAGATTTATTTAAACCACCTGATTATTTAATTATTTCCATAGATATTGTCATATTTTTTTTTTATTATTAAGGTAAAAAACACAAGTATTTTAGCATTATCAAAATCAGGTGTATGACCATTGGACTGATATATATATATAACATATTTTCAGGGTTCATCCGTGTTAAAAAAATTAAATATTGATATACCGACGTTTTGACTTGATCACAAAAGTCATCAAGTCAAAACGTCGGTATATCAATATTTAAATTTTTTAACACGAATGAACCCGCAAAATATGTCTTTTATATATGCAACCCGTGAAAATCTTCGTATCAATATATATATAAATTAAGATAGATATTCTTCTATATCAATTTTAAGTTATATTTAAAAATATAATAGTTGTCAATCGCAATTTAAAATTCAGTTTTCACAAACAGAATTAATATTTTTTTTTTAATTTTTATTAACCCACGTATACACACATTGATAAAGATTTATGATTAAAATCAATTTAAATCAATTTTAAATTTAGTTTTAAAAGTGTAAAATACTAAAAAAATATTTCAAATAAATTTGTATTAAAATAAATTATGTTATAGGAACAAATCTTAATTACACACTAATTAATTAATTAATTCTTAGAAAACTAATTTCTTTTAAGCTTTATTTCATGTTTTGGAAACGTTATATAATGACAATTATACATAATTTTCGGGATTGAAATGTCTAAGTATTATTTATAAATATGTGGTTTACAAATCTAAAAATTTTGTAAACATGAGTAATTAAAATAATTAATGTCTTGTTTAATTAGTAAAAAAAAACCAGATATGTTGTGCAAAGTTTGTAATGATAAAAAAGGGCTAGCTGAGAAAATAATTTTGTCATTTGGGCTTTTGACCTTTGCCCTATGGTTATCATTTACTAGTTTATCATTTTTGCCTCCATGAAGTAATAATAATCAATAATTAATACACTTTACATGAAAATGAAGCCCATAACTATCAGGTTATCCAATTCTGCTTGCTAAGTTTGATCCAACACTTTGCCAATAATATTAACATATATTAAATTCTAATTGAAACAGACATGCTACTCATCTTAGAAAAGGAACACATTTTGAAGATAAGCTTTGCCTGAAAAGATAAAACGTATTTATGATTAAGATTTAAAAACAGTAAACGGGATGATTGTTGTTTGTAAACCACCAAAGAACTCTTTTAAAAAACATATGTACATGAATGTTTTTCACATTTCAAAATCTTGTTGGCTTTGCTTTGAACTGAAGGTAGCTAATTTATTTAATTTGTGATTAATTTGTTAAACTTTTAAAATAATATTCATCAACCCAGTAATATTTAGAGATATTGGACAATTTATAATGTAATTTCTATAATGCTATGTATTTATTTAATTTACTTTTCATAGTATATACGAGCACTTTAATACGCTGGGTGAAGAAGCTATTAGTGGTAACAAAAACAATTAAAGTAAATTAATCAGGCCTAGTACATTTGAGGGTTTGTCTCTCATATTTATGGCCAAAATAGATTTTCAAATCATTGCTGTTATATTTATAAACGATGATGTATGTAAATGCATATGTAAATCAACTTGTCCATTTTTTTTGAAATAGCAAAACACGTGTCGCGTCTATTGATCGTGTTGTTATCAATGATGATAAAATAAGTCTTTTTAATCTTCCTTTTACAATCATTAGCCTCAGCTACACCACTTTAGGGTTGGAGGGCTCGAACACATGTCCAGCCTGCTTCTTATAGTCAAAAAATATTGCGATTATATCATTATTCTTTTTTTGCTTTTCGATTTGGTAGTTTCATTTAATATTTCAACTAACAGATGGGTTTTAAACAGAAAGCACAACAAAATGGCTATTTCCAGAATTTAAACATTAAAAAATTACAAACATTTGCATATCTGATAAAATTAATTCCTATAGCCTAAAATTCTTTATACAACAATTCTTATCAATTGACCAACTTATAAAAATCTCATACTTTTTAACACAAATAAAAAAAACAGTAATTACATTCTTATAAAATTCTTATAAAAAGTTTTAAATAAAGAAGGTAATTTTATTAATCAAAATTTAGTTAAATGATCAACATTTTGTTCAAATACATATCAGCTCAATTTTTCTTTTAGAGTTAATCCGTTTTAAATGAATATCAGTGAGATTTAGTTCAAAACAATTAAAATTAACTTAGCAATAGCTATGTCTTGGCAACTATTAACGATCTTCCAAACAATGGATTTCAAAGTAATGCAAGACAAGGCATATGTGTCTACCATGATGTGCGCACATATATGTAAAATATTTAATATGTTAACTTTAGACTGCTTAAAAATTGAGATATTCCTATTTATTTTGTTTGTTACTTTTATATACCTAAAGTTAAACATTGAGATATATATGTGTATGTATTTTATATAATGACTGTATAGATATGTATCTGCCACTTTTGAAATCTATATATGTTTAATGCCACCATATAATATATTATTCCCATTTGAACAATTCATGAAAGACTTTGATTTTGCTTCAGGTTCAGAGACATTTTCACCCATAAATTGTATTTTATCTTGTACCCCAAGAATTTAGAGACTATATATTGTGATGTTTCAATTTAAAGTGGAGACAGATCTAATGCACTTTGTGTAGGTCTGATTATGAAATGCCCTGCATGTTGTGAATATTTATAGCTAATTTAAGATGCTTTGTTAGTGCTTCGTCTTTAATGAAAAGTAAAATATATAGACACAGTGATATCCTAACATCCAGAAACAGATATTAATGTAATTAATTAGTATTAGTCTCTGGACATAATATAGCATTATAATGTAATATTTTTAAGGAGTAATATATAAAGTTACTAGATATTAAATGCAATATATGACAACATAAAAAAAGAAATTTTATTTGATATCAATATATTTATTATTTTGAACTGTTAATAAACATTGTTTTGTTTGTTGTTAGATCCGTTTTTACATTTGTTTACTCTTGTCTGCTTTGCTAGTTGGTATTTCTAATAATCTCTGTTATATGCAAAGTAGAGGCAAATTTGAAGTGGCTATTAGAATTGGTGTAGTTGTGTAGGTTTTTATAATTAAGATCATCACCATTAGACTCTAACGTGCGATATGATGTGATGTATTGTGACTAAAATCTACTTGTGCCCTCTGGTGTTGAATATTGATGTCCCTAAGATCAAAATATATATATATATATATTCATGCTTTTAATTTTTATCAATGTATCTATTATTTTTGTCATTAAACACAATTACCAATCTATTCAGTTACTTTGACCACTCTTTCTCAAGATGTATGCAATTCATAATCAAATTCCATACTTAAAGTGAGATATATAAAACATCTGTATTTTCTTATCCTTATTGATAACATATTAGCAATATAAAACACCACTGCCACAGAAGCTAGATGAATAATCATAAAAAGTGAAATATATTTACTGCTTTATAAACTTTTAATAAGTAAATAAACTTCCTATTTTGACTCTTTAATAGTTTGAAATTTTCTATTGTTGGACCTGATCGTAGTTTTAGTTAAGGTTCAAACTTTGAGTTCAATATAAAATTTTTATTCTATACAAAAATTCAATAAATTGTTTTTGATTACATAAAAATTTGATTTTAATAATGAAAAAAAAAAAAACATTCTACAAAATCACATTTAAACTTTTCAAATATTGGCAAAATGAGTGCTTAATAAGAAAAAAATGATGTTTTTATTATTCAATGAGAACAGTCTCAGTAAGTTACTCCAGGAACTATTATGAGTGAATTTTATTTTTAAAATGTTAATGAATAAATGTCATTCTCTGATAAATATATAATATTTTGCTTTAAAATATTAAAACTGCTTAAATTTTTTAGAATACCTCAAAAGATTCTAATATAGTGTTGGTAATAAAATTACTTGGTCATTATATCCGATGCAGTTTTCTTTGTGAACAATAGACAAATTTATTCTTTGGTTTTAAATCATTATTATATAATTATTGTGTAAAAATAATCAAAAATATTTTATAAATAAACAAAAAATCATATTTTTGTTATTTCTAAAAAAAATTGTCAAAATAAACTAACAGATGCTGTGGATGTATTTTAAATAATTATTACCAACTGTCTGGAAATACTGACTTTATATATATATATATTTAACATTAATAAATTGGTATTAGTTCACGGTTTTGGCATTTTTAAAGAAATCCCTAAAAAATATCACTCAAATAGACATAGAATAGTGATAATTCAAAACTACTCTGTCATCTGTGAATTAAAGAGCCACAAAAACTGCCAGTCCTCATAACAATAAAAGAGTGCAGTTTGATGGCAGTTCAATAGCAACAATTTCATAAACTTATTTAAAATTTAGCAACTTAAAAGTCAATAAGTATAAGTAGTTGCTAAGTATATACAATCGGTGATCAATAATAATAATCAATATAATTCTATAATCTGGTTTGTGACAAAATTGTTATTTCAAAGATTTTAATTCCTGCAATCAAATTATAATATATTTCTAGCTAATAGTTCTTAAAAAATGACGCAAATATGTGTAAAAAATTGGGATCTGAGTCACCTGATGAGTGTTGGTTCAGGATAAAATGTAATTCTTGGGAATCATTTATCTTTTTCTCTTGTCTTTGATCATTTTTTGATATATAACTTTAGTATTGGAAATGACAGTAATTGTAAATGGTATTCTGCAGCACGGACTATTCTAAGGCTTATGAATATAATTTTATATTAATAATGTACATTATTTTAAGTAGTGATTGATATAAGAAGATGGTAATGCGATAGTATTAATTAATACAAATTGTTTGGATTTATTTGATCATGAAGAAACGAATTTTTACTAATAACACGTGGATATTTTTATATGAAAAGTTGAATTGTGTGAATTTTGTAAGATTTAAAATAATATGGAATATACAGAGAAGAATTGAGGAATTAAAACATCAACTATCGTTTTTAAATAATTGTAAAAGAAATGGTGTTATGCCAACATCATGTACATTTCGAATTAGTAATATAAAAATTAGTATTAATTTATATTTATATAGAAGAATTCAAAGAGTTGTGTTGGAATGGTTTTTGAAAGAAAATATATTGAAATTAACTGGAATATTCGAAAATATAAAAAAATAAAAAATGTTTTAAAATTAAATAGAAAGAAGGAATTATGGGAATATATTAATCAAGCTATATTGGAAAATAATAGTACATTAAAAAATAGATTAAATAAAAATATGAAAATAAATGGAAATGGTTAAACTGTAAAAAAATATTTGGGAAGAATATTGATGTTTTAAAAACTACTGATAAGCATAAAGAAAAATACGGTTACATAAATGTATCTGGTGTAAATTTCACAAATTAGGAGTCAGAAATATTAAATAAAGATATTAAATATATACCGTTTGTGTATAAAAACATACAGAAGGCAAGAGTGGTGAGTATAAAGGCTGCAGATATTGATAATAAAGTGAAGATTGAAATACAATGAAGGATTAATGGTACAATTAATAAAAAGAATAAATTAAATAAGAAAGAATTGAAAGAAAAGTTAATTATTAAGAAAATTAAAAATAAAATAGAAAAGAAGAGATTGGTTGTGACGTCTGAGGATAAGGGATCGAGGTTTGTGATTTTAAATAAAAATGAATATGAAGAGAAGATTAAAGAAGATATGAAAAAAACAAAAATATTTAAAAATGAGTAAGAATCCAAGTAATGAAATTAAAACAAAATATAAAATACTATTGACGAATATGATTGTAAAACAGGTAATTAATGAAAAAGAATATAGAAGTTTATATCCTATGGTGATTGAACATCCTACTATGTTTGGAAAAGTTAAAACCCAAAAAGATAATATGCCAGTAACAGCAATATTAGATTTTTAGAATTATATGCTAAAAGGCTTGTGTGATATAGTATATAAACAAATTATTAATAGTATAGGTTTTGGGAAATATTGCATTAAAATCTCAGAGGAAATTATTAATAAACTACAGAATGTGAAATTAAATAGGAATGGAAATATTGTATCATTTGATATTGAAAAGATGTATCAAAATATACCTAGAGAGGAAAGTATAAAAGTAGTTATGGAAAGAATAAAAGATTATGGTGGTGTATCAAAGGAATGGATATATATATATATATATATATATATATATATATATATATATAAGCTTCATTAATAATATATATATATATATATATATTATTAATGAAGCTTTATTGTTAATAAGTGAAATATTGTACTTTAAATATAAAAATGAATTTTGAAAGGTAACTAAAGGATGGGTTATGGGGTGTTCCATTAGTGGTATTTTATCGTCTATTATGGTTGATTATATTGAGGGAAATGTAATTGATAAATATTTAAAAATGAAAGAAATTATATATCATAGATATGTTGATGATATACTTATAATAGGTAATAGTAGAAGTATAAATAATGCATTTAATGAAATGAATAATAATGGATATGGTATTAGATTTGTGATAGAAAATGGAGAGAAAAGATTAAAATATTTAGATATTTTTATGAGGAAGGATATAACAGGGAAGATTGTTGTAAGACATTATATTAAAGAGAAAAATAAAAGAGGTATAATAGATCCAAGTTTATATCAACTGTGGGCAGAATAAATGACAGCAATGAAAGGATTTAAAGAGAAAAATGATAGATTATCTTTAGATAAGAATGTAGCACTAATACAAAAGTTGGAGGTTGAAAATGATTATATTAGTATAGGATATAAAAAGAAAAATATAAGTATTTTTTTAAAAAATAAAAATGAAGATAGTAGATATTATAATAATCACAAATTAACTATAAATAATATAATGGATTTCAATTCCATATTTTGATAAAGTATATAAAGAATTGGTAAAGGAAAAATTACCTAATAATATTAAAATAGGATGGAAAAACAATAGATTATTAGGAAAATTGATATGTAATAT
The DNA here is from genome assembly GCA_028023455.1 of Epiperipatus broadwayi. Taxonomy (NCBI): domain Eukaryota; kingdom Metazoa; phylum Onychophora; class Udeonychophora; order Euonychophora; family Peripatidae; genus Epiperipatus; species Epiperipatus broadwayi. Next base: position 448,359 of record JAQFVV010006246.1, on the reverse strand, counting down.
AGAAAATAATAATGAGATTGATAAAGCTGGGTTTGTGTATAAAATTATTTGTGAATTTTGTAACAAGATATATATTGGTCAGACAGAGAAAACTGCATTAGAAAAAGGTAAAGAACATAATAGAGCAATTAAAAAGAAGGATATGAGATCAGGGATTTATCTAAATTTTTTAAATACTGGACATAGAATAAATTGTGAAAAAAAATTCAAGTAATTAAATATGTAAAAAAGTATAGTGAGAGGATATGTTATGAATCTTTGTATATACAAGAGAATTTTGCAAAAATGTATGAATATAGTTAAAGATCCTGTAAAATTGGCTGGAAAATGGGTGCTATTAGATAACTGGAAAATTTAATTTAAGTATAATTATAGATAAATTATATGGGTATATTTATATAGATGATTATCATTCTAATTATGTTGAGTTTAAATTATTAAATATAGTTATAATATATAAAAAAGAGAAAATTAGAAAATTTATAAATAATATTAAAATATAAATATATGATTACATAATGTGAATACATGATTATAATTTATAAGTGAATATTATGTACAATTATTTATGTATGTAATGAATAAGAAATAGAATACTTATTTAACTTTAATATTGTAATATAAAAAAAAGCCTGTAGATTGAGTTTCTGTAAAATAGAAAGAATTATAATATAACTTTAAATATATTTACTATCTTGATAAGGCTCCAATATTGGAGTGAAATCCAGGTTGGTGAGGTTTATTAAACATATTATTATTATAAAAGTTGACTTATTAAATAATTTTTTATTGAATTATTTTTAATATATTATGTTGTAAAGACAACATTATGAACAAGTTTTGATTTAAAATTTGATCATTTTTTATATATATATATATATATATATATATATATATATATATATATATATATATATATATATATATATATATATATATATATATATATATATATATATATATATATATATATATATATATATATTGAAGGAGGGCATGAACTAAATGAATCAGAAAATGAATCAGTACTTCCAAACAATTCATGAGTCTATTAATGGACAGTCTCAGGAATTAAAGAATAAGATGGATCAAACATTGCAAAAAATGAATGGCCAGGTGTCTGATTTAAATAAAGAAACTGATAATAGGATGACCAGTCCAGAACAAGAAATAGTGCCAGAGAGTTATGTGACTGTAATCAAGCCGTATGAAAATGATGAGGTAGCTGCTGTTCAAGAACAGTGTAATCCCGATGAATGATATATACAGTGAGACCCATACCCTGGAAATAAAGGTAGCCACTGTACATAAACAAATTGACTTCAGAAAAAATGTAATCAGTATAGCTAGTTTCTTAAAATTGAAGGTAGCTGCTGATGTATATGCCCCAGTAAGTCTAGAAGACATGTTTAAGGGCAATGGAGGCTACCAAAGGATGTCTGAAAGTTATTCTAAAAGGGAGGATAACTATATTTATAAAATATCCAGGATGAGAGTTGGAAGAAACCAGTTAGGCTGACAAATTCCTACAAAACCTGGCAAAACAAACATAGGAATGTCTGGAAATATATATATGGTAGTGGAGGATGTATACTCCCCAATGAGAGTGGAAGACATGTTGGATGCCCTGGGAGATACAGAAAGTAAAGCTGAAGGTTATTCTAGGAGGGAGGAGAGATATAGTTATAAAATCTCCACCATAAAAATTGTGAATAATCAGTTAGGCCGACACTATCCCACAAAACCCAGCAAACCAAATAAAAGTAGGTCTGGGAATAACTCCAATGATCTAAGTGAAAATTGTAGACCCATGATCAAGGAAAATAAAAATCCAATAGCAAGCTGTTCTGAAATCAATAAGACATGATGCATGTAGAACACTTGTTTAATAGTTCATGAGGATAGTCATCAATAAATAGACTATAGTCAAATTTGTATTGAAAAAACAAATAGATATATTAAGTAGTTGTTTAGTAGTTTAAGGAAGATAGTGTCATGAGAGACTATTAATTTTTTTTTGTTTGGGAGTGAGGCAAATGTAGATATATGACTCATTTCATACATATAAAGATTCTTCAATTAAAAAAATATTTTACATATATAGATTTATGTGTGTATTTACTATTATATATAGTTTATAAAAAATTAATAAATAAGCAGTTGTAAAGAGAAGGTAATGAGAAACAATATTTAATATAGGGATTTATTATATTTTATTAAATAAGGTGTTGAAATTATTTAGCCATATTCTTATTAAATAAGGCAGATCAGAAAGAAAGTGTAAAATAAAGCAATCAAGATTACTAGATTAGGAGATAAAAATGTACATGTGCAAAAGAGTGTGAAAGAATGAGAGTGTCTGTATAAACACCAAATCACTTTTACACCTATTTCTAATGACTATCGATTTCCAGCTTTATTGTTTGTGTTATCTGTATCTAATATTATTTTTTAGAAAAGAGGTGCTTTGATGGAATAAAACGTGATTATTAATTTTCTTGTAAAATCGTGAAAGAACATCAGCTTGTCAAACTCTGATTTTTGATCTTTATTTCAAGATAAGATTTCCAGATGGTCCTTTTTTTGATCAAAGATTTACAATATAAATGAATGAAACAATATTTAGTGGTCAGTTTTTTTAATATTATTACAGAAGAGATGTAGCTGTCAGTTTTTTTTTAGTGTTTGAAAAAAAAGACATAGCTATCAGTTTTTTTCAATGTTGTTGAAAAAAGGATGTAGTGATCATTTTTTTTTAATGTTATTAGGAATATATGTAATGATGAGTTTTCTTTAAGCATTATTATTAGACAGAGACATAGTGATTGAGTTCGTGAAAACCAAGGGAAATGGACAGTTTGCAAATTTTTTTCAAAAGAGAGTGAGCGATTGACTTTTTTTCACTTTTTAAAAATTGAGGAAGGAGAAAAATGACTCTTGTTTTAAAGTCAGTATAGACAAAGATGTGCATATATAAGTAATTCCCAACAAGATTAAGATAAAATAAATGGAACAAAATTGAATTTCTTGGAAGAAGTTATTTACAATTCTATAAAATGATATTAATATATTTTGCTGTGTATCATACAATGAATTTGCATTGCTAAAGCCACTTCTTCTGATTCCTAAAATCTGACATCTATGGGTTAACTCACTGATCTATCCTTGGACTTATACCAAAAGTCCTTTGTAACCAACAGAATGATCAAGTTTAAAGCCAACCACCCAAGCTATTTGAAATGCTTCTTTGCTGGCTCCTGGTCTATTATGGGTTCATTCTCTTTGAATGGAGGGAGAATGTGAAGGAAGAGAAAAGAAAAGGAAATTGTATAAAAACCTTATAACTGGGTTTGATTAAGCAATCAATCAAATTTTTGTTAAAGTTTTTTTCATAGTCATCTAAAGTGTCTACAATGATTTTTTTTAAAATGGAAGAGACAAGCAAATTCACCAGTATTTGTAATAACTGTTTTTTTTGAAATGGTAGAAGCAAACCAGTCAATGAATTTAGCGTTATCAAAAGTATCAACAATAAATAAGGTTAAAATTGTGGAAACCTGCAGGTCAATTAATTCATGTTTATTAGAAGGCATCAAACAGAACTTTTTTATGGAGCAAATAAATTATTGAAGCTATATGTGAGACAAGCAGTCTGAAAATTCAAACTTGAGACATTTATAAGAAGTGAAAATAATCGGGTAACTTTGAACTTTCATTAACAGATCTTTTATTCTTATTTATTAAAAGTAAACCTTAATTTATTGGTCAAAGCATTTTTTCTTTTGATACAGAAACATTAAGGGCTTGTTTATCGATAGTTATTCTCAATATCACATAACATAACACAAACACAGTTCAAATCTTTAAACTTAAATTTTCATTATTTTTTTTATTATTTATTGTAATATTGAAATGTTTTTTTATTGTTCTTCATTTGTTATCATAATGAGCAATCTATAAATATATGCATTTATAATGTTTTTTATTTATTTATCTTGTTGCATATTAAAATTGATATAATGCATTTTATTTTATTTTGCTCAGGGTTGCAAGAATATTTTTTACATATGTGATTTATGTATTAATCTCTAATATAAGGGAACACATTTTAAAAATATATGTTGACATATCACAGGGTGTGTATGTGCATGTGTAACTGCTTATACAAAGACTTCTAAAGAATAGGTTATACATGATTAGTTTAAATATTGTAAATTTAAAAGCAGAGCTTCACATTTGAATGGGAGTGAAATAAAACACCCAAGTTACATATGAAATTAATTTTGGTGATATAATAGGTTGGGAGAGTCTTAAGTAAGCATTCTATGAAATATTTTTTTAATGTCATTTTAAGCCAGCTTATTTTAAAACATCCAAAATGACAAACGTGTATATTGAATTTATTTGGTTATGCTTATATAAAATTTTGTATTAATTCTATATTTAATTAATGTAATAAGCCATTTATCTAATTAGTAAATTTGATTTAAAAGATAAAAAGAAAGAAGAGTAGGATTAATAAATATACTTATATAACTTAATTGGTTTCGAGTTATTATTAAAAACTTTATGTTTTTCTCATCTTGATTTTGTTGTTTTAAATGATCGTCATCATTCGCAGATATTAAGATTCATCAGCACTCACAAAGATTAAGCAAGCGCTAGCAAAAAAATGTTAAGTAAACTGAAATGTTGATTTACATTTAAGGATTTAAGCATTATGCTTGATAATAACCAAGTTTCAATAATTATAGGTGTATAATAAAAAAGCTAAAATTATGTTGTGCTCATGAGTTTCGATCATCTTCATCAAAGAAGAATATTGTATTATTGATTGAAACACTGTTTCAAATAGTACTGTACATGGGTTATGATCACCATCATTGATTAAATAAATTATAAGCATTAAATCTAATGTTTAACATAATTAATATATTTAGTAAATAGGGGTTTATAGAAATATGAATATCATGTGCAGAGAAGCGTGATTATCAGTCATCATCACTAGTATTATTGAATCCTAGTTTTAACTATAAAAGCATTTTAGTAAATAAACATAAACTTATATAAATGCTAGTGAATGTAATATTTAAATCCCATTTTGACAAAGGATGATTTTAAGAAAGTGCTTATGAGTTTATAAAGATAAATTTATTGTTGTGAATTCATTATAAAGCTAGGGCTGATATCATCATCATCATCATTATTATGATCATCATTATCATCTTTATATTATGATAATTAAGTTAAGTAACTAGTTTCATGGCCATCCACTTAAGTAATGGTCTTCACTATGTTTATTTGGAAGCCATTAGTAAGATTATACTTGTCTGTTCATCAATATACATAAAATGAGCTAGTAATATCTATAAGAGTTGTTGATCTGTAAAAAAAATTTGGTGATATGGGGATCTTATGATTTTATTGACATGAGTAAAATATAAGAATGTCATTTTTTTGTTCATTAGTCATCCAAGTCATGTGTAATAGAAATATACCAAAGGAGGTTGAACTCAGTACACTCTAAACAGATATTTATCTAGATTTAAAACAATCTAGTGGCACTCGTGGGAAAACACATGTACTTAGCTAAACTGAATAAAGAGTGATGTAATCCCTTTCCAACTTCATAACATTAACTTTATATAATATTTTTTATAAGTTATTATAAACAACATCCAGCATGTGTGTGTGACCATGAATGGTCATTTATACATGGAAAGAGGAATGAGAAGGATTCTCAGTTAAAAGAACCTATTATTGGAGTTAAGCATAAGGCACTCCAGGGATCTCACAGTGAGTAATTTTATTCAGTTTCTATATTTAATATTATTTTATTTGATGACAATGGCCAGTATCTTTATTTTTCAAATGACTCCCCAATATCTAAATATTTTAAATCTTTAATGACGATAGTTTTAATTTTCATTGTTGTTATTTTAGGTGTTGAGTAATGAAATAATTTATTTATTTCAATATTAGCATGACAGAATTAATGTTTAGGATAGTTGCAAACGGGCTATAATGTTATATTTAATTAATTGAAAAATATAGACACCTAAATAGAACATGATATGCATATATTCTTATTTATATGTTAGTGTCATCCTTATGTAATTATAAATTGTACTTTAGCTTACACAGTGAATTCATTTCTCATTTAATTTTACTTGGTTACAAATGATGAACCTCTAGAGCATATCATATATCATGTTTAGTGTTTATTTATTGAATTATAGCAACTATCATTTTATCATTCATCTATATATTAGACAGTTACAAAATAGCAGCCTTTTTCATCATTACATTAATTTGTATGCTGTTACAAAGTTTTCTTACTGTTACAAATGACAGATTATAAGAATATTTTAATAATTCTATCTATTGCTTTTATTTATTATTATCTGTTACTATATATATATATATATATATATATATATATATATATATATATATATATATATATATATATATATATATATATATATATATATATTAAAGCAATCAATATGTAGGCCAGATCCACACAGGTTACAATGTTTATAAAACCTTCCGTCAGCCATTTTAGATACATTTAATTTTTAGTCCAACAAATAAATGATTAAAAATATCTAATTTCTATTTAAAATGTTTTATAAATAATGGAGGGAACCATATATATATATATATATATATATATATATATATATATATATTATATATATATATATATATATATATATATATATATATATATATATAATACAGTACCCATTATAAAATATAAAAAAAAAATTTAACAGTATATACAATATTATAATTTAAAATCTTTTGTAGTGCTTTCGATTACGTGCTGCTCCTCATCAGCTTTAAATAAATTTATAATGTTTTTAACTTAATGTTACATATATTTCCATAAGATGTGTATGGCCAGCCTATTAGTAACATCATACCTATATTTATCAATTAATATTACCTTTTTAATTTTCCTTTCTTTATGATTTCTTCTTCCATTAATATTTTTATTTCATTACGATTAAATGCAAACTTATAATTACAAGTTTTTTTCATGGTCAAATAATACTTAAACTTATAATTACAAGTTTTTTCATGGTAAAAGAATACTGAAGCTGTATTACATAGACTATTTACATTATTTTTAATTTGATTATATAATAATTGATGCTCCTTTAATCTTTTTTCCACAGAACATCTTGAATCACCGATATAAAATTTCTGACATCCACATGAAATTTGATAAATTGTATTACTTCTTTGAAATTTGTGGGAATACATTTATATATAGTTACAGATGGAAACTTTTATAAAAATTGATAAATAAATTTTTATATGCTGTTTTTTTAAGTATTGTATTCTGGAGATTCGCTTTAATGATAAACCCTACTAACATTCTATAGGGTCTAACAAAAAAAAAATTCATTAACAAAATGGTAATGGAATTTTCTAATTAAAGTAAAATTAAAATGAAAATATATTTGAAACATAAATTCTTCAAATCTAAATTTAATTAAAAATAGAATTGAAATAATAAAATCATTGGGTTTATCATGAGGGCGGATTTCAAGAATACAATGGAAATCTACTTTAGGTTGATAATTGCACTCACCAGAATTCCAACATAGCCACTTAACATTGAGTGAATGAAAAAAGTGATTTTTTTAAAAATAGTCAGAAAAGAGTATAAATAGCCCAGGAGAACAATAGAGGTCATCCAGTCATAGTTTTCATCACTGATTGCCTGGCAAACCCACACTGGTTAAATTTTCAATAAAATGTTTAGAAGCATGGTAGTGGAGTAGATGGCTCTTAAACTGCCAATCTTTCCACTGTCCCAAAGATGATCAACAAATACTTTATGCTGGAAAAACTTCATGAAAATGTATAATTGTGAACTGTTGAACTCTCATATTAAAATACATAGCTAGCTATGCCTGTGCAAAAATTTGTCTTTTACCATGGGATCCAAACTTCCACAAGGACTCAGAATCAATTAGGTAATATGTTCCAATTTGTTTATTTCTAACTGCCTAATTTATACTTCAAAACTCTAGTTGACCCAGTATTGTAATTTTTTTCTATGTTAATGTCTTCTAAAATAAAATTCCCTTAATGTAATATAAATGTTTAACTAAAATTCTGTAAATTATACTTGTTATCAATTTACACCTAATGTTTTTACTCTCATTCTCTCTGTCTTAAAGTTATGCCTTTTAATGCTAAACTTTTTTTAATGCAGTTTAAAAATATGATTATTATTTACTTAAATAAAATGAATATATGCCAATTTGTTCCATCTTGACAAAAGTTTTATCTGATTAAATATTTTGCTTCCTATTTCCTGACCAACATTTGTCAGTAAATAAAATGAATAACTCTCTACCTCTGAATGATTAATACTTGGAGCCACCTTTGCTTTGTCAAGATAAAATCAATTTATATTATTATGTGTTATGAAATATTTCTGTGTACACAATTTAGTTGTGGGGGAGACATTAGATTCAAGCATGAGATTTTAATTAGTTATATTATTTCATTTTTAAAGAGTGAAAGGGAGGGGGTTTAAAAATATATTCATGCTAAATGATAAAAGAGAGTAATAAAATTTTAGTTGGTATATATTAGTGGGATATTGTCTTGAAGGGAGAGACATGTCACTCATCAATGATTTTTATAATAATAAATAATGCTTATTTTATTCTTTGGTCTGATTGTGGTCAGTCTATATAATATTTGTGTAATCTTTATAACTCAATACAATTTTATATGTCAATTCTAAAAATATATTCTCCAGTATTTGTATTTTGCTTTGCCAGCATTTTGTTTGATTACTTGTCTTTTGTTCTTTGTGATTGGTAGATCAGAATTAAACCATGTGACAATTTCACTGGTCATGAATTTTCTTATCAAAATATCAAAAACAAAATGGGAATAACCAGGGAAAACTGAGCTTAGACAACTCTGGTGATTCTCATACTTTCAACTGAAATATATTAGGTTTGCTAATTGTGCAGACCATTCTTTCTTTATTTCTTGGCAACACTGAACTGGGGAAGGTGAATTAAGTCTCTGCTGGTAATGTAATATCAAATGATGGGTCTATCCACTTTCTTTTGTTCTGAGTACATCATGGTGGATTGACTATGGTCTGATTAATTCATTTGTTTTACAATCTTAAAATATTTATTTGCGAATATCATGATCCGTTTATATTTTAAATGTGTCACTCTCTTCAAGACTGATTCCTAAAATTTGAGTTAATTATTTCTCTCGTAAAAATAGTTTCACCTGTCATGAAGTTGTATTTAAACTGGGTCTATTTAAAATACGATTTGGGTGAGAGTCTTCCATAAAATTCTAATTGTTTACATTTATTAAATCGGCATATGAACTATACTGTTCCCTTACTCTAGGCATAATTAATGACAGAATAGAAATTTATGTTAACTAATTTATGGAATAAAAACAGAGAGACATTAGATGAGATATAAAAATGTTTTCGTAAATATATATGTTAATTCAAGCTACCTGTGCTTCATCTCTATTCATTTCATTCTGAAATTAGTTTTTCTAATTAATTATTGTGCTGCTATCTGATGTCTCAAGGTCACATACATACCATCTCCATATTTAAGTTACTGTATAGGTCTAATTAAAGTTAATATTAGAATTAGACATTCAAATTGATTGAGGCTCATGTTCCACCATTGATGCTAGTGGGCCGGAGTGTGGAAAAGATTAATTGCTTGCCTCAAAAATGTTGTTAATTAGGTGGCAGATTTAGAGAGTGAGTAAACAAGGCAGAATGCATAATTATTCTTTATCTTTGATCTCACATATGGTTGGATTTGAAGTACTTTTACCCAGGCTGTGAATTGTGTTCAGTTAACATCCAACTTCGACTGGTACAATATATATATATAGCTGAAATATATATATATATATATATATATATATATATATATATATATATATATATATATATATATATATATATATATATATATATATATATATATATATATATATAATGTGATGCTGTTTAGAAGTTATAAAAACATTTAGTATTTCTTGATGAAAATTTGATGATAGGAGGATGGATTGTCCCAGGAACAGATAGTGTAGATTGAATTAATACAGATTCATTTATTTTTTGTGAGATAGTGTTTGATATTTTCTTAGTGATTTGCTGGTTTATTTGTTCATTAATACTTCAGTCCATAGCATAGTTAATACAGTATATTTGAGCAAATGATCATATAAGCTTCTATTTGATTTAGTGTTTATATTGCAGCAATATGTGTGTGCATGCACGTTTGTGCCATCCTACATCTTCATCTTTCATTCATGTATTTAATTATAGTGCAAAATACTATATTTTATGGTGAAATATATCACTGACAACCAATTCAAATGCCTTTTAAGTGATTAACGGGTTGATAACCAGTGAATTATTGGGCAGACCAAATAAACTATTGACTACTTTATTTGCTAATTGATTATTTTTTTATTATTCTAGAAATGTAGAGAATATATATTGATTTTATTTGATTTAATATTATTTAGAAGTCAGAATGATTTTTCTTTTTCAAAAGAGAAAAAAATATTGAATATTTCCAGCTAATTATCTTAGTGCAAAGTATGGATTAACCTTCTGAGGTTGATCTATGGGAGAAAGAGACCTCTTCATTGGTGAAGCAATGCAGATATTTAAGCAATAGTTGGTAAATACTAAAAAAAAGAAAATTATTATTATTGTTTTTCTTCTTCTCTATGTGGTAGTTGCAATCACCATCTTCTGGAGGTCAAGCCAATTAATATTCAATTTAAATTTTAAAGTATAACTTGCTTTAAGTGTTTTTTTTTTTTTTGTATAAAAGTAATATCTAAACAGATTTTTTTTAATAAAAAAAGAATGAGAACATAATCGACTTCAAGCAAGATATATCACACTATCTTTCAGCCAACTAACTTTTAGAAGTATTTTATTGTTTAAAATGTATATGTGCATCTATCACTCAAATTTAAGTTACATGACTTCAATCTTTAGTATTAATGATAAAATGAAATTGTGTAAAATTTGCTATTTTATGAGAAAGATTATGCAGAACTTGGAACGAAAACAGTTCATAGTCTCTAGATTATTTTTTCTTTCTAGCTGTATAAAGGTAAAACTTAAAAGAAAGGATGCATGTCTAATTTAGTATAGCATGCTATAAAATATTATCGGGAGAGAATTATATCTAATCATTCATATCTTATAGGATTAAAGTATTGAATGCATGGCTTATATAAACCTAATGGCACATTGATGCCTATTAAATGTGAATATAACTTAACTTGGGTGGTAGAGCATGGATATTATATGTGTATAAGTTACTCGTTATTCTCGTTCATATTCAACATACTAAAAAAAGAAATGTCATTTAAAGAATTGTATATACTTAAATTAGTATCATAAATTAACAACTATTCATCTAATTGGTGGCCTTTAATAAGTTATTGTGAACATCTGGTTAAATATAATTATAGTTAATGTTAATTTGCGACAATTAGTGTTGCTGTGGAAATGTATAATGTCTGTTGCTGAGTCATAAACTACGAAATTACCAGTCAATTAAATGATGAAAAAATATTAAAAATCTGCAACAGTAAAAATTAATTTATTATCACTATCAAATTACACATTAATTCTCGTGAAATCCTTCGACTTAAAGAAGGTTCCCCTTTTTTCTGCCATAGCGTAAGCTTGTAGTTAAAGATCTGTAGAGGTCCCTACTATCACATTTTACACGCATATTCTCGAGGTTACAGCCATGGTAAATATAACTTATGTAATCAATGTGTGTTTAATAAATTTATAATTACAACTTTAAATTACTGTAATAGATTTTTAACTATAAAATCTTTACATTGACTCATTGTAAATCGAAGGATTTCGTGAGTATTAATGTGTAATATGAAATGTGGACTTAATCAGTGAAGTATTGAATAGCTTCACACTCTCAACTGCTTCAGCTTCACCTATTTAAATAGATAGTAAGTTGAAGTAAAGAAAGTTCCCCTCTTTTCTTCCATAGCATATCCTTGTGGTTAAATACCTGTAGAGGTCCCTACTATCACATTTCACATGCATATTCTTGAGATTACAGCCTTGGTAAATATTACTTACATAATCAATGTGCATTTAATAAATTTATAATTACAACTTTACATCACTATTAAAAAAAGAGAGAAAGAAAATAAATATTGAATACTGTGTATGATATATCGTCAGCAATCTCAATTAGCTATTGCTGTCTTACATTGGTGGTCGAGAGGTCAGCGCAACTGCTTGCACTTGCAGGCAGTTGCCCGGGTTGTGGGTTCGCATCCTGGCCAATGCTATGACACTTAAAAAAATTAGCTATTGCTAACGATCTTTGAAATTGCTTTTTAATTGGATCCCAAATGTGTATCACCCATCCTAATAGAATTTGTTTATATGTCTATTAATACTTATTTGTTTTGTAATTATTGCCATTATCTTCGTATATTGTACAAATTAACTTATATTTTGTTATTAAAGAAAATTTAATCATTTCTTTTATTGTGAATGTAAGGTAAATATGTAGATTAATTTATTTGTCATATATTGTTTTTTTGTTTCAAAATCATCTTGGACACGTATATTATGGAAATATTGTACTGGGTAATTGATTATCATTCAGATGTAATTTTTTTATATATGTGTTTTCTTTATGCTTTTGTTAATGGTAAAAGTGGATATTTGCTATCATGAGGCTAACAAAAAATTTAAAGAGGGATACATACACAAAAGTGTAGTTTGATCTTTGTGTTGTCATAGATGATGAGGTCAATATAATAATCATTATACTTCAAATTTAAAACAGTTATAGTTCATCACAAATTAAAATTTTATTTTTGATGTATTAATTAATACTGGAACAGCAGATATGTCATGAACATGATTTGAAACATGTGTGTGCCTTTTTTGTGTGATGCATTGTATATAACTGGTAAATGTATGGTCGTTTGACTCGCATTTTCCTGATTGGTTTCAGATGATGTAATATGCCAAAAGAGAGCAAAGAATTAGAAATATGTCTATGAATGAATTTATTTTTTGAAATGATTAGAATGAAATATGTTAAGTAGCTATGAAGAAAGAAATCATTAAGAATATATATTATATTGTTAGGGATTGAATGAACTCTCCCTTTGTGTATTTAGATATTTACCATGAGCAGATTATATTTCCTAGATTAGATATTTGTGCATTATGATGATATTACACAAAGTGAAGCAATGTATTTCCATTGTTTTCAGTGATGAGACCAAATCCGCACCAATAATGAATCTCTGAGTAAGGTTAGAGGTCAATATATTTGTCATTAGATTATTAGAATCAAGAATGTCTTCTTGTCCCTCATGTGTTCATTAAAATATTTCTTTTATATAAGATAGTCATAGCTATGTGTAATATAGTTTGTCAGTTAAAATAAAAGTAAGATTTGCTTCTTTTATAGGATATCCAACCATAGTAGACTATAGTTGTTGGCTGGTCTATGGCATCATGTATTATATTTTACTTCTTAATTTTATAAGCAAACCAACAGTATGTAATTGTGTCAGTTATATCATAACATGTAACAAAATATAGAAGCACACATGAAATGATATTGATTCTGAAGATATGGAAGTGTTTTATTACTAGGTTTGCAAGTTTTGGGTAAAATTTTTATTACTGGATTTGCAAGTTGTGGATAAAAATTTCAAATCATATCACACTGATCATCAAATCCTCAGAATGAATCATCCCTATTTTGAACAAGTAAACAAAAATGTGCTATTTAACAGAATTGTATAATTGACTCATTATATAGTTGTTCTCTGGACAATCAAAGTTGTTTAACTTTCATGTCATTATATGATAGTGAGACCTCTTATACTTACATTTTTGCTTCCTATTGTATTATTTAATTACCCAAATGTTGGTTTGTTCAATAAAGAATATTAGAATTAGCTAATAACTATAACTTGTGTATATGTGAGTAAATGTATAAAGATGTTTATTTAAATTGATGAATGTCATAAATGTTTCATTTATTTTAAATTTTGCAGAGTCGTACTTTTATAGGCATTCAAATTCTTAGTTTCCACACCTACATACCCATCACAATCTAATTGCACCATTTTACCAATTTGATAATCAACATGTTCAGATTCAATGATATTATTTTTTTGACCCAGATATTATATGTAATGCTTAATTATTTTATGAACTTATGGGGGGTTATGTATTCAATTATTATATGGATAATGATTTGAAATGAAAAGGTACACTGTGTCTTTCATTATTTCATTCCTACTTCATTAGAACAATACTCAATATTATATCATTAGCTTTTATGGTGGTAATTACTAGATGTTATATAATATGAATTTTTAAATAAGTATATAAAAAAACCCTGAGATATTTCCTTAGCATTTCCAAGTAAATATTAATTTAGTCATTTAATTTAAACTTTTTATGCAGTAAAATCTGATTAGTGTTATATCTTTCTTCTGACTTCTTATAGTATGGTGGTTAGTCAAAAGTGTATTTGAATGTAGGGAGATATTAAGCTTGAGCTATAACTTATTAGTTTGAATGAAAGGGAATTTATCAATTTCAACTATTTATTCATTATGAAACAGAATATATATTTTATTATTAGTGATTTATAATATTTTTTTCATCGTATTTATATTTTATATATCATAATATTATGCAATCCTGCTGCTGAACTAAGATATAGTTGGACGTTATTAAAAGAGTATCAATAGTAACTCAAATGGAGTCAGAGTATTAGCTTATTCTACTGTCAATAAAATTGTCACCCTGGGTATTTATTCATAAATAATGTAATATTGGTGTAAGGGACGATCTCCAACTCATATTTTAGCTAGATAATTATAGGATTTCATTAAACCTACAATCCCATCTATTGACATATTAAAAACTACTTTTATTTTATTTCTGTTTTAAAAAAATTAAAAATTAATGCTAATTAATATGTAATTAATATGTAATTAGTTATGATAAAAATGATAATTTTTGATATTAAATTTTTAGTTTGTGGTTTTAGGGGGTTTTATGGTTTTTTTTTTAATTGTTTGATGAAATTATTTGGATTGTTTTAATTCATATTTTTTTTTTTATATTTATAAAATAATTTAAAAATGATTTTTTATTGTTTTTTTTTTTTTTTTTTTTTTTTTTTTTTTTTTTTTTTGTTTTTTTTTTTTTTTTTTTTTTTTTTATTATTAATATATATATATATATTATTATTTTTTTTTGTGGTTATTTTTTTTTGGTGGGGTTTGGTTTTGGAAGGTTGGGGGTGGTTTGGTGGGGTGGGGGGGGTTTGGTTGTTGTTTTTTTTTTTTTTTTTTTTTTTTTATTTAAAAATAATAAGAAGAAAATAATAATTTGTTTTTTATTATTTTTTATTTTTTTTTTTGTGTTTTTGGTGAAGATGAGGTAAGTAAAACAAAAAAAAAATAAAATAAAAATATAAATTTATAAAGGTGGAGAGGGAGAAAAGAAGTGCTAATGACATTCTGGTCAGTTTTAATGTTGTGTCTTTGTTTTCAAATATTCCAATTGATGAAGCTTTAAATGTAATTGCACAATGCTGTAATTTACCAGACCATATTATTACTTTGAATAAACATTGCCACTTGAACACATATTCTGTATACAAATGGATAGCATTATAGACAATTTTTTGGTACTGCTATGGACTCATCTATATCAGGAGTAATATCTGCTTTATTCATGGAAAATATAAAAACTAATGCTTTAGAATCATCATTGTAAAACCTCTCATTTTGTCGCAGATACATAGATGACACTTTTGTCATATGGCAACATGGAAAAAATTAATTAGATGATTTTTTCATACATTTAAATAATATATACCCTCATATTAAATTTACAATGGCAACAGAGTCTGATGGAAAACTACCTTTTCTTGATGGTGTAGGCACCAGAACACCAAATAGTTTATCTTGCTTGATTTACATGAAAAAATACACACAGAGAGAGATATTTACATTCCCATCATCGCCAAACTCAGATAGTTTCTGTAGCAAACACTTTTTTACACAGAGCGATTAACTTCTGAAAGAAAAAAATAAATCATAGTAATAATGTTTGATTAGCAAATAATTGTAATTATAATTATAAATTTATTAAGAAAGCCTTATTTCAAGCCAAAATGGACAAAAAAAAAAAATAAAGGATGATAAATCAGCTATTAGGATTTGTATTCCATATGTAAAAGAAACTACAGACAGAATTGGACATATATTAAAATGCTATAATATAAATACATCATTTTATACTCATCAAAATAACACCAGTATAACAACCAAGCCTAAGGATTCAATCCCCTTGAATCTCATGGTGTTTATCAAATCTCATGTGAAAATTGTAAAGCTTCTTACATAGGTATGAGTGAATATATATATATATATATATTGTATGAGTTCCATATATATATATATATATATTGTAACCTTCCAGGTTGGCACCAGGAAGAAATGTGGGAAGTTCACATTTGTGCTAACAATGGCTAAAGTTATTTATCTGAGAAAAATGAATTGAGATGTAATTTGCTAGTTAAAATTAGGATTTTAAAAAAAATTGAAACTTTAATTGGGTGTACTGATTGGTAGAGTTTTGGATTATGTGTGTTTGGTAGTAGAAAAGGAGGATGACCAATATTAGGAATGTTTGTATGTAGTAGAAAAATTTACATGTCATAATAAGCAGATAGATAGATATATTATTAATTAGAATTTTCTTTCCTATATTTTATTTATTATTTACTAATTATGTATTGTTCATAATTTTATGTTTAAAAATGATAAAGATTATTTGTATAATAGTGAATAACATTTCTAAATTAATAATTAATATTTAATATTTTATTATTATTATTATTATTATTATTATTATTATTATTATTATTATTATTATTATTATTATTATTATTATTATTATTATTATTATTATTATTATTATTATTATTATTATTATTATTATTATTATTATTATTATTATTATTATTATTATTATTATTATTATTATTATTATTATTATGTTTATTCCATTCAAACATTGTATTGTTAAAATTTTATAAGTAAAATTCTGGCACACTTCCAAAGTTGAGTGTATTAAAAAAAAACACAGAGCGTGTGAGTGGAGAAAGACATAGAGTTTAAAAAACTTGAAGAAAAGTAAAAAAAAGTTCCTAGGAAGAAGATGTAAAAAAAAAACTTAAAAGAATCAATAACTCTCTAAGAGTATTAGAACAAATAAAAAAAAAAAACATCGCAAGGATTATAATAATATACCTGTGGAGAATTTTTGTTATTATACTACTGAAATGATATAAAAATGAGGAGAAAAACACCACCACCAGAGGGATACCAGCCTCCAAATCTCTGTCAAACGATGGTCCATATTCACTACTTCAAAATGCCTGGATGATATGTAAGCTAAATTATTATGATTTATTTTAAAGTATTACCAAAGCCAAATAATATTAAAATGGCAAAATTGTTTAAAATAAAGCTAGCTAAAGTTTTCTTATTAGACACTAGAATTAAACACTTGATTTTCAATTTTAAGAATTTTCTATCAATTTTCTACAAAATAAAATTTAAAATGAAAAAGTTTATCTATTTAATCTTATGTCAAGAAGATAATTTTATACTATATAACTTTGCTAGTCATGCATATATAACAAAATAATTCCAATGCATGCAAATGTCATTTATTATACCTATAACGGAATTCTAGGATAAAAAAAAGACTATTGTCATTCTTAACAAATTATGCTTTAACAATGGATAGACATTTTTTTTATGTTATAATTTAATGTTGTCTTTGAAACTAACATGTATATTTCTTTCAACTTTCAATTTTGTTTAAAAAAAATAAATTAACATGTAATGATGAGATATTGATAAGAGTTTTTATTATTACTTATAATAAATGTATAACCAATTTTTTCTCTTTAAAAAAAAAAACAAAACAAAACAATGTAACTTCATATCATTATAATATGATAATTTATTATTTTATATGATCTGGAAATTATATTATAGTTGGTTATAGATGTTCAGATGTGTGCATGATGCTATAAATTATTATTTTAAAAATGTTGAATGTATTATGCTTCAATTTTGTTAATGAAGTTTATTTAAAAAAATAAAGAATTAAAACCTTGTCTGTTATAAGTTCATTATATAGGAAGTTTATTGAATATGAGTTGAAGGTAGAAATGGTCAAGCAATGATTAGATTATTTAGATTGAGTTTGGAGATATTATTTAACCCTCACGTACATAAGTATAAGTATAAGTGTTTAGTTATTGTTTTTCCTTGCCTTTCTTTATTTTGTATAGTTAATGTTAGATGATTTACACCGATTATAACAGATAAGTGTTGTATAAAATTTATAATATAATGCCATCTATGGCACTGTAGTGACTAGCAGCAAAATAAAAGTGCCCCTCATAAATCGAACTAAAATCTCCCTTAATTTCAAAAATCAAGACAGGAAAATTACGTATTCGAATAAGATAAGCCTTATTTTATTATTTATCACATGGAACTGTGGAATAAATCCCGCATTCCAAGGTACATAAAAAAAAATCAGCCGAATATGGAAACGGCCATATTAAATATTCGTAGTGTGAAAGCCAGAACTAACCCTTATAAAAAGAAATCATCAATAACTTCAAAAAAAAAAATCCATACTAATCCATATAAATTTAAAATAGCATGTGCTAAAAATTATCAATATTTATATAAAAAAATCTACAAAAATTCTTCAAAATGATAATGTTCACAACAAAGAATCTACCTCCGCGAAAGAAAACTTAAGTAAAGATAAGTTTCCCTACTTAACTTCTACAGAAAATGAAACACCTATGGATTCTCATCCACCAAAAAATAAAGTATTTTTAAATCCAAATACAGCCCAAAATAACAACGAAAAATTAAAACAGTTAAATGACATTCAGATTTTAAATGAAGAAAAAATTCAATCGCAATTACGAAGCCCAAGCGTAAACATAGGGATAAGCGCATGTAACGTAAACCAAAATGAGCAACCTCTGACTCATAATGCTGATATCACTTCTAAATTAACGTTAAATCAACATGAAATGAAACCACAAACAATTAAGACCATGCCAATAACTGAAACAACTAAAAACAAACAAAGATTAAATATAGAGGAAAATAATTACATTAATAGTCAAGGCCGTCGGTCTTATGAAAGCGGCGAAGATACTCTTTCTGAAAGTAAAACGGAAAAAATCAAAGATAATAAAAAATCAAAGACAAAAACACAAAATCCTGATATAATATTAAACAATACATCAAAAAATAGCATTTCGTTTAACAAAACTTACGAATATTCTACACAAAATGGACTAACCACTTACACTCACGATTACAACGGCTCTCTGCCTCGTGAAGGAATCATATCGGATTCTAACATAAATAATGGCCAGGCAAGACTGGAAATACAATCAAAAGACAGATTAAACAATAAAGAAGATGCAAAAAAAATAATTTATGGAAATAAAATAGAATTTAAGGAAAATGCAAAGCTCCAAATTGAAAATATAATAGTCGGCGGTTCCTCGTCTTCCAAACCCATGCTTCCGCTAGAGACGCTGATCCAAAATCCACACAACGTTAAGTCAAACAAAGACAAATCACCGATTCTTGCTTCCACAGCCGAACCTCCCTTAAATCTAGCTATTTCACAAGTTTTGCAAGAACAAGAGACATGTTATGATAAATTATCCCAAAATAAACCATCATATGCAAATATAACTAAAATAGGCACAAATCAAAACGCAAATATGAATAAAGTAATAAATGAAAACCGCTCTACTGGAAACTTTGCACTTCAGAGCGAATATGATACAAATTACTCGGACGCATTTAGTTCTCCCATGCTAGATATAATAGAACAAGAGATTGAACAGCAAAACAACACAATACAAAACCCACTTCTCCCATCTGAATTTTCCACAGATAACTTTAATGATGAACAGTATGATTCTCTCAGTCAAAGCTTCAATCAATCGATCCCATTAAAACTACTGAAGTCACTATCCAACTATAGCAATGACAAAAGCCTTGTTCTGGCCATAACAGACGAAAACTGCTCACTATATAAGTTTCCAATCGAAGCACTATGTAGCCTCATTAAAAAAGAAAACATTGGTGAGGGAATACAACAAATTCTAACTCACCCTAATGATCGCTACATAGCAATCGAATTTTCTTCATATGCGCCCAGAAATAACTTCCATAACACGTATAAAATTATCCAGAATAGGTTTATCACTTATATAGATTTAAATAGAACTGCAACGCTTACAGGAAAAATCAAAAACTGCATAATGGGTCTCGATGGCATTCAACTACAAGAACTTCTAGCTGATTTTGGCAAAATTTCCAATTTTAAATATCTCCCAATTGATGGGCACATACTATCAAACACCGCATCATTTAATATACACTTAAATAAAAATTCCAAACCAACAGATATACCAACAACGTTAAAACTTAATGGAGAGCCAATGATTCTTACATTTATCGGAGTGAGAACACAGTGTTTCTACTGTGGGCTCCGCACGCATCTTATAAAAGACTGTATAGCCCGGATCTGCACTCATTGTGGTCATAATAAAAATAGAGCACACAAATGCCAGCAGCAAATTAACTATCAGGCAAAGAATCAGCATACATCCGATTTACACTTTATTCCAGAAGATGACTCTGGACAAACCCACACCACGGAAGAATTCAGAATTGTTGAAAATCGGAATAAAAAAACAACCACTTATCCGAATTCAAAAAACTCCACAGGACATGCCTCAAATTCTCAAAACTCATCACAAATTAATTCAAAAGGTTTTCTTAACAGCTACAGAGACCAAACAAGGCAGCAACTTAAACTAGACTTGCCATCTGATAAACACGTAATAAATATTACCACAAGCTCAAATTCTTATAATTCCCAAAACAAACAAACAAAAGATTTCTTAGAACCACCCCGGGTACAGCAATCACACTCTGACTTACCCACACCATCCAGCACAAGCCACAACATGAAACATATGCAAAAACCAGCACAAAATATCACACATCAGAATCCGTCAATGTTAGGTGAAGCCAATGACATACAGATTAATCCAGACATAGAAACAGACATGGATTATATAACACAAACCTTATACAACAAAAAAAGAAAGTCAACAAAATTTGCACAAAGCAGTTCTGAGGAAGATGAACAGACTGCTATGAATTCAACCAATTTCGACTTAAATAAAACTATAAAAAATCACTCTTACAACAGCTCAAATACTATGCAAGATAAAAAAAGGAAAATAAACACTCTAATACACAGGACTCTCACTCTAAGCCAACAGACACCAATACAGAAGACCTTTCTACCTATAGCCTACAACCTCCTGCATCTGCTCACATGGTTCCCTCACCTAAATCCTCTGAACTTGCCTCTCCAAACTTAAACAGCCCACAAGCTGTACTTTCTAGCGATCTAAGAGTTGATGGATAACCTGCCATGCAGAGTAGTAGGGATCAATGTGAGAGGTCTAAACACCCTCACTCGTGTATATGCCATTAGGCATTTTTTTTCCTTTATTTCTCCTCACATTTTATTCTTAGGAGAAACCAAATTCCATCAGCACTCTAACCATAATATCCAGACAGAGCTTAGCAAACTTGGTTACTTAAAATTAGCCATCAATAGCTCCGCTGCCGGAGGAGTTGGAGTGCTTATTAACAAGAAGTGCCCTCCCAATAAATTTAAAGTGCTCTACGAAGACAACAACTTGATTGCTCTGAACTTAACATATGGATCAAGTAACATAAACTCATTTTATGTATATGCCCCCAATAATAAAGAAGTTCACCTAAGAATTATAAACACTATAAATATGCTGACTTCCAATAACAATGCACCTGCCATATTAATAGGAGATTTTAATCTATCCTATGAAGAATATGACAGAAAATATCTTCATCTCCTCAACAGAGGATTTCTGGATGGTAGAGGGTATTTCCCTCCTAATGCCTTTTCATTTCACACGAAAGTTTATCATACCCTAATAGACCTGTTATTTTATACAGCAGAATTTCACTTCTGTATTGAAGCATATCTTCAGCCAGCAGCCTTTACAGACCACCATGCAATAGTTGCAGACCTGCAGCTTCAAAACTTCCCTACAATAAGCACCAACAATACCATAAGAGTCCTCACTCGTGCCTCCACAACTGAGGCGGTATTCTCCGAGGCCTACATTCTTTTTCAAAAAATTGACATACTCACTAGACCTCCGGAGGAAGCTTGGTTCTCTCTTGTGGGAATTCTACAGTCACTCATAGTACAACACACCAGAAGATCTAAAGGGCCTACAACGCTTTTTAATGAGCTGGAACAAATCTCTCACCAAATCAATGCATTCAACATCGATAATGAGCCATTGGAAAGGTTGCTTAACCTTAAGCATCAATATAAGACCAAACAAGTGGCCATTGCAGAATACATAGCAATTAAAAGATCCAAAATATACCTACCTAATCAGCATTGTTGGACTAGAGCATATCTTCATTGGGCATTAGGATACAAACCCAAACAATCCACGCCCTCAACAATCATCATCAGTGGTTCCAATTATACTGGAATTCATATGCTTCAGAAAATTGAATCTTTCTTTAAAGAAAGATTACAAAATTGTGAACCCAGAGTTGATCTCTCTTGGAATGACATTTTTCCAATAGGTAGACATGGCATCACAGAGACTGACATAAAGAATCGCTTAGCAGTCCTACCTGACCATGTACATCCTGGTATACATGCCATACCTAAGTTTATGCTTCTACATCTTAGCAACATTGTGATTCCGATTGTAATGGGAATGATAAAACACCTCTCAACACAAAAAAGGGTAATTCCTAATCTTTACCCTATTGCAATGGTGCCGTTCTTGAAGAAAAACAAGGAACCCACTTCCATCAACAGCATTAGACCGATATCAATGACTCCTATCTTATTCAAAATCATAGAAGGAGTCATTAAAGAGAAAATAGAGTCCAAAATCATTCATAATATTTCAAAAAATCAATATGCTAAAAAGGGTTCATCAACCCTTACTGCCATGACAGAAGTTAAATTACTCCTCGACTATGTCAGATCTAATAGACTATCAAAACCGATTGCAGTTCAGATTGACATAGCTGAGGCCTTTGACACAGTGAATCCCAACATCCTGCTTGAACTTCTGGGGAAATACAACATTCCTTCCCAGATCATACAAATACTAGATAACCTATTACATAACAGATTCATTCACCTCACACTTAACGGAACCTTAACAGATGGATTCACGCCTAAGCGCTCCATACCTCAAGGGTCTCCACTTAGTGCATTGCTATTTTCATGCTACATAGACCCTCTTTTAAGGTCTATAGAAGACTCCCTCCCTGGAATTCATATACCAAGAATCAAGAAATCCATCACCTCCATTGCATATATGGATGATATCATAATATTCCTTCCATCACATAAGTATCTCCAACCGCTTTAACTTTTACTGGACAAATTTTCTAGCTCATCTCAACTACACATTAATCACAGCAAATCCTCTACATGGCGAATATTAAATGGAAAAAAAATCCATTCCAAATTTCTTGCGGAGCCCCAAAATTTGTTGGGGTTCCCTATATATAAATCTCAACTCGCCATGACCAAAAGTATTCAGAATACCATCATTGAACAAGCTGACCACCTTACACAGGGGCTTTCGAAGGTCTATTTATCTCTGCAGGGCAAGGTCGCTCTGTTAAATATGAAAGTAATGGCCAAGATTGCCTATTATCTCCCGTTCATTACCATCACCAAGATATTCCTATCCAAAGTTTACAGACTATGTGCACGACTGTTTTGGAAGGGTCGTACTTCATCCATCAGCACAGCAAAAATGCAATTCCATAGAAAACAGAATGGAATGTCCCTTCATTCCATTCAGGCAATATTCTATCAAAAAGCACACACAGTGGCAGTCAACCTGATACAAAAATACGATAGCATCCTTGCAACAGAACCAATAACTCCCACAGATACGCCTCCACCTGAGAAGTCTTCTTGGATAGACCAAATCCTCTCCCATCTTTACAAATTCAATGGCAACTCCTCCGAGTGCTTTCTTACCAAAATCTCCATATGGACCGCCCACTCATTAATGAACCCCCAACCTTCACAATTAAGACCAAAACTTGGAGTAACAAATCAAAAAATTACTACACTATTCAAATTCTTATGGATGGAGCCAAAGTTCTTGGATTTTTTAATCAAGGCTAACTTGAATGCAGTTCCAACAAACTATTTCCTCCATTACAGAAGATTTATAAAAAACATAGATCCTTGCTGTCCTGTCTGTAATAGAGAGGAAGAAACCTTTAAGCATATGATTCTATCCTGTACTGGCTTGACATCTGTACGGCTAATGATAGCCCAAAATACCTCAATGGACTTTTATAAGATGCTGTCTATTAAAGATTGCATGAAAGACCGAAACTTCATTCACATAAGAATATCGACTTTTATTATATACTCACTGTGGATAACTAGATGCAAAATCACCTTCAATATCCCACCACCGAATGCAATGACAATATTCATCAGTACTTTAAACAAGATTAAAAAAAAGATGAAATTATATCAACAAAGTTTCTTTATGAGAATACTTGGAGACTATTCAAAATCCACAGCATCCTAACATCCCTATAATTATTCATGGAAGGAACTGAACCTTTCTCTTCAAACCACATAGGAAATAGAGATCATTTTGTTAAGACTGCTGACCTTCTTGAACAACAAAATACCAAAAAATCAATTGTTCCAAATGGTCTACATAAAACACTCAGAGACTTTTTTAATGAAATTAATTTGTATTATTAAAAAAAAAAAAAAAACACTGGCCAACTATTCCCTTCTTCCTGTTCCCCATATGTATATAACCATATTTTTTTTTTTTACTCACAATATAAACATATATATGCAAAATGACTCAAAAGAGTAAATGTAATAATTTTTATAGCAATAATAAAATTCTTTTTGAAAGTAAAATTTATAATATGTATAAAAGATGATTGATTTATGGCATCATCTAAGTTTTATAAATAAGCTAATAAAAGGTATGTTTTAAAAATACATTATATTTAAGATATTATAAAAGCACACATATTCGAAAATATATGACTTGTATTTTAAATATTAGTCAATTTTGGTTTTGCTATAAGAGCAATGTAATTGGTTAGCAAAGTGCATAAAATAATATTTTTTTTTGTTTATTCATTATTTATTTTGACTTTTAATTTTTAATAAATGTTTTGATGAATTAAAAGCCCAAATGAATTGCTTGATTATATATGTTCGATTCTCCATTTCCACACACACATATATATGGTTAACATAGCATAGCCCTAAAATATATAGATTTTCCAGTAGAAGTCAATTTATTTAATCTGTCTGGAGAAGATAAATCACCATATTACAGTATCAATAATATATTCTACTTTGCTTAGAGTAGGTGGTGATGTAGATAAAAAGATACCCAAATCTCATCATTATCTATCCTATATTAAATATGATAATTGATAATTTTGCAATAGTTTTATAATTACATAAATGTGTGGCATATAATTAAATTAGTGTTACAGAATTGTTATTAATAAATGTTTTATTACTTTTATTTGCATCCTATATGAAGACCATATCCTATAACCTCAACTGAGCTAAGCCATAGAGCAATTTACAATTATAAATTTTATTCTATCTTGTATAGAATTGGCACCTGGGCATTTATAAATATAATAAAGTGAACAAGTGAAAAGAGCAGAGGTTACAGGGTGGGTTAAGTGGATGCCCAACTGGGGCACGTTATATGATTGGGTTAAGTGGCTGCCCATTCGTGGGGCTCTGTTTAATTAAGTTTCATATCCGGAAGAATATTTATCTTTTGTTGGTTAATAGGGTTAAGTGGTTTGCCCAATGTGAAGCCTCAACATTTATGGGTTAAATGCTCGATATATTTATGGATAAATGGCTGCACAATGATTGGTGATTGATTCATCTTTGTTCATATATGTATTTTGTTCTTTATTGGAGATTGTATATTATACATTCTATTTTAAGTGGTGACTAACATGGATGGCTTGGTATATACATAGAGGCCACAGCTGCCAAGGGTTTAAATGGATGTTGGATCATGGGATCTTGATTACTTAAGTCCCATATATTGTAGAGTGTTTATATTTTGTTGATATATATATATATATATATATATATATATATATATATATATATATTGTCATATACCTGAGATGAGAAGAAATCCAGTGCCATTAGAATTACTTTATTCCTGTTTTCGATATACAGTTAGTGCAAAATTGGTTCCAAAATAGAATCAAGTAAGCAGTTTTCTTATTCAACAATTTTTTTTTGTATCAATCTGAAATATTAATAGAAATGTTTGATAAAATGGAACTAGGGGTAAATGGAGCATTAACTAAGGTTTGAAATAAGTCAATTACAGTTTGAAATAAGCCAATACCTGAAAGATGTGTAGTACATATATGAATGTCAAATGTATACTTTAAAAAAAAACATTTTTTTTGTTTATGTGAAATAAATAAATACAGCCATGAAACAGTTTAGTTTCAAATTTTAAAGCTATATAAATATCACAACTTATAGTAAATGTTATAGTTGATAACATTTTATATATAAATATATCTTTTGCTTGTCAATTAAATATAGCATTGCTGCCAGATAAGCATAGAATTATTGATAGTGTTAAATTATAGAGTAGTAATGTTGTTCATATTCAGAACATTTCTGTTATAGAAAGTCTATAATTTTGAAGGTTAAATAGGATACTTGATTGTTGGACTTTTGTTGGTTGTGTTGCAAGTTTGTTGATGGATGGAGAGTTTTTGTTATTGTCTTAAGTATATGGTGTATTCATGTCAGTGATGACTGATTGTTCTCATTCACTGCTCCAACCCAAATTATGATATCAGTTGTTAGTTATCATGAAGCAGTTAACAGTAGTCCTGCCATGATTTTGCCTCTAAGACTCCAGAGAGAGCAAGGCATAGTTCTTTCTAATATATATATATATATATATATATATATATATATATATATATATATATATATATATATATATATATATATATATATATATATATATATATATATATATATATATATATATAATATATATATAATATTTGTCTCTAAGACTCCCAAAGATGAGCAAGAAAAAATTTTATAAATAGCCCCTAAGACTTGGATGTAAGCAGGACATTGTGATAGTGTTTGTAGTAAAATATTCTGAGTTGTGGTAGCTTAGAGTGGTTAAAATAGGACGATCATCAGAGTGTTCATGGAGCATTGTATGTTTTGAGAGCAGTGATGGAATTCTTTTATCTATTTCAAAATTGTGAACTGATAATAATTTTTTTGGCTGTCAGTATCTGTTGGATCTTTAGAAGGATTGATGAATATATAACTTAAATATATAGCTCATTCTTAAAAGGCTATTTTCTATATTCTTATGCAAAGGTTGGAATTTACCATATTTAAGTAAAAATTGTATATCAGTTGTCATAGTAAATGCATGTCATCATTAATTTGATTTTGGTTATATATTTTTTTTCTTTTGGGTTATAAATGCTGGTTATAATATTTGGATGCACCTAATACAGCATAAAGTTAAATGAATATGTTTAAATTGTTTTGGTCTTTTATGAGTTATTTGAATTGGTGTATTTGTAATATAACTATAGTGGATCATGTAAAATTTAATTAATAATTTCACCTATGTTTAGATTAATGTGATCTAGTTAAAACTTAATGTCTTCTTATCTATGTGTGTGTGGAAAATCGAACATAATATGGGAAAATAAAATTGTGGAAAATTTATATCAATTTAGGTAGTGATGGTGAATTTGAATTGTTGATTTGGTGGAGGTTGAAGCTGGTAACCCTTGTTTTCTCTAAGTAGTATTAATAAATTTTTAAAAGATTATAAAATGTAAGAGTTTAATTTATATGATAGTTGGTGTGGGACTCAAGAGACACCATCTCCAGACATGGCTGCATTGTCTCCTGACCTTGAATCAGGAAATGAAGCTATAGATATGTTCTATGGAGAGTCTAGTAAGATGAGAGATAATATTTGTAAAACCACAGATGATGATATGCCGATGTGGGCCAAATCATTTTTTTGCAAAATTAGAGTCTGGATGAATAGAAGATAGAGAAAGGTCAAAAGAGATGTTTACAAAATTAGAGTTAGGTCGAATAGAATATAGAGAAAGGTCAAAAGAGATGTTAATAGAATTGAAATCACAATTAAGAGAAGAACTAAAGTCAGGACAAGCAGAATTGAAATCAGAATTAAGGGAACTAAAGTCTGGATGAGTAGAAGATAGAGAAAGGTCAGAAGAGATGTTTGCAAAACTAAAGTCAGGTCAAGATAAGTTAGAGGGAAGAATAGCTGAAATAAAATTGGAAGTTTCAGAAATGAAGTCAGAAATGGTAGAAATAAACACTAGTATAGTTAGGCAGATGCAAGTTGTGGAGAAGAAAGTAAAAAGTCATGAATCAGAGATAGCAATAGAAATAAAATTGAGTCAAAAGAAATCAGAGAAGAGGATAGTTGAAATAAAGTCAGAAATGTCAAAGATAAAATTAGAAGTGAAATTAGAAATAAAGCTAGAAGAAAGGTTAGAAATACCCAAAATAAAACTAGAAATGCAAGAGAATATAAAGATCAGGTAATCAAATCAGTATTGTTAGAGACAAGTGTTAAGAATCCTCTTCAGAAAATTAAAATATCTGATGATGATTCAATAGTGCTGTTTAAGAAAGAAAATCAGCAGTCTGTTAAACTAGTTAGTAAAAAAATATTAGTTTAGCCAAAGAAGAGTTAAGGGCATATAAAAAACTCAGAGAAATAGGGAACCAAGAACTGGAATTAGACAGAAATAAGGGTGTGGATATATTTGAAGATATTAAAGAAAGTCTTGATAGGAATAAAGGGATTAGTGAATTCATATATGTAGAAATAATTTCTCTAAGCATGAAATGTCTAGAAATTTTGAAAAACAAATTAATGAAATTTATTCATATTTCAGGCTATAAATTACAAAATAAAAGTAGAAGTATAGTCTCTGAATGTATTTATAAGTACTTAAATTGGGACATGAAGATGAGTAGTCACAGAAAAGTACTGTATGGAGATGTCATATGTATAGTATCTAATATAGAGCATATGATAAAGGGTATTATTTATGTTGGAAAAGTTGATCAAATAAAGATTAAATGTAAAATGAAGATTATGAAGGAATTTGATATGAATTCTCTTAGGAAAAATAGTAAGCCAGAGAGAGATTTAGGAAAGGATAAGATCAAACTCAAAGGAATAAAGGAAGAATTATTTAATATAAATCATCTTAAGAAAGTAAAGAATAAAGTAAAATATATTAAAAAGATTAGAGTTAATTCTAGTAAAGTGAAAATGAAATCTTGTAGGAAAAAACTTGTTAGAAGAAAGGAGATCAAGAATATAAATGCAAGGTTTAAAGTTACCTATAATGTCCATAGTTTGATGTCATATCCTGCACGACATGATTAATAAAAGTTATACATATTGTTCAATATAGAATTTAGTATTTTTTCTTGCTTATTTAATGTTTCTAAAATATAATAGGAACAAGTGTTTGGAAAAACATTAAATGTTTTTTATTGTTTTATGTTTATTCGATAAACATAATTTTCTAATGGAGGAATGATCTTAATGTAAAATTTGATGTGCTATTAATATTGATTGCTGTTTATCCAATTCATTTTTCTTTCATAAGGGGGAAGGATTGTAACCTTCCAGGTTGGCACCAGGAATCACTCAAAATTACCATTACAATAATATATATATATATATTATTTTACAAACATTTTCAAAACAGATCAATGATTATTTTTGCTAATAATTTTAGATTATTTTTTTTTAGACGCAATTTTTTTTTTTTTATAATTTATTTTAAACTTCATTTGTCATGTAGGAAGAAGTCTACGGTGCATGTGTTGATCTTCGGGAGGATAATATTATTGTCAAGCATTGGAACGAAAACCCTAGAAGGTTGGGGGATTTTAATCACTCTTGAAGAGATTTTTTTTTAAAAAAAAAAAAAGTTTCAAGGATAATAAAAACATTTTATTTTATTTGTGTAAAGAACAATTCAACCTAGAAGTATACGTAATTATGTCTCAATTTTTTTTATTAACCTTAGTTTTAGTTATCATATTATTTAATTAGTAGAATAGGTACATAAATATTAATTTATTCACTAATAATATTATAGTTTCATAAATGATATTTTTATAATTTTAAATCAGTTAATATTTTTAAGTGTGATAGTATGTATGTATATTATGCTATACAATGTTTATTTTAATTTGTGGGCAAGAAGACATCATAAGTGATTCACAAGTTGATATCACTTAAGTAATAGTTTTAGATATTGATATTTTATTATGTATTTTTATGTGCAGATTATCAACAAATTATATAATGTTGAAGTATGAATGTTGGGTTATGGGTGAATGAATGTATACACACATTAAACTTATAAGATTAGAATTTATTTATTCTAGGGATATACATACTTTGATTTCATATTACTAGTATAATATAACATGATGATGAATAATTATATGATTTTTATAAAGGACTTTAATATTTCTTAGATATTTAAAGTATGGATAATAATCATTTTGTATTTTGTTCAAGAATATTGGATAGGAAAGAAAAGTTACCTTTTTCTTGTTGATTAGTTGAGATCATTATAATGATGACTTAATTTTATTTGTTATTTTGAATGTGTTGGTTAGTATCATTTGTCGATGTAGAATTGATAAATCTATAGGAAAATTTTATAAGATAGTGACTTGGTAGTAATTTTAAAAACATGAAACCAATGAGATGTTATTAATGTAGGATTTATTATGGGAAAAGGAATATTTTTTATAATCTTATTAAGTATACAGGTAAAGTTAACAGAGCCCTGTAGCTGGTATAATTTATCTGTGGGCAGTGATTATTTTATATTGAATAATGATGTTCAAGAAAGCTGAAATAATAGTTTTGACATTGTTGTTGGTAGTGAAGATCATTGGACAAAATAGGTCATGCCTCTATTTTATTGATACACTGTGCCATGATATCTATCTAATATGTACTATTGAGTGACACTTTAATTTTTTTCTATGCCTACACATCTATTTGCTAACACAATTTTTCCAAAGCATTACATCACACAGTATCATATTTTTAAAAGGAAATGATAAATAACTTAGAGTTTAAGGACTGTTATTTAATGAATAAGGTAGGTTTGTTTACTTATGAGGATGAATAGAGTCAATGTAAAATGGAATTGAAAAATCATAAGGAATTAAATGATAAAGAATCATAGAATATGTTCTATATTTATTTTGAAAATAAAATAAATTTCACGAATGAATGTAAATGAAGTGAAGTTGCTCTAGAATTTTAAATAACTTCAAATATTTTTAAAAATTTTATAAGTATTGCATATTTTTCAAACTAGATAATGTAATAAAATGAAACAGTACAAGACAAGCATAGGGATATTTTGTAATTATTTTAATAATTAAGAAGTACATCAATAATTGCAACTATTCCATATTAAAATAATATTAAGTAAAAGAATATGATTAGCAATGATGTCCACGTATTTTTATTAATAAACCAACATTGGATATTTTGTGTTTAATAATAATAACTTTGCAAAATGAGAAACTATTTAGTGATAAGATATATATTCAAAATGTTATTTTGCATTTTCCGCTTTATGCTTTGATGTATGTTTAAAGAAAGCATATTATAATGATATTTTGTAAGAGATAATATTTAGAGTTAATGTAAAGTAATTGTATCTTTATTATAAAATTCGACAAAGATGGAAATAGAAAATTGTATTTTTTTTTAAGTCGGAATGAGGACTTTAAATTTATGTTTATTTTATTAGTTTACGATGAAGAATAGATTTATAATGGTGCAAGACTTATTGTACAAATTGTAAATATTGTAAATAGATAGTTTTATTTTATTTTGTTATAATAAAAAAATTGTTTTTCAAAATTTGTGTGGTAAGTTGATTTCTTTATCACTCTGCAAACATTCTAAAATCCACAGAATATTTGAAGCAAAATATAACATTTTGCACAGAAATGAATAAAAGTATTATTTAGGAATTATAATATTTTCTTAAAATTATTTATTTAAGAAATTACATTTTACATTATCTTTATGGTCATAAGTTAATTTATTATAATATTATAAAGAATTATAATGTTATCTGTTGCAAAATCATATAAAATATAAAAGATTATGTTATATTATTTCTTTATT
This sequence comes from Epiperipatus broadwayi, assembly GCA_028023455.1. Taxonomy (NCBI): domain Eukaryota; kingdom Metazoa; phylum Onychophora; class Udeonychophora; order Euonychophora; family Peripatidae; genus Epiperipatus; species Epiperipatus broadwayi. Next base: position 415,756 of record JAQFVV010006246.1, on the reverse strand, counting down.
ATTATCATGGCGAATAAGAATTATAATGGAGGAAAAGATATGTAAGATTAAATCATACAATGAAGAATATTATTATTATTTATTATATTTGTTATTAGTTAGGTATGGTTGAGTATGATATTAAATCCCTTATCATACATTACTACAATAATTTTTGATTAGCTTAAAGTAGTTTTAAGAACCTGAGATTTATCTATTTTAAATTATTTTAAATAAAAGATTAAGATTTATTTATTAGTTATCTTGAAGTTGTAAGAATACTATAGATTTATTATTTGAGATAATCATAGGGGAATAGTGTTCTTATGCCATTGAAGTAGTATCCTGTGGGATATTGGCTCAATGTATTCTTTATTACTATTTGTATCTCACTTCCAAGTCTCATGATTTTAATAAATATTTATTTATCTATTTTATAAACTGAGCCAGATTATTATTTGATTAATTTGAGCTAGTAGAATAATTAATATCAATGTAGAGTAATTTTATTTGTCAATTATATGCATTTAGCCAAGCATAATCATTAACTGAGCTAGACCCATTTTATTTTAATATTATATTTACTGAAAATGAGGGAACAATATATATATAATTAAATATTTATAAATACAGTAATTAAATAATTAAAAATTTTATCCACTTCGGAAAACTTTAGATTATCCTAGTAATCTTTGTCAACTAACACTTTGAAATGCTAATCTTCCCATATTTACAGGCTCTTAGCATTTGCTGCCAGCCTGTTAATTAAGCCATGTTGTATATTAGCATAGCTCCCTTTATTTTCCTTTTATTATTATTTTTTTCAATTTGCAATATTTTTACATTATTAAAATTGAAGTCAAAACCATAAATACATGACTTATTATCATCATAAAAACAGATGCTTAAATATTATTATCTACTTTAGAATTTTGTTTTAATTTCTGAACCCATTTTAATAACAGCAAGCACTCTTTAGTTATTTTTTTCCAATGTACATCTTTATTCACCTATATATCCACTACCACACCTACATACTCATTTATAGGTGACACAATTCTTTTTTATAATTGAAGTTTTATTTTTAGAGTTATTTATTAATTTGTTTAAGGTAGGAGATATGTAAAATTCAATATCACATATACCTTTATAATTTTTTCTTATATAATTTATTTATTAGCGGGATTAAAATTGTTATTGTTATATTTGTATTAAAATGTCTAATAACATTATAATCATATATATATATATATATATCAAAATATTGGATATATAAGTCTTTTTTGTTTATATATATATATATATATATGATTATAAAGAACTTAGAATGTGTTTATTACTAAAATCTGATTATGAAGACAAAGTTATTACTGAAATGAATAATCTTAACTTTATGAAAGTTGATGAAGTAAATATAGAACATTTATGTATTCAATTTATTAATAACATTTTAAAAAAAGCCAAAAATAATGTGATTGAGAGTAGTACTTATTATAATATTTATCCTTCTGCTGCAATATGTCCCATGATTTTTTCAAATATAAAAGAGCACAAAGAAAATGAACCATTACGTTTAATGGTTGATTGGGGGGGGGGGGTATGAAACGTGTTGTTTAATTGAGAAAATTTTACAAGAAAGTCTTGGTTTTGGTAAACATACAATATGTTCTTTCACTCGATTTTGTTAATAAAATCTGTGACGTTGGGATTGATGTTAATGACGTAATATATACTCTAGATGTAAATGAAATGTATTGATCAATTGATCGATTAGCATCTATTGAAATTATTTCCAACCATTAAGTTTAAAAAATGTTAACACGAAAATAATAAAAATTATAAATGAAACATTAAGCTTCATTGATAAAAATATTTATGCAGTTTTTAAGAAGGATTTTTATAATCGAAAGCGCTCCTAATTGAATAAAAATTTTAACTATCTAATTACTGTATTTATAAATATTTAATTATATAATTACCTATATTGCTTTGAAAAAATACATACATCGAATAATATATATATATTGTTATTGATAACTATTCAAGAAAAAGAAAATACATTTTTTTTATTTTTATAACACATTTAATTGTCCAAAAATTATTTTGATACTTTTTTGTTTTGTTTCTATATTAAGCAAAAGATACATCATCAATTTATTTACGTATTTTTCTTTTATAAGCAATATTTTGTTTTCTTTGTTGTTCTGATTTTATGGTAAGATATTTTTATGTAGTTATTTTTATATTTTTTGTTATATTATTTATTATTTTCTTTTAGTTATTTTATATAAATGAAAGCATCATTATAAAATAGTTAAAAGAAAATACATTTGAACTCTGCATTACAATTTGAGTAAATGCTGCACCACGTGATAAATATTTTTTCAGCAATTCTGCCGTTAATGATATTGTTTCTTCAATTGGCATGAGAAGACTTTAACAATGGCATGCTGTTATAATGCAAAGTACGGAAGGCTGAACAAAACCTGCTTCAATAAACAAGCCGACGGCAGTGTATCAGTAATACAAAAATTCTTAATATACTTTTTGCTTTAATGAATATATTTTATTCTTTATAAATTCAAAGATTGTTGATCTTTAATTAATATGCATGATACATACGTGTGTGTATAATTTTTAAAAATACATTTTAGGTGAATTATATTTATTTTTAAATAGTTGTATTAAATAAATAATATTGTTTCAAAGCTCTTTTAGTATTGTTTATAATAATTTCTCAATTAATGAGCGCTAAAGCAGTCTATTTCATCTTATATTTATTTATTTTTTTATACTTAATGCTATATAATTTATTATTACATTCATATATCTAACATTGTTAGCCAATAATTGTTATTTTAGTTATTACTTAATTTAGTTTTTTTTTTTTTTTTTTTAACGTCTAACTATAAATTAAATATTATTATCTGACTCGATATTTTTTACGTTATATATTTCAAGTAATATATGACTTCACGAACAAATATTTCTCTTTTATATATTTTATATAATTTTATTAGCTTTTATATTAATTTTTCTTAATATGTAGTTTTCACAATTAGTTGATATATATATATATATCATTCTATTCCCTTTTATTTTTATTATTTAGTTATTTTAAAGTTATATAATATAGAGAAAATATATATTTTGTATTCATTTATTATTTAACACTCATTAAAGCGCATGTACAGTAGCTGTAAAAAGCTGATATTTCGTGAATTACAATTATAAACATCGCGCTATATAAATAGATGCTTGTTAATGTTTTAAGTAAAAAAAAAAAAAAAACTTTAAAAATGTAAAACTTACAAACAAATACGAAATTAATGTTTTCTAATTTTTAAACTTTAATATTGTTTTAAAGACTTATATCAATGTTTAATTAAAGGAATATACATGCCATCTTTTTTTTTTCCATTTAAAATAAAATCATGCACAAACTATACATACGTTGGTTATACATATCCCAAGTGAATGTTGCCCGTTGTTTATGGGATGCGTTATAATAAATGGAGTTTAAACCAAGACTGTACATAACTGTCATATGGAATTGTATTTTGAAAATATTTCGCTTTTAATGTTTTATAATCAACTGCCCTATCTTCTTTACTTTTGTATACATTCTACTATTATTATTTAATATAAAAATTCAACACAATTTAAAATGATTAATAATTACTGCTGCATTAGAAAGTGGAATTCACTTTATATATTTTATCACTATTCTAGTGTGAGGTATTAAACAATCTTAATAAATCCAAATATGGATATGTTTAAAAGATATGTAGCATTTTTTCTGGAAATCGATTGGATTGAAAACAAAATAAAAAATGTTAACTGAGTATTCTTGGTTAGAACTCCATTACAGTGAATTGAAAAAAAAAACATGATTGGTTATTCAGAGATTCTGTAATATAACAAATCCTATTAATGGATGAATTTATCCACAATAGTCTACTTGGGAATATTATTTTCCTTAAACCTTTGCATGAGAATCCTACCTGAAATTTACTATTATGTGTGTCTAAAAATTATCAAGATCCATAATATTATCAATAAAGGACGTTTTCATTTAAATTTGTCAGCATTAATAAAATGGGAGATCCTCCCTTATTAAGTAATGGATTAAACAATGTTATATATTTTGATATATAAGCTCCTTCTGTGATATCACAAATTTGAGGTATATCAAGTCCCAAGATTCTCTACAAACAGGATTAGAAGTTGGAGTAGCTAGAGTAAATGTGAGATGGATCCATGAGGTATGATGTAATCATGTATAAAAGCTTATTAATTGTTACATTAAATCTACATATCCATAGACTATAATATACTAATAGGCTATTAATAGGTTGTCATATACTGCACAGAACTTCATGGTAGTTAAAATAATTTTCAACAGAATGTTATTTTTGGCCTAATCATGTCAATGATTAATTGTTGAATTATGTGAATCTATTGATTTTTGAGAAGCCAATAGAAAACAAGATTAATAAGACTGACATATATTCTGTAAAATGTAAAAACAGCATGTTTCCTATGGGAAGATGACATGTGGATAACTTAAAATGTTAAATTGTAATGTCCATTTATTTTTTGAAAAATGTATAGAAGTAGTAAAATGTTAATTTATTTTGTGAAAATTTTGGGAATGTTATCAACTAAAAAAATCATGTAGACAGTGAAATTAAGGAAAGATGTGAAAAATATTTTGGTATTTAGTTTTAGTTGTCTTGTCTGTTTGGGATAATGTAAGGTGAAACACAAGATAACAGTTGGTTTGCTATGGGGGTGTTCCTTGACTGGTTCTGGTTGGTGACAAAATAAGCATGTAATTTTAAATTGATTGTTTTATAGGTAAATTAATTATGTATTAAAGTTACAAAGTGATTTTTTTTGGAAACAGTAGACATTGTGTCATAAATGTGTGTCACTATTTCACAATTCACATTTACTTGTAGATGTAATTCGAATTGTGGCATAATAAGTATATTTGCTTACTTTTGCAAGGAAAAGTGATTCCTGTACAAAAATAGCCTGAAAACAACAATGCCTCTTTACAGTTTAGTGTGTTTGTGAATGTTTGTTTATAAATAATAAATTTGTTTAGCTTCCTAAAGATAATGCTTGAGATTTTTTTGTACTAATACGTTCAATAATAACAAAAACATTATTAATTATTTAGAATGTTTTACTTTTTAAAATGCAAAACACATTTGTGGGCATACTGATTATGTCAGTTTTGAGAGATGAAGACTAACTAAACCATTCAATGTATTGTTAGCCCATCCATGTGATCAAAAATGTTGTAAATTTCTGCTTAGTATACAGTATATGTCTAGAAGAAAATATAATTTTTCTTATACACATTCTTTGAAAAATTGTAATTTCTTTGGATATGATGATATTTTCTTTTTAATGGTTGATATGTGATTATATTTATTTAGTATAAAAGTTTCAGGTTAATATTTGTCTCTTAAAAAAATATATTATTTTTTGTTAAAATGAGAAATATGTATGAACTTGGGAGGTTTGAGTTGATGAAATCAGTATTATTTTATTTAGCTCAGATGTTATAACCTTTTTCACATAAATTGTTTTGTATATAAATACTTTTCTTTTATCTAATGAAGAGAATATATATATATATATATATATATATATATATATATATATATATATATATATATATATATATATATATATATATATATATATATATATATATATATATATATATATATATATATATATATATATATATAACAAAAACAAATGTGTGGTAAAGATATTAATGTAAAATTTAAATCCGTTAAAATAAATGCACACATTAATTCCAAAAAAAACCTCAAACAACAAGATATGATATATAGATAAATATCAACAAATTATAAATTATCCGAACGTTTTCGAAGGCTTACCCTTCATTATCAAGGAAAATACAAATTTTAACAATTTTCAAACAGTATACTAATATGCAAATGTACAACTAACATAGGCTAATATGCAAATAAGGATTAAAGCACCTCAGCATGCCACTTCTTTGATAAAGCGTAAAAAGCTTCTCTCTTATTCAATGTGTGCTCGTCCGAAATGATAAAAACTGCATCTTTAACTTTCCTTCTCAGATCACTTCTCTCCCTACACATAATTTTAGGTTCATCTGGCTTGCATACATGATCCACAGCAATTGCATGTTGTACAAAAATTGGCAGATGGGATGAATCAGCCATAGCTCTATTATATGAATATATATGCTGGGACAATCTGACCTAAACGGATGCTTTCGTTTCTCCATAATATGCAGCATGACAATTGTGTTCTCTGCATGCAATTTTATAGACTGCCTACTGTGCATGAATTGGAGGAATGAAATCTTTAGTATTATTTAAATATCTATTCAAGTTAGGGGGCGATCTAAAACATACACAAAATTCCGAACGGATCTTACACATTTTATCATGAATATTATGAATATATGGTAATAAAATCCTAGGTTTATCTTGCTGTCTAATCCGATTATGCCTTGTTTTGAATTTCACAATTATCTTATCAATAATCCAAGGGTTATATTGGGCCTTAATAAGATCATTTCTGTAAATTTCAATGTTGTTTCTCTTGTCATTTTCAAAACTACATAGACAGTCGTTTCTATACAAAAATGATTTGATGCCAGCAAATTTATGAATTTCAGGTGTATTTGATGAATGATGTATATGGCCTCTAATATGAATGGGATTAATGTTCATTTTATAATAAAAATGGTCTGTTTTGATCATTACTTGCAGATCTAAATATTTGATGCTGTTTGGTGCTTCTGCATGACTAACATTTATATTAAGGCCTGATGCCATAGTGAGATCATTTTTAATATCATCCATTATTTCCTCTGGAGCAGCAATAAAAATATCATCTACATATCTGGTGTACATCACCAATCCATTATTTATGTATCTAGGCAAAACAATTCTTTCACAGGCATTCATCATCAGACTGGCAATAATCCCACCCATCGACCATTCGTTGAGCATATGAAACCATTCATTATTGAACACCACATAAATATTATGGTTCATCTATTCTAGTACAGCTACAACAAACTTGACATGTTCTAGATCCATTCCATAATTGATTAGAGCTTCTCTGACTACAATGATCGATTTTGGCCTGTCTATGGATCCATAAAGCTTTGCTACATCAAGTGCAGTCATTCCTGTATGTTGATCTGGATGCACATCTCTCAATTTATTCATAAAATCAAATGATTATTTGATAGCGTACTCTCCATATCCAGTCGTTTGAGTGATCCTTTGATTTATGATCTTGGCCACTTTGTAGTAGTGCACTCCACCAAAGTCCACCATCAATCTTAATGGTACACCTTCTTTATGGATTTTGGCATTTGCAAATATTCTTGGGGGAGTCGTGGCTGAAAGATACATTTGCAAATATTCTGCCTTGGTAAATGCTTTGAATGTATGTGGCCTGAGCACGAATGATACAAATTTATCTTTGTTCAGTTTGAAGTTAATCTCTGGTACTTTTTAGAATTTCAACTTGTCAATCTGCTGATGAACTTTGTTTCTATAATCTGCAGTATCCATTACAACAAATTTATTGCCTTTATCTTTTTTCATCAAAGTGATATTCTGTTGGCAAATATATATTTTGCACTATAATAAACCTATCTTTTCATTGATCTTTATTTGGCTGAATCATTCTCAAATGCAAACTTCTTGCAATTTTGGCTATATAAGTATCTTTCTGAGGATTCCTATCAAGTCCAGCTTCAGCATAAGCATAACTTCCATACAGAAAGATTATTAGAGATTATCTGATTGATAGCATTCCATCAAGAATAAAACATTCAACTCATTTTATTTTCATTATTAAAAACTTACAACCTAACTAAAACTAATTTATTGGTTAGTTTTGATGTTTATTCTGTTTACTAACATTCCTGTTGAAGAAGCTTTATCTATGATATATCAATACAATGAAAACTCTATGTAGGTCAATACAATAACTGGTTTAAATTAATTAATGGTGACACTGAAGAAAATAATCTCATCTAATTCATAATCAATCTCATTATCTACCTTACAAAATAATACACAGTATAACCCACAAATTACTTTGTTTACATCATATATTTGTGAAAACATTAAATATGAGGAAATATGTCTATGTATGATGAGCTTTTCAATGTAATGTTCTAAATATAGAGTGTATTTGCCTATTAACATATAATTTATTATTGCCATTATAATTGATAACATGTACTAGTTCTAATTAATTAATAAAAAATCTTCTATTTTGAAATATGTCTGTCATATAAAGACAAATATTTAAAACACTGTAAAAACAAAAGCTTTTGTGAAATTATTTATTTGCATATATGAAGACTTATATAAGCATATTTAAAGAGAAGGCAATGATTGGTATTGATTTAGTATATGTTCTATGCTTCTTGATGGCTTTACATACCATGTGAAGCCACCAAACCTCTCTGTAAAATCCTATTCAATAAATGTAACATTCCCCCAATTTTTACAAAATCTGATAAAGAACAATGTCAATATCAAATTTGATTTGTACTTTTAAATAATGTGACAATATTTATATAAATAATGAGAAGAATGTTTTATGATAAAGTGGAAAATGTTACATGCAATTCCATCAGGCAAGTGTTTCTACAGATGTTGCCAATTGAACAAGGGCAGAAACCCTCATAATATGAAAACATATGACACTGTTGCAAGATAAAAATCTCTTTAGGTTCCAAATGCTTATGATGTGAGCCAAAATAAACACAGGCTTTAATTATATGAGCTCCAGATGTTCAACTGAAAAAGAATGCTTTAATTGTCTACACTGTGTGTTTGCTGTTCTAAACCTGGCTCAGGCTTTAACTGTAATAAATGGCAGTCCTGTTTGAACTCAATTTCCAGGAAATTATGATATTTGAGAATCAAATGCATTATATTGATTCAGTGACCAGAGTTCATATTCCAGCTATTAAATGGATATTACTGGGCTGAAGCCAGCATAATTCTGAAGAATAAAAAGATACATTCTCAGAACAGTTGTAGTCTCATCTGGATCACATATTCTAGAAAATGTGTTACATTAGAACAATAGCAGGAATTCAGTCTTTTTTTCTAGTTTGTTTTTAGTACAATCGCACTAGGGATACAACCCAAAAAATTTTTGGTTTTTCCCTTTTTTTTTTTTTTGGTACATTATTTCGATTTTATAAAAGAATACTGTTGATGTTTTTGTTGGATTCCTTCGTTTTTTTAACACTCCCATTACATTAAAAACATTTTATTTTTTTCTTTAATTATTTTTTTTAAAAAAACTCCCCTCCCCTCCCCCCAAAAAAGAAAGAAAATCAACTTTATATTCTACTATTTATTAATTAAAATCACGCAACTTTTTTTACAATTTGTCAATTTGTATTTTAGCATTGTTTTTTTATTATTATAAAAATAGTCAAAATTTTATCTTGATGTTCTTTTAAAAAAAAAAAAAAAAAACATAAAAAGACCCCCCCCCCCATTAATTTCTAAAAAGCATTTGCAATTTTTAAAAAAAATATTGCAATTATCAAGATGTCTATGCATTCCCTCACATGCCACTTATCAATTATATCCATTATAATACATATGTATAATAATAATAAAAATATAAAACAGTATTTAAGTATGCTAAATAAAATGAATTAAACTGAGCATACTTTCAAGACATGTGCTTTATAGTTATGGTTATTTTGATGTGAATCTAAGAGACCTATTTTTTGAAAATTTGAATAATTTGCACTTACTTACATACATTGGAAATAAAATTGTAATAATCTGCACCAATAAATTTTTCATAGGATTTAGAACGCCTATCAATTTAAGTACACTAATTAATAAAACAAAAGACAAAATAAACAAATTGGATCGATCTAACATTGTATGTACGGGAAAATGCAGCAAGCAAACAAATCTTCTACAGGGAAACAAATAGAATCTGAAAACACATCATACTTTGATGTACAAAAAAAAAAAAGACAGAGTCAAGTAATACATTGGTATTATGCAGCCATGAAAAAGAATATATACATAGTTTTGATGCTAATATTATTGCAATAATGTCCGATCAAAGAAATGATAGGAAACATGTGTTAAAGAGGCATACTTCATTGCACAAAATGAATACATCATGATCCACAGATCTAACAGTATTCATATTAGCAAAAAATGTATCACTTAGATTCGCATCAGAACCATGAAAATGACACATATGCGATAAAAATATACTCGATTTAATTAATTTCATTTAACATATTTAAATTCGGTTTTGGTATTGTTATATTATTATTAATAACAGAGTATCGAGCTATATATATATGCATATGTGCACGACTATGTATATATGTTAGAGTGTGTGTAACTTTCAACTTATTATCTTATTTATTGTTATTTTATATCTCTATTTTACCTATTAGAAGATAATATCCAGATTTTAAAAATAAATCGAATATTTGTGTTGCGCTGAAAGTATACTCGGTTTAATTAATTTCATTAATTAATATGTTTATATTATTAATAATAAAGGTGTCAAGATGTTTAAATATTTATATATATGTATGTATGTATGGGTATGTGTGTCAATATGTGTATATGTTAGAGTTTCTGGCAAAGAAAACTATTAGAAGATAATATCCAGATTTTAAAAATAGATCGAATATTTGAGTTGTTATTACTCAGTATTAAAAATTCTTAAGCAAGACAAAAAACACTCAAAATTATTAAAACTGACTTCTGTTTATGATTTATATTTGTTTGCATTTGATATTTATTTTTCATATTTCTAATATATAGTTTTTATATTCTAAAAAAAATTTTAATATCAATATTTTAACTATTTTTTATTTCTTTGGAAAACTTATAATTTTAACAACTTTTTTAACAACAATAAGTTCGCAATTCATTTTAAATGTTTTTGAATAAAATATGCAGAGGTATTTCTTTCAGCAATTTATTTTTTTTATTGACATCGCTATAAGTACATGCTTGATATATATATATCACTATTCAACGTCTGTGTTATTTGTTTCTATATATAACTGTCTCTTTTCGTTGTTTTTTTAAAACATTTTGCAAATTGTATTCCAACTATTGCGCTAATTAGAGCTATCATTTTGCAAGATAAATGGAATACTATTTTGTATTGAAATAAGTATTACGTCTACATAAAATTACTTTATAATCTGTATCCAATTCTTCTATTTTTCTGGAAACGTAATATTTAATAGCTTGTCTTTATTCTTTACGAAAAGTATAAATAAAAGAAAAAATCATATATTTATAAAGTTGAGAATCTTTCGATATTCATACATATAAAATATGTTTGTTTTTTTTTTTTGTTTTTTTTTTGTTTTTTTTTTTTTTTAATTTGCGTTGGTGGTTTTATAGTTTGTCTATTTTCATCAGTTAGTATTAATTGTTATATGTTATTAAAAAAATTCAAACTTCCATATAACCTTTTTAAACACATAGTTAGTAATAACACACAGAATAATACATAACACAATGCTTTACAATGTACTTAATCTTTTATTCAAGCCTTGCTGATTTCACTAATAATAGTACTTGAAAGAAAATTGAATCTGAAATCTTGAGTTTCGTAAATATTGAATTTAAAGCAATGTTCTAACCAAATAGCCTTAAATTTAATATTCACCAATCTAAGTCTCTATGTTTAATTCTCTTATTAGAACTTACACTTGGAAGAGGATTATGACCCACTCAAAACGTTTTATTATATATTGATCTGTGTCTCATTACTAACAGTACCAATGCATTTAAAAAGTTTAAATAAATTTTGAATTTTGTTACAAACAACATTTGAAAATTGTTATGGGAGACTTTAATGCTAGAATTGGGTAATTGGTAAACAAATGAAAGATGAAAATGCTGTAGGTAGTTTTGGTTATGGTAATAGAAATGAGAGAGGACACAAACTTGTGGAGTTTGCAGAAAAAGAAAAAAAAAACATTATATTATGAATTCTTTCTTTGAGAAAAATGTTAAAAGGAAATGGACATGGAAGCATCCAAATGAAAGTAGAGCAGAATTGGATTATATTTCGACTTACTGAAAATACATATTTCAAGATTGTAATGTTCTCAATAAATTTAGCACAGGAAGTGATCACCGATTAGTAAGATATAAGATACATGTTAATGCAAAACTAGAGAGACAAAAATTATTAAGAAAAACAATATTTACAGTTGATATTCTTAATCTTCAGAAACATTCTAATGAATTTAAATTAGAAGTTACGAATTGGTTTCAAGTATTAGTAGATTTTGAACATGATTCAGATTTGAATGACAATAGGAAAATAAGCGATACACTTTTAAAAACTGCAACAAAGATAGTTGGTAGAAAAAAAGCAGCAATTAACCAGTAAAATTTCTACTGTGACTAGAGAATTTATAAAGAAAAGAAGGAATATGAGGATATACAACAATGATGCATTAAAAAAGATTGAATATCTCGAGTTTTGTAAAATGGTGCGGAAAAGAGTTGAAAACGATATAAGAAAGTATAATTGTGAACTAGCAAGGAAAACTGTAGAAGAGAATAAAAGTCTAAAGAATGTAAAACAACATTTTGGTATTGGTAAGAAATTTATATATGCAATAAGAAACAAAGATGGCATTATTACTAAAAAGAGAGATGACATCATAAAGTGTGTAGAAGACTTCTATCAAGAATTATATAGTAATAAAGAACAAGTGTCTTCTATACATATTATATCTTCCGAATTGCACAGAATTTTAAATGAAGAAGTGAGACATGCAATTAAAAGTATGTAGAAAGGAAAGGCTCCAGGTAATTATGGAATTGTAATTGATATACTAAAAGAAGCAGGTGAAGAAATTTTTTTTTAGCAAAGTTATATACCAAATGTCTAAATGATAATGATGTACCAGATGATTGGAAGAATGCTATATTAATATTAATATTTTACAAAGGTGATAAAGAAGATATTAGAAATTACAGACCTATTAGTCTTTTTTCAGTTTTATACAAAATTTTTACTAAGATAATTACAACTTGTTTACAGAAAACACTGGATTTCCACCAACCAAAAGAACAAGCTGGATTTAAAAGTGGTTTTAGTACAGTAGATCATATCCAGGTATTGAGAGAAATTATAGAAAAAACAAATGAATATGAGTTGCGATTATGCTTAGGATTTGTAGACTATGAAAATACATTTGATTCTATAAACATTTCTTCAGTGATTAAAGCATTGGATCGTCAAAGTGTAGATCCAGAATATTGTCATATTTTAAAGAATATTTATAAAAATGCAATAGCAACAATTAGATTACACAATAATAGTTGGAAAATCAACATTGAAAAGGGTGTAAGACAGGGTGACTCCATATCTCTAAAACTTTTTACAGCAGTGATGCAAGAAGTATTTTGTGGACAAAATGGGAAGCTAAAGGAGTGAAAGTAAATGGAGATTATTTAAGTCATTTAGATTTTGCAGATGATGTAGTTGTTTTTTTTTCAAATAATGCTTTAGATCTACATGAAATGTTGGAGGAGTTATCATATGAAAATAGGAAAGTAGGACTAAAGATAAAGGTTAAAAAGACTAAAGTAATGTTTAATAGATTTTCTCAAAATATGAAAATACAGATTGATTATTATGAGTTAGAAGAAGTTAACAGTTACAAATACCTTGGTCAGATTATTAATACAGATGGAAATATAATGGATGAAATTAATCATAGAATTAAACTTGGTTGGAATGCTTTTGTTAGAAATAACTTGATAATAAAAGGAAATATGCCTATGTGTTTGAAAATGAATGTTTTTTAATAAAGGTGTTTTTCCAGTTCTTACTTATGGATCTGAGAATTGGGCACAGACCACTCAAAGAAAAATGCAATGTATGAGTAAGAGAACAAACAGTTGTTACTGACCTCATTGTAAAAATTAAAAGACTGAAGTGGAGTTTGGATTGACATATTGTTAGAAGAGATGATAAGAGATGGACAATTGAAATTTTAAACTGGATTCCAAGAGATTGTAAAAGACCCAGAATGAGACCACATGTGAGATGGATGGATGAAATAAGAAAGTGTGCAGGGGTGATGTGGAGTAGAGAAGCTAAAGTTAGGAAAATATGGATTGAACTTGGAGAGACCTTCATCCTGCAGTGGATTGATAATGGTTGATGATGATGATGATGATTATTAGATGATAGACATGGTCCATTATATAATTACAAATAAAATATGTACTCTAAATTCAACTTTTATATAATCTAAATACTAAGCCAAAAGCAATTTATGTTTGTTTAAAGAAGACCGCACAGAAATCACTTTATAGATAATATGGTTTGAGCTTTTAATACGAGATTTTAACTGATTGTTCAAGTGATTATATCTTAAAATAAAATATTTCTAGGTAAGTGCATTAAATTCAGTTACTATATATATATTATGTAGTCTATACATATATATATATAGTTACTATATATATATTTTGTCTCTACTAAATTTAATGTAATTATAAAAGACCTGAAATCAGACTTTTAAGTTATCTACATATATGCACTCCATCTTATACAAGTGATACATGACAACACATATATGAAAAAGATGAATCCCAATACGAATTTCATGCTAAACCAGTCAGCAAGCATCAATTGGTCTAGATAACTATTCCCCGCCCATATATACAAGCAGAGCTCAGTTTATATTAATATAGCAAACTTTAATGGACAAACTTCAATCTTCACCACCCTCCAACTTTTCAGTGTTATGGATGGCTGTCAATAATATATAAGAAAATATCTGCAACGAGTATAAATTTAATCTTTAGTTTATTCAACTTCAATTCCATAAACTGTAAGTTTTCTATTTCTTGCAAAAAAGGATTATCTTTTGCTTTCTTATCAATATTATTGTTTACAGTCCAGGTTTTAGAAGAATATTTCCTTATATTGATATTGTGAAATTATTTTTCTGAATATTTTATACACCCCCACTGCTAAACCCTTATATATGAGAATAACAATCTATAAATTTATACAATATATCTCATAAACATTTTTTAAACATATCTATTGCATATATAATATGATATATAACTTAGTATTTAAACATTTTGTAAATGTATTTTTTCCCCAAAATTTCCTCATTCATTCCAATTTATGTATGATTATATCATTATTTGTTGAATACTATTTGTTAACTATTTCTTTTTTAAAAATGAAATCTCTTCATTTAAATGTATCATATCTTAATAAATGATATTATTATAAGGGCTTGCCTACTGTTTTCATTTTTATAACCACAATGTTCTTATACAATTTTTTCATATCTTTCATAATTTATCTAACATTTTGTACCCATTTTATATAATCTTTATATTGCTGAAATAACATTGCTCTAGTTCCAATATCATATTTTTATGAAAACTTTTTATAGACATTCAAACCAGTTACAGAAAACAAATGAGAGATTCTGCTACCATATATATCCTCTATAGCTAAACATTTACTTAAAAAACTTTCCAATGATGCCACAAACTGCCAATAGATTAATCAACAATGCAAAGGACATAATTACACCTGAAATAACACCCATGTTGCCTCCAATGAGGGTGCCAAGCAACATACTATGGTGAAACTAAAGCAAATATTGCCACTGGAGTATTGTGACACCAGTACATATAGCACAGAATGTTAACTAAGGCCAAGGCAGCTCAATATTTATAGAAATAGAAAGGGTTGATGGCCACATCTTCCAACTAACTTTAATCTGGATAGTATGCACAGAGTTCAATGGTGTAAAATGCAAAGTAAAGGAGGCTAGTTTTATCACAGATAATCCCAAAGCAATCAACCAAAGAGACACCTGCTTTACTATTTCTAAAATGTGGGCAATTTAAACATTATTGAATAAATTTGCATACATTACGGTGGCATTCACTAACTACTAATATAAAGACCTATTAATATGGGAACATAGAATTCCTGAAAGTGATTAGCTTATCAATTATTATGTATAACTTCATTAATTGTGCATAAAACGAAAGCTTAATATTACTTGAGTGTTAGTATTTCTGACAATAACATTTTGTGCAATTATTCATATCACAATATTGTAAATACATATTTTTTAAAGTATTTTAGTTATTTATTTTCATCACCCATTTATATATTAATAAAAATAATTATTGAAATTTTTATTTTATTATTATTTTTGTTATAAAGAATCAGTTGACTTGTTCTACTTTCAAACATGAAGTTTATTTACACTCTAAGAAAATACAGAAGGCTAGTCCATCTTCTAGATGTCATTGAACTAATCACATAAATGGGTAAGGATTATAAATACAATCAAAGGAATGAAAAAGTTTACACTAAATACAATTTGGCTATTGAACTAGCCAAGATTCCAGTTACATTATACAATGTCTGGTAACACAATGCTGAGTCATAGGTAAATCATTTGAGCAAATATGAATCAAACAGGAAAACAAATATGAGTTACATTATAAATGGGTTACAAAATAAATACATTACAAGTGTTAAGTAGTTTTAAAAGGAAGAGAAAAATCTGAAGTAACAATGCCAGATAAATCAGTCAGTGACAAGTAATATTCACAATTTAGTATAACATAATATATATAGTTTAAAGAGCTTACAATATTGAAACCTAATGAATTGACATTTAACCTGAGTAAGGGATAGTTAAATAAAAAATTTCAAAATTTACAGAGAATCAGACATAATATACATACAGCAGTATGAAGGGCAACAAGCTAATTAGTAATAAACAATTCATTGTACAAAAAGAAAGGCATAACCTTAATAGTTCAGCAAGACTTAGTCCAGATCAACTGCATGATGTAAAAAGTTTTGAAAATTGGAGGCAAAGGAAATTCTAAAATCTCACTAAGGTCCAGGTTTGATCTGCTAGTGATGGCATACAGGTTCTTTTGTCTTTATCCACAGAATTATGAAGCAGTTTGAAAAATAAAATGTTTATGGAACTTTCTAAATCCCTTTCAAAAAGGACTTGGCACCTGATAGTCCAGATGATAAAGTTAATATGTGTGGCTAACCAGATATAACCAAATATGCCCTTTTTATAGGTGGCAATGAGAGGGACATGGGCTAGATCTGGTCTTATCATTTTTATTTGAGCCAGGTTCTGAAGATGAGTGCACACCTTACATTGACCAAGAATGTGGTCCATGGATTCATCATGCTATTTGCATAAGGTGTAGATAGTAGCAATTTTATATTCCCTCTGATAGCAAAAAAAAATAGCAGTGGGCAAGGCTCTGAGGTTGACCTTCAAAAGAAAGCCCACAAACTTTAGTTTCATCTTCAAGAACATGGTCACCCTCATGAGACAAGGGATCCCAACCAGAAGTAAATTTTGGGTCTTGGACTTTCCAACATTGGACAATTGGTATGACTCCCAGTAAGTTGTCTTTTCCTGAAACATTGAACTTAAGGGTTTGATTGTATTGAGAACCATCATAAGTTGTAGTTGAATTCAAAGATTCCTTCTGCTAGGAGGAGGCCATATGTGGGCTCAACCTTCTTCATCTTTAAAAATCTTTACTAGGATGTTATATGTATGCTGTATAAGGAACACCTTGGTTGAATGAAGCCCTAATCTATTAAAAGATCTGGACTTTTGGAGCAGGTTGATTCTGATGACAGGAGCTCCCCCAGCATCACTTTCTGCACAGGTTTCAGCCCTAATCCATTAAGAGATCTGGACTTTTGGAGCAGGTTGAGGCTGATGACAGAAACTTTTCTGCCAGCACAATTTTCTGCACAGGTTTCAACCCTCCTGATGAAGATGTTTGTAGAGGAAAAGCCAGCCAGATAATAAATTATTTTGCTAGAACAACCATGTTCAAAAGCATGACCTTTACAAACAGCAAAAGATAGATCTTGAAAAGGGAGTTGATTGTGCTTTCAATTTTGGATAGGAGTAATTCTTTACAGCTTTTCTCATAACAGATGGGGGCAAGGCAAAATGGAAGCAAGAAACATTTGGGGGACAGCCTTAAATGTACCTGAGATTTGTTCCCCATCAAGATGGACCACTTGGCCAATTTTCTTCCATTAACTCTCAGACTGAATTCACAAGCAAACTGGTCCAAGAATTCCTTGAGTTCAGTAAACTCATCCTGAGATGAGAGGACCACCACCATATCATCAATATAGGTGATGTTGCATATGATCTCTCCCAGCAAATAAATGGATATTCCCGAGAGAACAGCCTCAATGCTTAGCAGTAACAGGTTTACATAAGCTGTGAAGAGGAATGCACTTAATGGTGAGCTCTGGGGTATTGAGACATAGGGCTGAAATTCTGGAGAGACTCTTCCACCCAGTGAGAGAAACACTTCATGATTATGTAGAGGATTCTCAATCATCTGGGAGTATGTTGGTGATACTTAGAGTTCCTCCAGAACACTAATGAGCACATCAATACTTTCATGGTCAATGGCTCTGGCAATGTTAAGTTAACTGCAACTGGCCAAGACATCATTTTCCTGCACACATGGTCCACCAGAAGGTGATATCAGCAGATAGCATCAGCAGTTGAGTTCCTCTTTTTGGAAAACTGATAAAATGATAATTTTCCAATGATGTTATGTTGGCTTTCCTCTTTGATGAGGACCTCTATCATCTTAATTAGCAGTGGAACCATTGAGATTGGACTAAGGTTCTCCATATTGCAAGGGCCCTTGGGTTATTTGATGAGGGGAACCATTGTGATTGAAGCAGAGCCTGACAATATTCTTGACTGCCACCCAACAGAAAATCAACCATCTTCATGACTGTCAGGATAGTGAAGGCACATAGGTGGAGTAATAGGAATTTGGGAATTCCATGAAGGCCAGGATAAATCCAGTCAGGAAAGGTCATAATCCTCATGAGGATTTTGGATTCAGAAATCCTATGAGAGTCAGAATCTCCCAAGATGAGAGTTTTGTGGGAGGATGCCACACCAAATGGCTGAAACTTATTTGAGTAAAAATACCAAATCCTGGCCAACATGGAAGAGCCTTTGTAGCCATTGCCCTGGAGCTCAATGGATCTCAAGGCCTTGAACATTCTGCCAGAAGCTAGGGCCCACCAGAGATAGCCACTGGTCCAGAAATGTGTATGGTAAAAATACTGTTGGGCCATTTTGATTGAGTGGTGCTCATCAATGGCTTTTTGCTCAGTTGACTTCCTGTTGATATATTTTATATTTGACAATATTCAAATGTTTTAACATTTAAATGCAATTTATAAAAATTATCTTAAATTAGCTTAATACTTTTTAAAGCAGATATGTAAGCACCTATTCCTATATTGCTCAACATCATTCTTCCTTTGTGCATCTGTTAAAATATATATTATTTTTTATCATTATTTAGTAATAGCTTTTTATTAAATGTAGCTAAAGGAATATTTTGAAATACACATTTTATTAATTAAAATACACCTTTACCCCCATTAGCGATGGTAATTGGTTCTCCAAAACTCATTATTAAGCAAGGATATTATATACAGAGTACGTATTTATAATGAGGGTGTATGAAAAAAAAATTGATCGGTTCCTAAAGT
Source organism: Epiperipatus broadwayi (assembly GCA_028023455.1). Classification (NCBI taxonomy): domain Eukaryota; kingdom Metazoa; phylum Onychophora; class Udeonychophora; order Euonychophora; family Peripatidae; genus Epiperipatus; species Epiperipatus broadwayi. Next base: position 396,103 of record JAQFVV010006246.1, on the reverse strand, counting down.
TTAAAAAATTACACTAAATTAGAAATAAAGTACATATTAAAAAATATTCATTAACACATTTTAAATGCAATATGTTTTCCTTTTTAAATTCAACATTCTAGTTTTAAAATGTTTTTCTTTTGATTTGAAACCACTTGAGTATAAACAACAATTTTAATAAAGTTACAAAATCAATATTTTTACATAATTACCAGGTGTTCTAAAAATAATATACAATAATTAAGGTTTTCCTGAAAGTTTGTGATTATGGTATTTTAATTGTACTCTACCATATTTATATATTGGACTATTTCATCATCTAATATAAGCGTTGAATGTCTTTAGAAAAATTAACCAAGTACTGTGCATTATATTTAAATAAAGTTTAATTTTTCTAAAGACATTCAACACTTATATGTACAATATATAGTATTATAGATTCATTAATTATATATATTTTATAAGTTCTAAATTAAAAAAAGAAATTCCAGATCATTATAGTGAATAATTGATTGTAAAGCAAAGTAGTGGGTACAGATTGATGATTATCACTATTGTGAAATATGGCTAAGTAACCAATCACTAAGTGAGGTTTAGGTGTATAGCATAACAGTCATGTCATGCCAGTTTCAATGTCTTGATACTATTTATTATATTTTATTTTTCCAAAAATAACATTGTAATGCATTTTTCTTTCCTCAAAAAGTTCTGAAGTCCATTCCATTCATACATTTATAATTAAATTCACATTTGCCAAAAGTAATTTCCCTTTATGTGATTATAAATTTTAACTATAAACATATTTATAACGACTCTGAGAAAATGTTTGATTTATTCAACATAATTATAATATTCACATAAATGTTCTGGACATTCATAGAGAAAAGTATAAATACCTATAAAATAGAGCACATAAGAGTTGTCAATATTTCTCAATATTCATAGACCTGAAACAAAATTCTGACCATAAATTTGATGTGCCTAAATCTGAAATTGTATGTCCTAAAAGGAAATACAGAAAATGAAAAATTAAATAGGCTTGGGCAATAGAAAAATACCTATATTCAATAGACTAAAAAGACACATACATCCTATTGTCAAAGAATTATGCTCTTTGGATCAATGTAAATATTTTTGAATATTAAATAAATATTTTTATATACATTAAAATATTTATCAATATATATATATATATATAAGTTTGGAACAATAAAGGAATCGGATTGCTATGATTACAATATGTCATGCCAAACATTAATAACAGCTATATAAATGTACAGAACATTTATGTAATAATTACAATTACCCAGAAAAGATAGAAAAAAAATCTTTGATATTGATTTACATAAAAGAATTGAAATATATTAAATTTATTAAGTGCAAGTAGATGATATAATAATAATATGAAAGGCTAAAAACATTGACAGATGTGCCTTAAAATGCTTATGTGACAGCCAGTCAGATGTAATAATGACTGCATCTGCTTGCGCTTAATAAATTTAATATATTTACATTAGTTACTATCATTTCAATAGATTTAAAAATTGCTTTGTAGTAAATCGAAAGATTCACGTTTGTTTTTTTATATATAATATTTGGTGAATTAAATGTAATGTTTTAAGCTTCACACTCTTAGTTTGGAATGCTTGAGTCTGGCTTATTTATACATAAATTTAAGTAGAGAAACAGGTCAGTTCCATCTTTTTCTCATATTTCTGGCTTGTGTTTTTGAATTGAGAGTTCCACATGCAGTTATTATTACATCTGATTGGCTGTTACATAAGCATTTTCAAAGTGCATCTGTTGAAGGTTTTAGCCTTTCATGTTATTATAAGAGAATGTATTAAAATAATTATTCAACTTAATATCAGAATAAATTTTTAAAAAAATTGAGACAAATGATTTAAAAAGTTGATATGTACTTTATTACAAATATACAGATATTGGAAAATAAGTTTGTAGAGATTGATTGATGTATTAGACAAAGTAAAATTATTAGTTATTCATCTTAATGGAAAATATCAGTAGCAGATAATTCACATTTATGCACCAAGTTATCACTGTAATGAAGAAGTAGAGATTATATCCATATCCATAAGGCATTTGATCAGATCGCACAGCATTTTAGAATTGTCATGGGACACTTTAATGCTAGAATTCTTAAGCAATTGAAAATAAAAGTGTTGTGAAAAAATTTAGTTATGGTGATTGAAATGAAAAAGAATATAGATTTGTGGAGATCACATAAAAGCTGTATATTATTCATTATTTCTTTAAGAAAAATGGTAATAAAAAAGACCTCGAAACATCCAAATGAAACTACAACAGAATTGGATAATATTTTGAATAACACAACAATATATTTTTTCAGCATTCTAATGCCCTTAATATATTCAACACAGGCAGAGATCATTAATTAGTGAGATTTATAATACTGTTAACAGAAAATTAGAAAAAGAACATTATTAAGACAATTAATATTGATAAATTGTATTCATAATCTTCAGAAAGACTTCAATGAATTTAACTTAGAATTTGCAAATAATTTAAAGATATTAACTGATTTTGAAAAGAATTCAGACTTGAGTAAAGTTAATACAAAATAATCAATAGACTTGCAAAAACGTCAGGAATGATAGATAACTGGTACAAAAAAGATGCAATTGGTCCTTTGGACTTAAATATTGGTAGTGGAAAGAAAATTATTTCTGCAATACAGATATGATTTTACTATTATTAAAGACAATGTTGTCATGAAAAGTGCAAACAATTTAAGTAACAAAAATTATGTATTCCCTATCTATTGTATCTAAATTGCCCTTCACATCAAATGAAGATGTGAAACCTACAATTATACCTATGAAGATGTGAAAAGATCCAGAAGATTGTGGAAAATATGTTATGCTTTAAAAAATGTAAAAGAATGTTGACAAAATTATATAGTAAATGTCTAAATGATAAAAATGTACAATATATTTGGATAATGTAGTATTAATATTGATATTTAAAAAAAAATGATAAAAAAAATTATTAGGAATTACAAACATTTATCTTTTTGTGTGATATTTTACAAGTCAGTTACAGTCAGTTTGGATTTTTAAATATCCAAATAAAAGCTGGATCTAAAAAATTGTTTTATCACAATGGATCTTATCTAAATATTGAAATAAATTGCAAAAAGAACCAAAAAACATTTATTGCCATTATTCATTGGATTTTAAAGTTTTAAAAAGACATTTGATTGTTTACAGTCATTAAAGCATTTGATTATTAAGATGTAGATACAATCTTTTGTCATATTTTGAGTAAAATTTATTGAAATATAAATACAATGATTAGGATACCCAGTAACATTTAAATGATAAACGTTATGGAAAATTTGAGATTCAATATCTCAAAAATACTTTACACAATTTTTACAAGAAATATGTTGTGGTATAAAATAAGAATCTAGGGGGAGGGGTAAAAATAAATGGAAATTACTTAAGTCGTTTACATTTTAGCAATGACCTGTTGTTTTTAAAAACAATGCTACAAAATGTTTAATGTCTCCTGTACATGAGAGGTCCGAATGATTAATGTCAACATGGGTAGTATGACAAACTTGGCACTGACATAGGCTTTGAATGTTCCATCATCAGATTTTCAAAGAAATGGATGCTGAAGAGTTGTGGGTTGGAATAGTTTAAAGCCTATCATTTAAATTATGAAGATTGGCTATTTTAATATAAATCTGAGCACTGATTATATATATGTGTGGAGATGGTAATATAGACTAACTGATGAGTGCTGGTTTAGCATGAAATACTTATATTGGTGACTATTTATCTTCTTGACATATGTGTGATAAGTCAGGTCAGCAATATGAGATGGCATGAAGAGTTTAGGGTCATGTGAAAGTCTGAGTTTGAATCCCTTATATATTTAATAAGTTTTGCAAAAGTTATCAGAAGAATATAAGAATGTAAAATTATAAAAATAAATGCTAATATGACTAAAGTATTGTTCAGCAATTTTCTCAGAAAAAGCATTATGGATAGATAATGTATTAGAAATTAATAATTACAAATGTCTTAGTCATATTACTAATACAAATATAGACATAATGGATGAAATTATTCAAAAAATGAAACTGATGTGGAGTAATGAAGTATGTCCTTGTGTTTAAAAAGAAGAATTGTAAATTATGAATAATTTATTTTTCTTAATTATACATGTGGGATTTAGACACATATCAAAAAAATAATTCAAAGATTTTACAGGACTCAATGATAAATAGAAATATGTATGGTAGGAAAAAAAAATTAAATCTAAATACATGGGCGAGAAAATGAATAAATATGACTGATATCATTGAAAAAATTGAGAAAATCAATAGATCAGAGATGGACATATTACTATATGTAGCTGTACAAAATGTTCAACTCACATTGAAATCATCCAATGAAAATCTGCATTTGTTCCACATTCTGACACCACAGACCAACAATTTATTCTTTTATTGCCTTCTAAGATCACCTAAACACACAAGACTCTTACCCTATTCTAATTAATTTATTGATTGAAAATAATGGCAATCTGCTAAAAAGTAATGAGACATTACAATTTATTTACAATGTACATAAAGATGACACACATGATAGCATAAATTGATTGTCTGGGCAATTTATAAACAAGTTAACACATTTAATGAATGACTGATTCCAAAACTATTTTCTTTCATGCAATAATTAAGATTATGTGCAAATGTTATATACAGTATAATACAGTATAAATGCTTTTTAACACATATTAAGTAGATCTGAAATGATATGATCTTGCTGCATAGACTAAAAATCACAAACAAATATTTTTACAGTTTTAATATTAATAAACCTACAGTATGAGGATACAATGGATTTATAATTTATTTAAATAACTGGACTAATAATGCTTCCAGGCTGCAATGCAGGTAAGTAATTAAATGCTATATAAGCAAATCCATGAGACAACATCAGTATTACATTATTTATTGAAAAAAATCATGTATTAAGTGTAAGAGTAACCAGTAGTTTCACAAATGTTATCCATGACATGTACAAAGACAATGCTGATAATATATACTGGGAATATATGCCTACCCCTTACAATTGCAAACCATAATATAATAAAAAATAAATTACATAAGAATGAATTTTGTAAAAAACAAAACAGCCGAAAATAAAAAGATTACAGCAGTTCACTTACAACAATATTTCCAATTATCATTCCTCCAAAGTGGAGGGGAGTTTACTTAAGAGTGTAATTGATTAAAAGACAATTAAAAAGATAATATTAATTTACTCTGTCTATGCATCCTGCTTGAATTCCTTTCAGGTTTCATTAAATTACAGGTGTAAATTATAGTTTATGTTTTCAATGAAAGGAAAATGTGAAAACAATAAATATTTAAAAGCATGGCCACAGATTGTAATAATAAATTTAAATTACTTTATATAAAATTTATCGCTGACTTAATTGTGGCATGATAACGACAACCAAACAACAATATCTTGTCATCCCTGCTTATAAACAGATTTAACAAAGAATTACTTGATTTAAAACATTTTCATTAGAGAGAAGATAAATAATAGTAATGATAGAGATGTATAATATTCTTTTAAAGTTTATATCTATTTCTTTCAGCAATAAAAATTCACCTTCAGTCTTTAGGTATTGGTTTATCCTGGGGATTTTAGATGCTTAACCATAGATATTGGTGGTGGTCGGTTTTATTCATAACACACAAAATTCATTAGATAGCTTTGGTATTATTTTATTATTGAATTGACAGCTGGTTTTTATCTGTAGCTTTGGGCATTAAAATTATACATATAAAACATATACATCGATGTTCAAAATGTTTTACTATTGTTGATGACTTTCTTTTGAAGACTCGGCAATAGATTAAGGTTGACACTCAGCCAGGTGGCCAGAGTGAAGTAAATGGCTGCTTCTCTATTCAAGTGGGAATCTGAATGAAACAATAGTAATGACTAAAGTACATAGAAGAATAAGCGAACAATCAGAATAATATTTACAAGAATCAAAATAATAATAAACTGGTTACAATCCCAATTTATATTATTTTGACCTGTTTATCAACCAATATAGGTTCTATCTGTAGTCGTTTGAAATCTTCAATCTATTGGTTGTAGATAATGTCTGATCTCTGTTTTTGTCTGCAGTATAATTTTCCCTTTCATACCATTTAAAATGTTTATTTTTGAAAAGAATTTAAAAAATAATCTAAATTACATCAGAAATCTATTTAAGGGCATTTAATTTAATCTTTCTAAGAATTTCATTTCCACTTTGTCATTGTTGATGAAAAAAACACATATTTGGTTTTATATACTTTAAAACTAAATGTAATTACTAATACCATAAGCATTTATCAGTGTATATATTTTATTTATTAAAATTGTTAAAAAAAAATATTTTAAAATTCATTCAAACTTTTAAATTACAGACATAAAGCACATATAAATATCACTTCATATCAGTGCAGACTAGTCAAAAAAAAACCCAATGAAAATAAAAGATTTTACTTGGTTAGTAAACTAATACACACAAATTTAGTTATAAAACTTACATATAATAAAATAATCTAGATATATCAAGTTCTTCCCCATCAGATAGAGGATTATGTCCTGATGGCTATCTTTGGTTCATATTCTTTAACCACTTATGTTGGTATCTCTTGTATACTTCTCTTTACAGAGGTTTGATTCTCCACATTAGAATATTGCATGGTCACTGTATGTAGTCTGAGTTGATCAATCCTCTTGAGTTTGTCCATTTCATGGTCAAATTAAACATGTGTTAGCAATTTTGCCATCTTCTCAATATTCTGATGGCATTGATTCAGCAAAATTTCTGCACTATTGCAAGCATATTATATATAATTGTTATAATTGTCTCACCATATGACAAAGGAAAAGCAGTAAGTGATTTCAAATTAGCCACCTGTCAGTAGATAAACAGTATGTGGGTTTCTCTTGGCACCTCTGGATAGCTTTCTTAGGAGACTTTATGAGGTATCCATCTTGACATACTTTACTCAAAAAGCTATGTATTATTGCATATGTACAATCACCAAAAGTCTTGGATTTTATTCTCAATGTATGTCATCAGTCCTTGTCTCCTTCATGGAGGTGATAACAGGCCACTAAAAATTTTTGTCTCCTTGCCAATTATGAATTTGAAAGATTTCTTGTAAAGTCTGTAAATGTGGCAAAAAACTCTCCCCTACCAATGCTCTGAAAGCTTTTATTTGGATATTACTTATATAATTTTGAATAGTTTGCACATTTTATTTTTTATCCTTAACCCATTATTAACTTTAGTTACATATTAAACTATGTTTCTGTGCTCATTAATTATTATTTTTTCATACTGTTAGTTTAACCTATCATTGGTCTCTATCCTTTATTCATGACATATTTTTATTTATACATAGGTTTGATTTATTTCTATGCTTAAGCTGTTTTTATTTCTCTCTATATCTTATTTGTATGCTCTATACAACTTTTCTTCATATTAACTAATCTACCTTTGAGTTCATCATTAGACATTTCTTCCCTAAGCACTACAACTTCTTTTTGGATCTTTAACTGCTGCTGCATGGATTCTTTAATCTGTACTACTTCCTCCAATCTGTCTACTCTTATAGTATACAATCTTACTTTATCTAATTTCATGAATCTTTTCATTTACTACCTTTATCACTTACTGAACATCTTCAATATTTTTATTTAGCTTTTTCTCCACTGTTTCCATTAAAATTTTGCATCTCATATGCCCTACCCCTTATTTCCTGCTTCCATCTTTTGCTTCATTTTTGCCATCTCTTGCATCACTGCTTTCATCTTTTTCATTAAATCCTCTTGATTCTTTCATACTATTTCCAATATTAGCCTCATCATCATTTACATTTCTGTTGGCTTTTTGTTCTCTTACCCACTTAGGAATTTTTAAAGAAATGGGACTATCTTTTTTCCCCATTGATAGATTGTTTTTCTCTTCTGATTCCATATTTACAGCAGGAAAAAACTATACACATACAATAAAAATTTTATTTTTTTCCAAGTAACTCAATATATATATATATATATTATTTTTATAACTCAATATATATATATTTTATATTATATATATATATATATATATATAAAAAATATATATATATATATATTATTTTTATAAATCTCCACAAACATATTTTATATTATTCCTTTAATTTTCTAATATTTTCAACTGTCCTGCAGTCTTCATCAGAGCTACAACATTTAAACATATAATCATATAACTATTATCCTATATACATACAAAATACATATTATACATTATTATTTGTTATCATATTTTATTTTTAAACCTATACCTTTGCTTCCCTTTTTTTCCTAATAATTATTCTCTCATGATTTCATACTATCTCTATTTTTTTTCCTATCTATCATTCTACATAACTGTCTAATATGTTTTTATCAACTTTTTATTTTACTTTTAATACCTATAAGTCTAATTGTTTTTTCTTCCTTTTTATTATTTATCTATTATTATTCTTTTATTAATATTTTTCATTCCTAATTCTATCTTTATTTTTTATTCTTTTTTATAATTTATTTATTTATTTTACTTACTTTTTGCATAACCTTCCTCTTTGTATTTACATTTATAACTGACTCTTTTTTCAAAATCCTTAGCCTCTTTTTCATATACTCCTTTAATATACCTTCCTCTAGTATCAATTTTTTAACTTTTTATAGGACTTTTAAACTTTTTTATTTTACAAAATTTCATATATATCAACTATATTCACTCAATCTTACTTTGAGTAATTAAAAATTTTTTTTTTTTTTCAAATAAAAAAAAAGACTCCTTTTTTTTTTACCTAAGGAGTGATAAGAATAAAATGCCACCAGCATTAAAAGGGGTCACTTAGCAAGTATTTCTGGACTACTCTGAAAAATGAAAAATAAGTTTGAACCAGTGTATTGCATCAAATGGGTAGTAATTTGAAATAGATTTAATTTATAAAACATAAAATAGTCAATTATGAAGTTTATATTATAATATTCCAGTTACTTTTGAGTACCCAATATATCGTATCTATATGGGTACTCAAAAGTACCTGGATGTAAATCTTCTTATCAATATATATATATATATATATATATATTGATAAGAAGATTTACACGGGTTCCATATATAAAAGACATATTTTCTTATGAATTTTGAACTTCCAAGCTAGTAAAAGACAAAAGATAAATTAGTCAAAATAATAACATAAATGCATCAATTCAAAATTAAATTATTAGACAAATCTCATTAAGAATTAATTGCTGATATTTTTTCTCAAGAAAAACTACTTTTGACAATCTAATGTTTGCATTTTCCAGTAAGATTATTTAATGTTAAAGAATCCAAATTACTAGCAGACAGAAAAAAAAATGAATTACGTTCCTTCTGTTTATGTAAGCTTATAAATAGAGTGCTGGAAATTTTCTAGTACTTGTAAATGTTAGATTGCATGTTTTTTTTGATAATAAATGCCAGTTAAAATTATGTAGTGGGGTAATATAAATCAGTTATGTAATTAGCCATTTTTTAACATATAAACAGATATGATATTAGTCATTAGTTAAATAAAATATAAATATCAAATTCTATATTTAAAACTAAGACATCATAAGAACCTGAAGGGCTAGATTTAAAAGAATTATTTTCATTAATTACATTAAACCCTAATTGCAAATTTAATTTTGTATTTGTAATAATGACAAATTCATATACAGTTTGGAATGAAACAGTAATTGCTTCTGTTCAGTACAGTGGGTGTTCAATATTACATTATAAGTTTAACACAAGTAAAAAAAAAATGTAATTATACTGTAAATATATTCATTTACGCAAATGTGTTAATATAAAACATACTGGTTATCATTCCGTACAATAGATACATTCTAAAAACTTTAAATACTCAATGAAGCATCTAGTTAATCTCTCACAGAAAGTTAAAAGATGAGTCAGTTTATTTTTCTTTACAAATTTTAACATTTGTGAAGTTTATATATATAAATTAAAGAGCTGAAGTTTTTTTTTTATTGTTTATTACAATTATTTTCACTACAATTTTTAAGATTATATATATATATATCATTTATACGATATCAATATTAGCATTAGTCTTTAATAATATTGACTTAAAAACTAATATATAAATATATACAGTTTTAAATAGTCTAACCTAACAGTATTTTAGTTACAATACATTTAACTGTTGGTTTTATAAGACAGCTTTAAGTGGTCGTCTGTTTACATAAAAGCCAACTTGGTTGCTTTATTTACGTTACCGTTCAATAAGTTCTCTCAGATCTTTACAATTAAACTCTTTTCATATACACGGTGTAAACCAATATAAATTGTTACTAATTATTCTTTGATCACAGAAGAAACTTCCATTAAGCAGTGAGGTGAGCTAAAAAAATATAAGTTAATTTGTTCAAAAATAAATCATGTTCTAGGATGATCGATTATAAAATGTTTGCTATTATTGGAGTATAATTTTGACTAATACATTTTAAAACAGTTTTGTTTTAAAGAATCGATGTATATAATTTTAAAAAGTTTTCATATGTGTCATGTTCCAATTTTATTTTAAAAAGCAAATGTTATATACAAAATGGCTTTCAGTTGATTTAATATATATATAAAGCTGTCGATACAAACGAAACCCAAGTGCATATGAGGTTTATTGATTTATAATACCGTGAGGGTTATTTCTTCAGTAGGATGTTTGCAAATTTATTTAAGGAAATATGATTTTTTTTTTTGAAAAGTATTTTCTAATGGCCGCGCTCTATTCTCTCATTTTTTTACGTTTGGGTGCTTTGCATACATGGCTTATTTGATGAGAGAAGAAAAGCTTAATGTTCGGCTTACATAAGGAACTAAACTATTGTTTGAAACTATGCATATGTTTACTGTATAATCTTTTAATATATTAATATCTTAAATTACAACACAATTAATAGATTCAAAACAATAACAAAAACAAAAAATATATAAATATAAAAACAAAAGTTACGTGATGATTTTTGCTGTCTTTTTCTTTATATATATATATATATGTACATACGTAGGGCAAAAAAAAAAAAGAGAAAAAATGTGAAAGAAACTTAAATAGAAACAAGTAGTGAACGGAAATATAGTCAATAAAAATTTTTCATATCACATGCTCCATTATTTTTCACTACTGAAACAGTTTAATATGGGAGCTGCCAATAGTAATAGTCATCTAAAACACCCACATAATATATTCCTTTAATTATTACATGAAAATGTCTTCATTCACTTCTTTATTTGAATCATAATTTATCCATAAAAATATTTAACACACCCATGTTGACAAACTTAAATTAAAATACTTTAGTAAATTCAACCTACAAATAATCCATTTTTTAAACATATCACCCATATGCATTAATAAACAATAAAATTTTATAAGAAAGCTACATAAATATTTAATAATGATAATATATAATTTAATATTTTAATGGTATTTAAAAAACCTATTAATATATTAATATATATCATTAAAACCAATCAACATTAAGACAATCCCCATATCACTAACAATCAACAATTTCAAACTGTTGTCAAGCCAACATCCTTTTAACAATAAAGGTAGAGTCCACTTTTATGTATTGTTCAATACATTTACACTTTCTACATCAAACTTAAATTTATATTTGCATGTCCATTCATGATCCAAGAAAACTGAAGCAGTTATTAAATCATTATTATTATTATTTTCACATGCTTGTATAACAGTCCATGTTCCTTTAAGCTTTTTTAATACTGCATCTTGATTCACCAATATATGTTAATATACATCCACAAAAAATGTGATACATATCATTACTTTTCTGCTTGACAGTTGTGCCATTTTTAGAATTACTCATTAACTTAATATTAATGTTATTTATAACAAAAATGAAACATTAAAAACATCATTATATATGTCTTTTAAAAATGTTACTTGCACATTTCAAATATATGGAATAGATATCCATTTTTTATTATCAATCTTCAACTCCTTTAAATCATTATAAATCTTTTTAAATTGACATAAAATATAACTAATTTGTTCAATCTTATAACCAACTTCTAGCAATTCCTTGGCAAATATCTCAATATTTTTTTAATTTATCATACTGGTAACAATGTAATTTTTCATTGTGAAGTAACAAAGATATAAAACATGCCATCTTATGAATAATTGATACTTTTTTACCAATTGTCATATCCCCTTTTTTGCAATAGTTTGATTATTAATTTATAACTTAACATGTTATTATCACTTGTAATGATTAAATAAAAATATATAATACTTTTGTTCTGTTTCTTTTCAATAGTTCATTTCAAGCCACTCAAATTATTTAACTCTTTTAGAAGCAAACTTATAGTATTAGTATTTCGAAAAACAAAAACATCATCCACATATCTTTTGTAAATTTTAATATCTTTAAAATTACATATATTAAAAATACTACTCACATATGTAGACAAAATAAAATTGCAAACATGTGCAACAACAAGCAGACCAATAGGCCATGGTTTAAATATTTTACAATATTCATCTTCAAAGGAAATAACAATGTTATCGTCAAAATATTTTAACAAATCATGACAAATTTTATCACATATTTACAAACACCTTTACTTTTTAATGCATGCTCGGTTATTTTTAGGGAATCTACTCTATCAATCGTCATACATTTTTTTCACATCTACTAAAGCAATAACATCATTCTTACTAATCACTACATTTTTATTTCTCTATACAAAATCAAAGATAAAGCAATAGTATTTTCCTTAAAATGTAAGCACTCTTGTAATGGCTTATCAATATGTTTAGAAGTTTAATATATAAATGAACCACCAAAATCAATCATAATTCACAAAAGATTACTTTCTTTATGTAACTTTATATTTGCAAAAATACAAGACATATAGCACAGAAAAGATATATCTTAAGGCCTTATTCTTAACTGTTTTAAAATATTGTTAATTAATTTTATTCTCTGACCATTCACATTGTATCTTTCAATCAAAAAAAAAACAACAAGTTTATCCATGTGTGCTTTAACTTTCTCAATTTTGTCCTTAAACACTTTAATACTTTTTTATTTTTGTTTAAACAAATCATACTATAATTTTTCAGCTTTTGATTACTACACATTTAGGTCACCATTTGAATTAAAAAAATAACAAATATAATTTATAACATATCTTCCGTTTGAATACAATAAATATTGTACCAGTCGAAAAACCCACCAAAAAGAACTACAAGTCAGATCCAAAGTCAGTCGGTTCAAACTGAATTCAAACCCAACTCATCAGCTCAGATTAGTAGAAATCTAAATCGAAGGCACAGTGCTATGTGCCAAGAAACTAGCTTAACAGTTGGTGAGGATCAGAGACCCTGAACAGACATTAATATCTGATAATAAATGACTAAAATAATTTTAAATCAAATCATATGTATATGTTCAGGTTGCCAACACAGACAGTGAGCATTAACATTAAAATAATTATAAAAGAATTAAGAACGAAGAACCAAGTGTGTTTAGAAAATATTTAATAATAATAATTTGTTTTGTTTGAATTTTAAATAATGATTATATTAATTACCTCTAGCCTTTAACGGAATTTATAATAATAATAAGAGTGGTGGTCCTTGTTATATGCCAATGAATATTATGCAATATTTGAAAGTCTATGTCTATGCCCCCAACAAGGAATAAAAGGCAGATAAAGGTATTCATTAGTAAAGGAATTTATTACTCTAATTTTATACAAAAGAATGTGATATTTATTTTCACATTCGCAAATCCATTCACGAAGAGCAAGATACGTATTTAGAGCATAACTTTAATCTATATTGGAAAAATTATTTAATTAAATATGACTGAAAATTTGTTTGACTTTAATTGAAATCACTTCATCATGAAGTACAAGCATCAGAACGGGCTTTACCAGAACAGAGAGGCAACTGTGCTGATGAATTATGAGCTAAAAAATGAAATTGAAAGACGATAGCTAGTCGATAATCGAAGTCCTATGGCGGCTTGCGTCTGACAAGTCTTATGCCCTTTGACTAATATGAACAGGAGAGGAAGTGCTTTCTTCCTCGATAATTTAAAATAACAGAAATATGATCACCGACCAGCCTAACAGGGAGGAAGATTGCCCTACGTCAGCAACGTTGAAGATGATGACTTACTAGTCACAGTTTGAGAACTAAAACCCAATTATAGAATGCTCTATGTGATGACTTGATCAAATGAATTAAAGTCAAACGAGTTTTTAAGTAAAACTATTTAAAAGTATTTGTAAATCATATTAATGATGCCCCAATCATCGTGCCCTTCCTGAATCGTAATCGAAAATAACAAAATTGAATTAGAATATATTTGATCCTTTATCGGCCCTTTTGCAATAAAAACATTTTAAGATTATATATGAATAAATATATATTGGTGAATACAAAAAATAGCTGGGGCATAGATTAAAAATGGAGCTAATAATTTATTATTAGCCAATTATAAAAAAACACACATTTAATAATTTATTTCGACTCGATAATTGATAGAACGGTATATCTAGTTCTAATGGTGAGAATTACTATTAGAATTTATATATTATTATTTGCACAAGGCAAAGGAAACAAAGGAGATCATCGAGTCAAAAGATTATTGGCATATAATTAAAAATAAATGACATTAATAAATCACACGATAAATATATATATAATATAGTAAATGAACCACCATAGTAATGAAGGAAAGTTAAATTTAAAGACTAGAGATTGAGAGAATTACTAATTTAAAAAGCATAAATAAAGGAGTTTTACAAAGATTATTACATTATAAATGACAAGAGCTCTTAAAAGGAGTGTAAAGTAAAATTCGGAACTGGCCAGAACGTTTAAGGTTCATTATAAAAATATATATTACCCATTTTTTCCCAGCTGGATCCTTAGGTTACATGTCTGAGTTGGTAAAAAAATGTAGGCATGCATTTAGTCGATTACTGAAACAGCATTTTAGTGGCTTTTCATAATTTTTGCAGCATGATTTGTCTGGAAAGAATATAGCAGCTTCATTGAAGATTCTCTAAGGGCTTCAGGAACCATAGCCAAATTCCTGATGTTCTAGCCCTTTTCCATAATCGAAACACTATTTAAATTCATGATTTAAAATGCATAGAGTTTACTGCACATCTCTACAACAAAGATGGCTTCTCTCTCCAAACTTTTCAGAGCTATATATCTGTCCTCTGATGATGTCAGGCTAGTGCTTCTTTCATAATCAATGTTTTTTTTAGATTTACTGGTTGTTTTTAGATACATTCCTTCGATAAGTCTTTCAAACTCATTAACTTGAATTCATTTTCTAATTAGAAAATGAATTCTTAAAATCAAAAAAATGATTTTAATTAGGAAATCCTTATCTTTTTATCTAATTAATAAAACTTTAATGGTTGTTTTTGGAAAAGGAAAATCTGAAAGCTTATCGAAAGAATGTAGCTTTTAATCAATAAAACTTTAGCAAATTATTTAAAAATAAAATCAACCATTCATGACGCAATAAAACTTTCAAACAATTATATATATTTAAAATTTACAAATATATACACACAATCCACACAGTTATAATATATAAATTCATGAATAATTCTATCATGAATTTATTAATAGAATTGATCAATTTAAATCTGAAACTAGTTATTTGAATACACATTTACGAAATAAGTATGTATTCAAATAACTAGTTTCAGATTTAAATTGATTAATTTTATTAATAAATTCATGAATTTATATGTATTATAACTGCGTGGATTGTGCGTATATATATGTAAATATTTAAATATATATAATTGTTTGAAAGTTTCATTGTGTTGGGAATGTTTGATTTTATTTTTAAATAATTTGTTAAAGTTTTATTGATTAAAAGCTACATTCTTTTGATAAGCTTTCAGATTTTCCCTTTCCAAAAACAACAGTTAATGTTTTATTAATTAGAAAAAAGATAATGATTTCCTAATTAAAATCAATTTCTGATTTTAAGAATTCATTTTCTAATTAGAAAATGAATTCAAGTTAATGAGTTTGAAAGCCTTAATGAAGGAATGTATCTAAAATGAAACAATAAATCTAAAAACATTGATAATGAAAGAAGTGCTAGCCTGAAGGCATCAGAGAACAGATATATAGCTCTGAAAAGTTTGGAGAAAGAAACCATCTTTGTTGCAGAGAAGTGCAGTAAACTCTATGCATTTTAAATCATAAATTTAAATAGTGTTTCAATTATGGAAAAGGGCTAGAACATCAGGAATCTGGCTATGGTTCCTGAAGCCTTTAGAGAATCTTCAATGAAGCTGCTAAATTCTTTTCAGACAAATCATGCTGCTAAAATTATGAAAAGCCACTAAAATGCTGTTCCAGTAATCGACTAAATGCATGCCTAAGTTTTTTTACCAACTCGGACGTGCAACCTAAGGATTCAGCTGGAAAGAAATGGGTAATATATATTTTTATAATGAACCTTAAATGTTCTGGTCAGTTCTGAACTTTACTTTACATTCCCTTTAAGAGCTCTCCTCATTTATAATGTAATAATCTTTGTAAAACTCTTTTATTTATGCTTTTTAAATTAGTAATTCTCTCAACCTCTAGTCTTTAAATTTAACTTCCCTTCATTACTATGGCGGTTCATTTACTATATTATATATATCGTGTGATTTATTAATGTCATTTATTTTTAATTATATGCCAATAATCGTTTGACTCGATGATCTCCTTTGTTTTCTTTGCCTTGTGCAAATAATATATTAATTGTAATAGTAATTCTCACCATTAGAACTAGATTTACCATTCTATCAATTATCGAGTCGAAATAAATTATTAAATGTGTGTTATTTTTATAATTGGCTAATAATAAATTATTAGCTCCATTTTTAATCTATGCCCCAGCTATTTTTTGTATTCACCAATATGTATTTATTCATATATAATCTTAAAATATTTTTATTGCAAAAGGGCCAATAAAAGATCAAATATATTCTAATTCAACTTTGTTATTTTCAATCAAGATTCAGGAACGGCACGATGATTGGGGCATAATTAATATGATTTACAAATACTTTAAAATAGTTTTACTTAAAAACTCGTTTGACTTTAATTCATTTGATCAAGTCATCATGTAGAGCATTCTATAATTGGATTTTAGTTCTCAAACAATGACTAGTAAGTCATCATCTTCAACATTGCTGACATAGGGCAATCTTCCTCTCTATTAGGCTGGTTGGTGACCATATTTCTGTTATTTTAAATTATCGAGGAAGAAAGCACTTTCTCTCCTGTTCATATTAGGCAAAGGGCATAAGACTTGCCAGACGCAAGCCGCCATAGGACTTCGATTATCGACTAGCTATCGTCTTTCAATTTCATTTTTTAGCTCATAATTCGTCAGCACAGTTACCTCTCTGTTCCAGTAAAGCCCATTCTGATGCTCATAATTCGTGATGAAGTGATTTCAATTAAAGTTGAACAAATTTTCAGTCATATTTAATTAAATAATTTTTCCAATAAAGATTAAAGTTATGCTCTAAATACGTATCTTGATCTTCGTGAATGGATTTGTGAATGCGAAAATAAATATCACATTCTTTTGTATAAAATTAGAGTAATAAATTCCTTTACTAATGAATACCTTTGTCTGCCTTTTATTCCTTGTTGGGGGCATAGACATAGACTTTCAAATATTGCTTAATATTCATTGGCATATAACAAAGACTGCCACTCTTATTATTATTATAAATTCCGTTAAAGGCTATAGGTAATTAATATAATCATTATTTAAAATTCAAACAAAACAAATTATTATTATTAAATATTTTCTAAACACACTTGGTTCTTCGTTCTTAATTCTTTTATAATTATTTTAATGTTAATGCTCGATGTCTGGGTTGGCAACCCGAACATATACATATGATTCGATTTAAAATTATTTTAGTCATTTATTATCAGATATTAATGTCAGTTCAGGGGTCTCTGATCCTCACCAACTGTTGAGCTAGTTTCTTGGCCCATAGCACTGTGCCGTCGATTTAGATTTCTACTAATCTGAGCTGGTGAGTTGGGTTTGAATTCAGTTTGAACCAACTGAGTTTGGATCTGACTTGTAGTTCTTTTGGTGGGTATTTTGACTGGTACATGGTTATGTTGTTTGGCCCCATGTTGGGCACCAAAATCATAACCATGTACCAGTTGAAAAACCCACCAAAAAGAACTACAAGTGGGATCCAAACTCAGTCGGTTCAAACTGATTTCAAACCCAACTCACCAGCTCAGATTAGTAAAAATCTAAATCGAGGGCACAGTGCTATGAGCCAAAAAACTAGCTCAAGTTTGGTGAGGATCTGAGACCCCTGAACTGACATTAATATCTGATAATAAATGACTGAAATAATTTTAAATCAAATCATATGTATATGTTCGGGTTGCCAACACAGACAGCGAGCATTAACATTAAAATAATTATAAAATAATTAAGAACAAAGAACCAAGTGTGTTTAGAAAATATTTAATAATAATAATTTGTTTTGTTTGAATTTTAAATAATGATTATATTACTTACCTCTAGCCTTTAACAGAATTTATAATAATAATAAGAGTGGTGGTCCTTGTTATATGCCAATGAATATTATGCAATATTTGAAAGTCTATGCCTATGCCCCCAACAAGGAATAAAAGGCAGGTAAAGGTATTCATTAGTAAAGAAATTTATTACTCTAATTTTATTCAAAACAATGTGATATTTATTTTCACATTCGCAAATCCATTCACAAAGAGCAAGATACGTATTTAGGGCATAAATTTATTCTTTATTGGAAAAATTATTTAATTAAATATGACTGAAAATTTGTTCGACTTTAATTGAAATCATTTCATCACGAATTACAAGCATCAAAACAGGCTTGACTGGAACAGAGAGGCAACTGTGCTGATGAATTATGAGCTAAAAATTGAAATTGGAAGACGATACCTAGTCGATAATCAAAGTCCTATGGTGGCTTGTGTCTGACAAGTCTTATGCCCTTTGACTATCCTTTATCTGCCTTTATTTTCTTGTTGGGGGCATAGACATAGACTTTCAAATATTGCGTAATATTCATTGGTTTATAATAATGACTGCCACTCATATTATAATTATAAACTTTGTTTAAGGACTAGAATTAATTAATTTAATCTTTATTTAAAATTCAAACCAAACAAATTATTATTATTAAATATTTTCTAAACACACTTGGTTTCTTAGTTCTTAATTCTTTCATAATTATTTTAATGTTAAAGCTTGCTGTCTGTGTTGGCAACCCGAACATATACATATGATTTGGTTTAAAATTATTTTAGTCAGTTTATTATCAGATATTAATGTCAGTTCAGGGGTCTCTGATCCTCACCAACCTTTGAGCTAGTTCCTTGGTGCATAACACTGTGCCGTCGATTTAGATTTCTACTAATCTGAGCTGTTGAGTTGTGTTTGAATTCAGTTTTGAGCTGCCTGAGTTTGGATCTGACTTGCAGTTTTTTTTGATGGTTTTTCAACTGGTACATGGTTATTGAACGTATAAAGTCCCATTGCATCAGAAATTTAAGATTAGTACTAGGGTTTGAAGTGGGCTTATGGCTAGAGGTCATGGAGCTAGGATCAAACTCAGATCCAACTGCTTCAATATAAAACTATATACACTGTTAGAAAGAGCTAATATGAAAAAATGTAATAAGCTGCTAAAATAGTCATTACCTGAAAAAAACAAGAAAAAGTATTTTTAACACTTTTAAACATATTTATTTTTACATTGGTTCACAAAGTAAAAATTTTGAAAGTTTAATTTGTTATAAAATGCTGAAAAAATGATATATAACATGACTTACCTGGAGTAATTTTTAATTGTAAAAATTACAAAAAACGATGTGATTATTGAATTTCATTTTTATTAGCTGACCCAGATCCTGTCCTTCCACATCAGTGTATCTTCTAGAAATGTTTGGTTGTCCTCCCATGCTGGGTATCTGTCAGAAATATGTTTGTTTTTTTATTGGGAAAAAAATAGCAGTAAGAACAGTTTATGAGATATTATGCAAAGAAAACTTTAGTAAATTGTAATGTATTATTATATTATTATATATTAATTAATATATTATTGACAAATGGTGTGTGACCCAAAATATGTATTCTTTTCAAGTAAAATGTGTACTCAAAAAATCAAACAAAAATTTCTGTAAGATAAAATGAATAAAAACAAAGTAAACCAATAAACATCAAAATAAACAAATTTATTATGAGTACTGATTATATATGTGTGTGGGAAATGATATATGAAGTAGTGGATGGTTAAAGTGCTTGAAAGATTGTGTTCAAAAATTATTGCAAAATTGTAACAAATTAGTATAATGCTACTATAATCATGCAATAAATAAATGATCATATAAGTAAAATCATGATATATCTTGCCTATTACACCAACCATGTATGTATATGATTTTCTGAGTGTGGATGTGCATGTTTTTATAGTCATTGAAATGTAAATTGCCTAAAATTCTACAGAATATTTATTGCTTTTCTACACATATTTCATCATATAAAAATATAAGTAATACAAAAATAGGTAATAAAAAATATTAACTAAATACTCACTGACTGGAGACATTATAAGTCCAAGATCAAAGCCTGGTTATGAATAAGTCTTATATGTAATCTGCATGCTTGTCCTTAAAAATAAAATGATATCACCAACTTTTTTGGTCAATGAAGTTTCTAGTTCTGAATTATCACTAAAATTATCTTGTACAAAGAGAAAACTGACAAATACATCCATTGGCAATTGAATAATCAGAGCAAGCCATGAGAAAGTCAATACAGTTTACAAATGCTAAATGTAAAAAAAAATACTTGAAAATTGCATTTCAGAAAAAAATCATAAATAATCAGATGGCAGATCAAATAGTCTGAGACCCATAAATGTAAGACTTACTGATTCTGCAGAAGCTCAGTTTAATTCTGTAGAAGCTCAGTTTAAAATCTAAATTTCTGAAAAAAGGTACAAAAGAAGTTTTATTATTGTAGCAGTTTTGAATTCAGAAACAGCCAGTTCCCATGAATTTTCATATGGAATCACATTAAATTTATAACAATTATTTTTTTTGATAATTCCATCAACAATATGAAAATCACCAGGAATCATTTCAAATGAGTTTTTAACAGCTGCATTTAATTTCAAATTGTAATCACCTCAAATACTGGAGCCATATTTAGCTCCATAACTTGAAACATATTTCTGAATCAAATATATCTTTTTATTTGACAAACATACAAAATCCATATAATTATAAGTTTTTGGAGATTGCTTATTAAATAAAAATCAATTTTATTCTCAAATTTATTACATAATTTAAGTTCAAATAATTTAAATCCATTTTCCCAAACAATTTTATATTTCATCCCAAGAGCATCGTTCATTTAAAAGTATTAAATGTTCAATTGCTTTCAAGTACTTCTGAATAACAAAACAATTTTTTTTTACATTTCTTAACTACTTGATTTCCAATTAATGATTTTAATTTATCTATACATCTTAGTGCAAAATTTATACAACTCTTAAATTTTATGTTGCAACAATTTGGGAATGCATGATAAACTTTACACTCCTCAAAGAGACAAAGTTTGCACTTATGCTTATTAGCTTACTAACGTTTTCGCATTGCTTCCACAACTCCTGAACAAACCATTATTTTTTAATATGACTTAAATTCATTATAAAATAAAATGTAATACCAATAAAACCTATTATGATAACAATAAAAATAAATAAAATATTAATTAACTTAAGTATTTCAATCTGCAGAAGTACTTTCTGTTAATTCCTTAACCATCCTCATCTGCTGATAAATTCAAAAAACATAACAGAAGCAAATGTCATCAAATCAAATCCCAAATTTTAATATCAGCAGTTTATCTATTAATTTAATTCATTTTATTTCTATTTATTAAAATTGTCTCCTTAATTTTTATTATTATGGTTTTTCTTTTCATGAAAAATCTTAAGTCTTTCAATATCGAACTTGAATTTATATTTACATGACCTTTCATGATCCAAAAATACTTAAGTGGACAATAAGTCATTATAGTTTTTTTTTACACTTTACATGCTTGTATCAATTCATGCTATTCAAATCTTTTTCCAATGCTCCACATCAATTCACCTATATATGATAAGATATATCCACAAAAATTTGATACACAACATAACTTTTCTGTTTGACAGGTATGATATTTAAGTAGAATTCACTAACCTATTAATATTATTTGTAACACAAAATGTAATGTTAAACATCTTCATATATATATATATATATATATATATATATATATATATATATATATATATATATATATATATATATATATATATATATATATATATATATATATATATATATATATATATATATCAAAAAAATTCACTTGAGCATTTGAAATATATGAAATAGATATCAATTTTTTATTGTCAATCTTCAATTCTTTTAAATCATTATAACGCTTTTTAACTTAATATAAAATATTGCTAATTTGTTCAATCTCATAACCAACTTTACTAATTCCTTGATAAATATCTCAATATTTTTTTTAAAATTTATCACACTGGTAATTACATAATATTTCATTATGAAAAAAAAAGATCTAAAACTTGCAATCTTATGCACAATTAGTACTATTAATTTACCATTTGTATATTCTAATTTTTGCAATAATTTGATTATTAATTTGTAATTGAACATACTCTCTTTTGTAATAATTAAATCCAAATACTTCATATTCTTTTGTCCTGTTCTTTTTCAATAGTCCATTTCAAGCCATTCAAATTATTTAATTCCTTTTCAATAAAGTTTATAGTATTGGTATTTTTACAAACAAAATCATTCTTCAAATGTCTTTTGTAAATTTTAATATCTTTAAAAAACACACTTATTTAAAATACTATTCTCATATAAAAGCAAAAGAAAATTGCAATATTGTGCAATAACAGGCATACCCACAAGACAGCCATTAAACATTTTATAATATCCACCTTCAAAAGAAGCAATAATAATATCATCAAAAAATTTTAAAGAATCAATAATACATTTTAGCACATACTTACAAACATCTTTACATTTAAATGTATGTTCAATTTTTATGAAATCAATTCTATCAATAAAACCATACATTTCTGTAACATCGAATAAAGGAATAACATCACTCTCATCAATAATTATATTTATAATTCCTTCTACAAAATTCAAAGATGGAGCAATAGTATTTTCCCCAAATCCTAAAAACTCTTGTAACAACTTATCAATATATTTACAAGTTTGATATATAAATGAGTCACCATAATCAATCATAATTCACAAGATTTACATTTTTTTTTGTTTCAGAAGAAAAATTATGTGTGATAAATGAAAAAAATATTGAGATATTTGCCATTGAGTTGCTTGAAGTTGGTTATAAGTTTGAACAAATTACCAATTCTTTATGTCAATTTAAAAATAGTTTTATTGATTAAAAAAAATTGATAACAAAATATGGATATCCATTCCATGTATTTCAAATAGTCAAATAAATTTTTAAGGTATATGTATTGTAACAGTCAGTCAATCAGTCCTTGATTATGGAGGATGCCACCAGATCACTGCATATCTTGAAAATTTGTTTACTATGATCAAAAGTGGATGGTGATGATGGTTTGCACTGACTAAACTCAGGGAGATAGCAAGAGACCTTAAATATTGTTTAGACAATTGAAAAATAAAAGCACTAAGACAAACATCAGCCAAATTAAGATAATATAATTTGAAACATTTACTACAATTCAATAAAAAAACTAAATTAAATCTAGCAAATTGAATATGAAAGTTTGACCTAGATTTTTATAAGCTAATTCATCAGAAAGTGTATATGAGCTGAAAATATTAAAACATTAAATGCTCAAGCAGAAATAAATGTTCTGTCACCTACAATTTAAAAGTGGATTAATAATATGTCCCTGCCGGTGATTTATAAAAGAACACCAATTCTAGTTTTCTAATTCAGATATATGAAAACAATATGGTCTTGGAGGAAATGAATGAAAAAGCACGGGTGAGCATTTCCTAGTACTTTGAACTAGATATATCATTTTATCCACAGGACATCTTATGATGTACCACTTTTACAATACATTAAAACTTGAAGAATGGTTACAGTCTTACATAATCTAGAAAGGAAGAAATGGGATATTTAACTACAGAAAACTAAAATAACAAACATGATAAACCACCAGCCAAAAGATTTGCAGTTTACAAAAAATGCAAACACAGTAATTTAAATTATTTATTGGACAATAAAGTAAGGACAGGAGAGCAAATTAAATTTACAAAAGACTTCCAAAGCATCTAGCACTAGTTTATAATAAAACAAGAAAGCGTATTAAGCATATAAAATATAATCTCACAATACACTCTCCAATAAATAAAATTGAAAGCAAACTTGGAATCCTAGAAACTAAGATTCCAAGACACAATAAATACAATAAAAAGCAAATACAGATAATATTTATGAGATTAAATAATTATTAAAACTGCAGATTTATTTTTATATTGAATGGAGATTTAATTAAAAGATTTATATTTACTGGAAAGAATAAGACAGAGTCCCCTGAGTTTTTCTAGGAATGCAAACTGTTATTTTGTTCCAATTTTTAGGTGTTTTCATTTTTTTATGGTGGCAAGTGTAGAGGCATATTCTGGGATCCTTTATACTTCAGACATTCAGGTGTGATGAGTAAACAGCTTGGAATAAGGAGTCCATCCTCAGGTATGTTAGCAAGACATGTTTTAGGTTTGAAAAGGCATAGCAATAAATTTAGGCATCTTACAAAAACAAATGTAGGCAATAATATGGAATCCAATTAAAAAGCAGAATATGAAATTTTATTACTAGCATTCTGAAAAATGAGTACAGAATGATTTAAAAGAAATATCTGAACTTCCAACACAGTATGAATCTCAGAAGTTCTAACATTAAGTGAATAGTGAAATTGTAAGAGGTTGAATGAATTATAGTGAAGCAGAATTAGCTTAGTCAAGCCAAGAAGAAGAGTAATGTCCAAACATTTTAGGGTCATTTATATTTTTTCTATATCTCTCATGTAAACTTTCTTGTTTTTCAATTATAAGCCTTAGCCCAATGAAAATCTTTATCTCCTGCTCAATCTTATTTAAGAATTCTAATCAGGATTTACTTTATAAAAAACAACAACACAAAATTAAATAACCACTTTTAAAATCCAACTAAAATGGATCTAATTAAAATACCAGTAACAGCAATGCAATTAACTTTTCAAAATTAAAAGCTTTCTCAAAAAAAAAAAAGGAAAGATTAAAACTTTATCTTGAAATGTTTTTACAATTTGAATTTTTAATAAAAAAAGTGTTAGAAGAAACTTATTTTAAACCAACAAATAAAACCTATTGAAGATGAAATTTAAAATTACAGAATTTTACAATATATATGCGTATGTATGCTATATCCTATTGAAACAGTCAGCTTTTGAACCCGAGTGTTTCACCTATATATATATATATATATACACCACCAAAATCTCATATATATTAATAATAATCTTAAGAAATACCATCTAAATTTAAATCTAAATAATACAAGCATGTATGTGTGCATATATGTTTAAGTATTTTCAGAAATATTCATTTATATAGTCATGAAAC
Source organism: Epiperipatus broadwayi (assembly GCA_028023455.1). Taxonomy (NCBI): domain Eukaryota; kingdom Metazoa; phylum Onychophora; class Udeonychophora; order Euonychophora; family Peripatidae; genus Epiperipatus; species Epiperipatus broadwayi. The sequence continues at coordinate 370,224 of JAQFVV010006246.1, read as the reverse complement.
CAAAAAAAAAACGCATATATATAGATTGTTAATAATTGCTAAGTGAAAGACGAATTTTATGTGTAACTTTAGACTACATATATGCAAGAATATAAATGTTAACAGGATATAAAACATTACGTTTTCTATAATTGTATATATTTATTAAATTATAAATATTCGAAATTTAATAATTCTGCATATATCTGTAAATTAGAACAGTCAGGTTACATATATAATAAAATGTTTTAACAAAGCTTAGATTTGTTTTTTTTTGTTTTTTTTGGTCAGAGTGTTGCCAGCATAATTAATCTTTACTGGTATAAGATTAATTAAAATTTATATTTAGAATTAAACTTAGAAAACTGCATAAATTATGGTGTGTCAATGGTTTTTTTTTACCTGTTTAATATTTAACACAGCAGGCTCCTGCTATAACTGATGACTATCGTATGGGCCAAGAAGATACTTCTAAGAAAATAAAATAATAAAGAAGAGGGGAGGATGGATATAAAAGCAATAGCAGCCATCTTTTAAAGGCAATTAAAAATATTGTATTCAAGGAGTCATCCAATTTATATCAGTAATAAAGTGAATAATCAGCATGTCGGAGTAATAGTCTCTAAATCTTGCCTCCCACCTCAATGAACAGCCATCTAAGATGGAAGAACATGAGCTGACCACCGCATGAATCTAAAAATGTCCCACTATGCAATCAAAAGAAGCAATGGTAACTACTCATTCCAATCTAAAAACTTTCACTAATTTCAACTTTAAATGCTAGCTTAACCTTAATTTAATGGCTATCCTAATAATGCAAATTAAACTTTTGTAAATTTCATTTTATTTTACTTTCAATCTTAAAACGTGCCTAAATTGTAGTTGAATTTAATAGCTTTATTTAAACCCTAAAATCTTGCCCGACTTAAACTGATTTAAAATGAGTTAATTTGATTTAAATGATCTTTAATAAATTGAGTTGAATTAAACTGACTAAACTGATTTAAAAATGATAAATGATTTCATTTAATATTTAATAAATTTGATTTTATGATTTTATGTATTGGTTTACTCGTAGAAATAATAATTGATTTGGTTACGTACTTATCTTATTTTAGATAATTAAATGCTATATGTTCAATTTAATAAAACATAGAAATTAAATGTTTATATAAATTTAGTAACATATAAAATGCAATAATCTGTTTTAAAGTAATAATTAAAGTGTTTATGCTAAGTTATATATTGTCTTAAGTTAATGATAATATTTGCCGTTATTAATCTTACAGATAGTGTTATAAAACTAAATCAATCATATTCTAGTGAACATTGCACAACTTTTATTTAAAATAAACAATTTTGAAATTACTCTTACTAAAATAAACAATTTTGAAATTACTCTTACTTGAAATTCTATTATGTTTTAAAATGCATTTCTTGATTAAATCTATGCCAAATTTTATTAAATCAATTATGTTATATTGTTTATGCTGTAAACGTTCAAAACCGAGCTTTATTCATAGTTAAACTATTGGTGAGAATTAAATAAAGATTTTTTTGCATATATATGTCAATTCGCATAAATATGTAATGTGTGTAATTATACACAAACTAAAAAGCTCTGTTTTGAAATGGATAAAATATTTTGAATTAAAGATAAATACAAACATACCATCATTTTAAATAGATTTGCTTTTAAGTTAATATTTTAATCAATATATAGTTACGGTGATAAAATGCAGCATAAGTCTATAGTTCTATGTTTAATTTCCCATATGCTGTAATTCTCCTTAAATTAAATTTAAGCCTATATAGATAGCTTTGTAAATTGGATTCGTAAATTCCCTTAATAGTATTATTAAGAGTACTACAACATGAATTGATTTAGGGTAGTTTCATGATAGAAACTTTTAATTTAGCATCTTAATTTAATAAATATGATTATGTAGCTAGTTATGAATATGTGTCCTTATGAAACACTACAGTGTAATTTCTTGTTGCTGCATCTTTAATGGTTGCATGTGGTTGCACTGCACCATTACCTTTAGTTCAGGCAATTATCTTCCTCAGATGTCGGATGGGTTCACACCTCCACATTCTTGCATACTTATAATGAAGCATGACACTCACACAGAGCATGACTCCCATTCACTTATATAAATTGCTCGATCAGCCAGACTATAATGGCCTCCTATACCACAGCAATGAGATCAGTCATAGGGAACCCTTAAATGGTAAAAATCCTGTGAATAAGGCACAGAGGAGATGCAAATAACACTCAGAGTTACATATTTTCTTTACGCACTAGTTTCTGAAGTCTAGCTTCCATTAATCAGTTCATACCGCCATTTTAATTATTATTTCATCATTGATCTGAACTGGAATCCAATCTAAATTGTACATAAACTATATAAGAGTATGTTAATTATCTGTGCTAAATAAATTATGTTTTTTTACAAAATCTATTATCACTTCCGCTAATATATGGCAAATCTACATACTATATGGCCTAAACTAGGCATAGATAACCATGAGCAAAGATATCTCATTATTAAAATATATTAAACTCATAAAGATATTATTGTATTATAATTTCATCACCTGTGGGTGATAAAAACATATATGTATAGCATATTAAATTGAATGTAACCTAAAATAAAATCACATGTCTGTGATTAAATGCTATATATATAAACCGAAAATGCATAATCTCCTAACTGTAATAATTGTGCCAGAAAATTATAATCACTTGTTAGTAATTTATCCTACATATGTAAACCAAGCCATGTAAAGTCATACATCCAAAATGAATTCTAATAACCCATCACTTGCATGTGAACCCCATTATATTGTAAACATCCCTTAATCACCTGCATGTGAGACCAAACTCTTACCTATCATAATATTGTTTTGAATTATTATTTTATATTTTAAATTTATTAAATTAGTTTTAAATTTACTCTAGCTTTATGTCTTTGTCTTGCTGACCGACTTACAATTATTTAATATTTGATAATTATGAGTACTCATAAGTACACCACATTATACCTATATAAATGTGCTATATAAAATGTCTATTGTTACCCATCTTATGTTATGCTGTTGTACTACTGCTGGTATGTGAAGAGGAGAAATACTGATGTGACCTCAATTGTGTCATTTGCAAGGTCATAAGTCTATGAGAAATGGTAGAGGAACTAGGGTTAGGCCAGAGCCATTGCTTCCCCACCATAATCCTGGTTGGCCTTAGGATGATCTATCAGAATTTTAGATTTTGTTTCACAAATGCAGTATATTTGACCATTACAGTAGATTTTTTCTCTTACAGGTATTGATGCCCTTACGTGGGGCTTTGTTAATTATTCCACCCCTGTAGAGAACATTTAGTGGATATATGTGAAATAAGTATGTCACCCCTACATGCATAGTAAAAAAAATTTCTTACAGGTATGGTGCACCAACTAGGGCTTTCGAATATAAACCACATACCTGAGAGAGGAAGTGGACATAGGTGTGTTTCAATATCACTTGTTATGTATATGTATAAAAGTTTTCTCCTGAGTATGAACACACTTACATAAGCTTTTTTGATTAATCCACCTCTGTAGAAAGTTGATTTGTTAAATATATGTAGACTACATATGTGTTGACTGTATACGTATAAAATTTTTCTTCAAGTTTGAATCTTGTAAAAATAGGTAAAAAACGGATTCATATTAATAAATGTGTAGCTATGTATAAAGAGTATCAATGAATGTGACTTATCAAAATTATTACATGTATATCTCACCTGATGATAGCTGGCACCTGGGTTAATTTATGACAGCTAAAATTGTCCTCACATAAATTCGCTATCAAAAGGAGAGAACATTTTATTTCATCAAAATTAATTGTTTTATGATGAGGATGTAAGTCAAGACAAGAAATGTGCAATATTAAAGCAAAAGGGAGAAATCAGGCAAGATCTAAAAATATGACCATTTGGTGTGCAAAATTTATCAAACCATGGGAACAAAACAAATAAACAACCAATAATATTACAATTAATAATAATAACCATAATAATAAATTTAGCAGAACCAGGAATGAAGTATGAAAAGGCAAGCCAATGGTGAGTTGCATTTAAAATACTTTAAATTTTATTTGATTTTATTTTGATTTATGTTAATAAAGGGTTGACAAAACAAGGTGGAGACATGCTTAGGTGGATTTGTCGGAAAAGTGGGTGAGACAGCTATTTATAAAATTATAAAAAGTTAAAACTCAGACATGGAAATAGAGGAAGGAATACTTAGTGAAGTAGAGGAAAAGTGGGAGATAAGAGAAAAGCCAATGGAGAAAAGAGGAAAAATACTTAGATCAGGGAAGGAAATAATAGGAGATATGGATAGTAGTAATACAGATGAGTATCCAGAGAATAGTGAAAGGGGAATGGTAGATAGGGAATCCATAGAAAGATTAGTACCCGAGGGAGAAAAGCCCAAAGGACACATAGATGTAGACATGGGATTACCTCTTCTTTCCATTAAGAACCGAATGGACAAAAAGAGAGAGAGGACAAAGAAGAAAAGGAAAAGTATAGAAAGGAAAAAAGAGAAGGAAAGAAGAAGGAAAAACAAATAAATAAATAAGGTAAAAGAAAGGAAAAATGATAGAAAGGAAAGAGCAGAAGAAATGGAAAAAGATAAAAAAGAAAAGAAAGAAAAAGAGAGAAATGATAAGAAAGAAAAAGAAGAAAAGGAAAGAAAGGATAAGGAAGAAAGGGAAGAAAAGAAGAGAAAGGATAAGAAAAAAGAGAACAACACAAAAATGAAATATTAAAAAAAGTAGAAGCAATGGTCACGGAAGCAGGAAAAGGGATGAGCCAGAAGATGGAAAATATAGAAAAGAAAATGAAAGAAGTTAATATAGAATGTCAAAGGAGAAATGATTAGAACAAAATAGAATGCCAAAGGAGATCCGACATTCATCAAAAAAGTACACTGGAAAATATTAGAGCAATAAGAAGGGAAATTATCACAGTGAGAGATACTGTAGAAGAGCAAAAAAAATACATACAGGAGGAAGGCGTGAAAGTGAAAAAAAATTAGAATACATAAAAGAGAGGATTGGCATAATTCAGGGCCAGCAAGAAACCCAAAGGGGAGGAATAACAGAACTGCAGAGAAAAGTACATAAAATTGAAGAACAATGGGAAAGTCAAAGAAAGCAGATAAGAAAGCTGGGTGGATATTGTCGACGGATGCATGACAAATTATATGAATTAATGGAAAATGTGAAGTCTAGGAAAGAGATTGCTGATGAAGAAAAAATTGTTAGAAAGGATACAGGGTATGAAACAAGGTCTTAATAAGTTAGAAGAAAAAAGATAGGTCAAATGCAGGGCCATCTATGGAATGTGGAATGACTATGTTAGCAAACAAGTGAGACCTCTCGGAGAAGATATAAAAAAGTAAAGCAGAGACAAGAGTAAAGGAAATAGGGATGCAACAAATGAACAGAGCAATTGTGATCCCATATCCCACTGAAGGTACAGAGTATGTGGGCACCAGCGATCATGAAGAAAAGAAGGAATCAGAAAAGATGAAAGAAAAGGTTGAACCAAATGCATTAGAAAGAACAGAGGCAAGGATTGTGAGTCAGAAAGAGAACACTGTAGAGAAGGAAATCAATGAAATAAATCAAATAAATAAGAAAGAAACGATGCCCATCAAATGGAAAGTTATTGAACCATTGAGTAAAGAGCAAAGGCTGGAAGGTACATATGATAGAACAGAAAGATTAAAGGTTCAAACAAAATTAGTAGATGAAGTTATAAAGCATCCACAAGAAGTTAAAGGAAATAAAGATCTAGCTGAGCAGGAGCTAAAGAAAGGGGAAGATATAGTTAGGGAGTGTGAGCTAAGAGTAGACAAAGAGATAGCTAATATACAAGATGGCTATGGAGAGATAGTTGAGAGAATAGGTGTAAAAATGACAAAAATAGATCACAAGATGTATCTGGAAAGGTTAAAACTGACCAAGAAAGATCAAGGAAATGTTACAATGGATATAGATAGGAAGGAAAATTTAGAGCCAGGGGAAAAACACCTTGAAAAGGAAGAACAATAGTAAGGTAGATAGGTTAACATTCGTCAAAGTAGACAATAGTAGACAAAGACAAGAAAGCAACAAAAGTTTTGAAGTGTGGGTATCTGAAGCAAATAAACAGAGAAGAGTCAACTGGAAGGTTAAACGCAGAGCACTAAAAATAAAAGTAGGATGGAGAGCCAAACAGAGCAAGATAGGGCATAGGTGCAAGAAAGAAGACAAAAAGACATGGAAACTGCCAGTGCTTGAATTATTAAAAGGACGACAGAAATATGTAGGAATAAGTAGCAAAGTAAAGTGGGAAAGATCAAATAATAAAAGAAGAGGCAGGAAAGAAGATAGGGAAAGGTGGAAATTACCAGCCCTTAAATCTGAAGGAGAAAGAATGAACGAAAAGAAATGAATAGCAAATTAAAAGAGAGAGGTTAAACAAGAAAAGAAGAGGCAGGAAAATAGATTGAGGAAGATGAAAACTGCCAGTCTTCAAATTAATAGGAGGGAAAGAAGGTATTGCAATTAATATCAAGTGGAAGACAAAAGTGGCAAATAATAAAAGAACAAGTAGGAAAGAAGATAGGGGGAAATGGAAACCATCAGTTTCTGATATAGCAAAAGATAGAGGAAAAAGTGATAAAGAGACTGCTTGTAAAATCTTCTGGAGAAAATGAGGGTTTAAAAGAAAGAACAAGCGAAATAAAAGGATATACTGTCAGAAATCGAAATTTAAGTTGAAATACACCTAAACCATGTAAAATAGTAGTGGTCAAGACTGCAGACCCCACTTAGGATTCTGAAACATTGGTGATAATATATTAGATATGTAATTAGTTAATAGAATAGCTTATTAGTTTTATCCATTCAGTAGTAACATTGTATGGTCTCATAGGCAGGAGAGTAAAGTAGAGAGGGTTCACAAATTGTATTAAACATGATAATACAAAATGGAAGAATTTTCTTTAACATAAAAAAATAAATAATTTTTTATTTTACCCCAAGTAAAAGCACCAACCCATTAAGCTTCCATAAAACTTCCTGTGAGTTTGAGAATATTAAACAGTCAGCTTTTCAACTCAACTGTTTCACCTACTATATATTATATAGTAATATTCATATATATATATATATATATATATATATATATATATATATATATATATATATATATATATATCTAAATATATAAATCTAAATAATACAATCATGTATGTATGCATATATGTTTAAGTATTTAGAGAAATATTCATTTATATAGTCATAAAACCAAAAAATGCATATATATAGATTGTTAATAATTGCTAAGGGAAAAGCAAATTGTCTGTGTAACTTTAGACTACATATATTGAAACAGACAGATCGAAGAACCGATCTTCGTTTCTGGGTTTTTTGTGTTGTTGTCCACCACCCTCTCCCCGCGGGGAGGTGTGTTTTTTTTTTTTTATAATAAAAAAATTTTTTATATATTTTTTTTTTTTTTATATTTTATAAGTTTTTTTTAATATAATTATAAAAAACAAAAAAATATTATTTTTTGGTGGGTGGGGTGGGGGGGTTTATAATTATTTTATTTAGGGTTTTTTGGGGGTGTTTTTTTGAGTTTTTTTTTTTTTTTATTTTTTAAAAAATTTTAATAAAAATAAAATAAAAACTTCATTCTTTTTTTTAAGTTTTTTTTTAATAATAAAATTTAAAAAATTAATAAAATTTTTAATTTGTTTTGAGAATTAGAATAGAAATGGAGGTTTTAATTAAAGTTTAATTTAAAAATTAGTTATAAAAAAAAAAAGAAAAGGGGTAATGTATATGTATTGGGGGGGGGGAGGGGGGGGGGGGGGGGGGAAGAGAGAAGGAGGAGAAAAAAAAAAAAAAACAGGAGGGAGGGAAGTTGGGGTGTGAGAGAGAAAAAAATTTTTTTTTTAGTGTGGGGGGGGGGGGGGGGGTTTGGTTGGGAGGGGCGGGGGGAGTCAGAATTTCTTTTTAGGGGGGCAATCAAAACAGAAGGGGGGGGGGGGAAGGGGGGGGGGGGGGGCCTCGGTCGGGCCTCTTGGTGCTTCTTCCGGGTTTGGTGTTGGTGGTTTGGTGGTTTTCTCCTTTTTTCGTGAATTTTTAAACTCGCCCCCCGGGCGGGGTGGGGGAAAGGGAGGGGGGAGGGAAGAAGGGGGGGGAGGGGTGGGGTTTTTTTTTTTTGTTTATTATTTAATTTTATTTTTTTTTTTTTTTTTTTTTTTTTTTTGTTTTTTTTTTTTTTTTTTTTTTTTTATATTTAAAAATATGGTAAATAGAAGTAATAAAAATAAAATAATATTTTTTTTTTTTGTAATTTTTAATTTTTTTAATTTTTAATTTTTTTTATGTTAATTTTTTTTTTTTTAAAATTTTTAAAAATATTTTTTTTTTTTAATTTAAAAATATGGGGGGGGTTTTTATTTTTTTGTGGGGGGAATTTTGGGGCGTGGGGGGGGGGGGGGGGGGGGGGGGGGGGGGGGGGGGGGGGGGGTTTGGGGGGGGTGGGGGGGTTGGGGGATATGCAAGAATATAAATGTTAATAGGATATAAAACAGTATGTTTTCTATAATTTATATATGAATTAAATTATATATATATTCGAAATTTAATAATTCTACATATATCGGTAAATTAGAACCATCAGGTTACATATATAATAAAATGTTTTTCCACAGCTTAGATTTTTTTTTTGGACAGAGTGTCACCAGCATAATTAATCTTTACTGGTACAAGATTAATTAAAATTTATATTTAGAATTAAACTTAAAAAACTGCATAAATTACGGCATGTCAATGTTTTTTTTTTTACCTATTTAATTTTTGACACAGCAGGCATCCACTATAACTGGTGATTATCATATGGGCCAAGAAGATACTTCTAAGAAAATAAAATAATGAAGAAGAGGGAGTGGGAGAGGAGCCATCTTTTAAAGGCAATTAAAAATATTCTATTCAAGGAGTCATCCAATTTATATCTTCAATAAAGTGAATAATCAGCATGTCAGGGTAATAGGCTCAACATCTTGCCTCCCACCCTGATGAATAGCCATCTAAGATTGAAAAAGATGAGCTGACCACTGCAAAAATCTAAAGATGTCCCGCTATGCAAAGAACTTGCCAGTAAAAAGAAAGATCAAGAGAAGCAATGGTAACTATTCCTTCCAATGTAAAAACTTCCACTAATTTCAAATTTAAATGCTAGCTTAACCATAATTTAATGGCCATCCTAATAATGTAAATTAAACTTTTGTAAATTTTATTTTATTTTACTTTCAATTTTAAAACTTACCTTTTTGTTGATGAATTTAATTGCTTTATTTAAACCCTAAAATCTTGCCTGATTTAAACTGATTTAAAATAAGTTAATCTGATTTAAATGATCTTTAATAAATTGAGCTCAATTAAACTGACTAAACTGATTTAAAAATGATAAATGATTTTATTTAATATTTAATAAATTTGATTTTATGATTTTATGTATTGGTTTATTTGTTTACGTACTTATCTTATTTTAGATAATTAAATGCTATTTGTTTCAATTTACTAAAACATAGAAATTAAATGTTTATATAAATTTAATAACATATAAAATGCAACAAGCTGTTTTAAAGTAATAATTAAAGTGTTTATGCTAATTTATATATTGTCTTAAGTTAATGATATTTGCTGTCATTAATCTTAGAGATAGCATTATAAAACTAAATCAATCATATTCTAGTGAACATTGCACAACTTTCACTTAAAATAAACAATTTTGAAATTACTCTTACTTGAAATTCTATTATGTTTTAAAATGCATTTTTTCATTAAAACTATGTCAAATTTTATTATATTTATTATGTTATATTGTTTATGCTGTAAATGTTCAAAACCGAGCTTTATTCATAATTAAATTATTGGTGAGAATTAAATAAAGATTCTCTCGCATATATATATGTCAATTCGCATATATATATATATGTGTGTGTGTGTGCGTGTGTGTGTGTGTGTAACATGTGTAATTATACACAAACTAAAAAGCTCTATTTTAATATGGATAAAATATTTTGAATTAAAGATAAATACAAACATACCATCATTTTAAATAGATTTGCTGTTAAGTTAATATTTTAACCAATATATAGTTAGGGTGATAAAATGCAGCATAAGTCTATAGTTCTATGTTTAATTTCACCATATGCTGTAATCCTCTTTAAATTAAATTTAAACCTATATAGATATCTTTGTAAAGTGGATTCCTAAATTCCCTTAATGTATTATTAAGATTACTATAACATGAACTGAGATAGGGTAGTTTCATGAAAGAAACTTTTAATTTAGCATCTTAATTTAATAAATATGATTATGTAGTCAGTGATGCATATGTGTCCTTATGAAATGCTATGGTGTAATCTCTTGTTGCTGCTTTTTTTAATGGTTGTATGTGGTCGCACTGCATCATTACCTTTAGTTTGGACAATTATCTTCCTCAGATGTCGGACGGGTTTGCACCTCCACATTCTGCATACTTATAATGGAGCATGAGACTCACACAGAGTGTAAGACTCCCATTCACTTCTATAAATTGCTCGATCAGCCAGACTAAAATGGCCTCCTATTCCACAGCAATGAGATCAGTCATAGAGAACTGTTACTTGGTAAAAATCCAGTGAATAAGGCATATATGAGACACAAATAATACTCAGATTTATATATTTTTTTTACGCACTAGTATTTGAAGTCTAGCTTCTTTTAATCAGTTTATTCCACCATTTTAATTATTATTTCAACATTGATCTGAACTGGAATCTAATTTAAATTGTACTTAAACTATATAGAGAGGATGTTAAGTAATCATGCTAAGTAAATTATGTTCTTTACAAAATTTATTATCACTTCCGCTAATATATGGCCAATCTAAATCCTATATAGCATAAACTAGGCATAGATAACCATGAGCAAAGTCATCTCATTATTAAAATATATTAAGCTCATGAAAATATTTTGTATTATAATTTCATCACCTGCGAGTTATAAACATATATGTATAGCATATTAAATTGAATGTAACCTAAAATGAAATCACATGTCTGTGATTAAATGCTATGTATATAAACTGGAAATGCATAACCTCCTAACTGAAATAATTGTGCCAGAAAATTATAATCACTTGTTAGTATTTTTTTCTATATATGTAAATCAAGCCATGTAAACTCATACATCCAAAATGAATTCTAATAACCCATCACTTGCATGTGAATCCTATTATATTGTAACATCCCTTAATCACCTGAATGTCAGACCAAACACTTACCTACCATAATATTGTTTTGAATTATTATTTTATATTTTAAATTTATTTAATTAGTTTTAAATTTACTCTAGCTTCATGTCTTTGTCATGCTCACCGACTCACAATTATTTAATATTTGATAATTATTTTCAGTATATGTTAAAAACATATAAGTAATTAATAGTCATAAGTATGCCACATGATACCTATATAAATGTGCTATATAAAATTCCTATTGTTACCCATCTTATGTTCTGCTGTTGTGCTACTGCCAGTATGTGAAGAGGAGAAATACTGCTGTGACCTCAACTGTGACATTCACAAGGTACTAAGTCTATGAGCAATGGTAAAGGAACTAGGGTTAGGCCAGAGCCATTCCTTCCACCACCATAAACCTGGTCGGCTTTAGGATGATCTATCAGAATTCTAGATTTTGTTTCACGAATGCACATATTTGACCGTTACACCATACATTTTTAAATAACTTTATAAAAATAAAACTTAGTGATAGTGTTGTGAAGGGATCTTTGAATCAGATATAGCATCAAGTTCAATGGCAACAGGAGACAACAAAAAATAATAAAAGCAATCCTGTGCTATTTTTTTTAAAATTTAAACATTTTAAAACCCTCTTACAAACCTGGCTGAACATTTGTCCTGCACTATCTAAAATTATATTTTATTACAATATAGTTCTCCAGTCTCATAATCCATGAATAAATCCTGATTTGATTTTTTTTAAAAGCTGTTCATTCACTAAAAGTTAATTTTTTTACCTTTGTCCAGAGGTTTTTTTTTCTCTACCAACTAGCTCCATGATGTAAGTCAATTTTCCCTCTTGAATTTTCCTGGCCTATAATCCTTTTGTTTTATCCCTTTCATGTTCTGTTATATTTTCTGCCTCATATATCTGAAAATCTTTAGACCTAGCAAAATTCCACAAACTATCTCACTTTATTATTTATCTATAAGCACTAGTAAATGGAAATTTTTTACTTTCAACAATCTTTATGAATGTTTGAAATAAGATTTTTTCTATATATGACATCTGTTTGTTCCTTAAAATATACTGTGTAATATTATTTACAGCCTTTAACCTATAGCTTTCTTCTAGATTTTTTTTCCATCACACTATCTCTCTCTCTCCACTCTACTTATTTCAAACATTATTTCCAGATTCGCAGTCTGAACACTATCCTGTTCTTATTCAATTTCTATATTTCTTATGTCATTGAATTTTCTTTAGTCAAATCATTTTCTATAGTTTTTCTAACCTCCTGATTCTCCTCTACTTTTCCCATTATTTATCTTCTCATTTCACCTCTGAATTCAATAATTTCTTCTATTATTGCCTGCTTGCTTAGCTTGAATTCTTGCTGCATTTCGCTCATCATATACATTATCATCATCATTGCCCTGGTCTCTGACCATTCTTTCTCAACTACCCCCATTTTCAAAATAATCTTAAACCCACTCTAACTTTTATTTTCACTTTTCCAAAAATATAACTTCTTAATATTATTTTTTTAAAAACTTTCTTATGTTAAACATTAAATGCAAAGAAACAAAAAACACTATTTAACTGTTTTATATTATTATCATATTAAAAAGATGAACCCCTTATACAAAACTGCTCCAACAATCCATGCCATAACTAACAAAAACTGATCCACATCTACTAAATCTTGCCTCCTACACCTGAAATATTTTACAATTATCTGGACAATATCTCACATGGGCTTTTAAACTCAAAGTCCCATATTGGGCACCAAAATTTATTTAGTATGTAACGGTCACTCAATCTACCCTCGATCACAGAGGGTGCCTCCAGATCACTGCATATCTGAAAAATTTGTTTACCAAGATCATACATGGATGGTGGTGATAGTTTGCTCTGACTATACTCAGGGTGAAAGCAAGAGATCTTTAATATTGTTCAAATAATCAAGAAATAAAAGTAGTAAGACAAACATCAGCTAAATTAAGTTTAAATAATTTGAAAAAAAATATTACAATTCAATAAAAAATGTAAATTAAATCTAGCAAACTAAATATGAAAGTTTGACATAGATTTTTGTAAGTTAATTCAATCAGAGAGTGTATATGAGCTGAAAATATAAAAAAAAAACATTGAAAGCTTTAGCAGAAAAAAAATTCTATCACCTACAATTTCAAAGGGGACTAATAGTATTTTTCTGCTGGCAATTTATAAAAGAACAACAATTCTATTTTTTTAATTCAGAGATATGAAAACACTATGATCTAGAAAATCAATGAAACAGTGTAGGTCAGCACTTCCTAATACTTTGAACTAGAGATGTAATTTTGTCTATGGGACATATATATCACTTTTAAGTTAATTCATGGTTGATTTCACATACAATACATTAAACCTTGAAGAATGATTACAGTCTTACATAATGTAGGTAGGAAGAAATCAAATCTCCAACTACAGAAAACTAGAACAACAAACATGATAAACAACCAGCCAAAAGATTTGTGGTTTACAAAAAGTGCAAACCCAGTAATTTAAATTATTTATTGGACAATAAAATAGGGACAGGAGAGCAAATTAAATTTATGGGAACACTGCCAAAGCATTTACCACTAGTTTATAATAAACAAGAAGGCATATTAAGCATATAAAATATAATCTCACTATCCAATAAATCAAATTAAAAGCAAACATGGAATCCAAAAACTAAGATTACAAGACACACTACAAATACAATAATGAGGAAATACAGATAATAATTATGAGATTAAATACTGTTTAAAATTGCAGATTTATTTTTAGATTGAGTGGAGATTTAATTAAATAATTTATATACTTTGGAACGAATAAAAAAATATTTTTAACTTATGGTAAAGCAGAACCCCCTGAGTTTTTCTAGAAGTCCACACTATTATTTTAAGTTCCATAGGCAATTCACTAAACCTTGAGTGACATTTGAAGATCTTCGATGGTAGTCATTATTTTATGATGGCTCACTGATAATAAACAAATAATCTCAGAACCATTATTTGTTTATGGCCAGTAAATGCTATTAAGACTTGATTAATAAGATGATGATGATGATGATAATGATACTTCCAATCACAGCTTTAGAACTAACAACATAAAACTAATCTTTTATCAACCTAAAATTATTTATCCAAAATATTATCATATTTAAATTATGACTTAAAGATTGACATTCATCAATGATGATGAATGATCATAACTATTGTCACAAGACAATGATCAACTCTTAAGAAATATATACACCTCTTTTAATAAAATACAAATTAACATTTATTAGTGATTAATCATTAATAATACAAATAGAAAATTTACATAATTAATAATGATAAATTGTTTACATTTAAATGGTAATAATAACAATAACAAATATTTCCCCCCTTTCCCTTAATAAAAGTAAGCCCAATGTTCATATCATATAGTGTGATGTGTGTGCATTAATTTCTAAAGTGGATAAATAAAAATCTTATATTCAAAATATATTTTTATTTTAAAAAATATACACTCAATGCTTGCACATACTTGCCCATCCCATTTAACATATATTTTTATAAATTTAAGCATAATGTTGATCGACAAAAGAATAGAGAAAGGTTAGTTAGATCATAGAGTTAAAACATTTAGAGAAATCAGCTTCAAATTACCCATCTCCATTTTCACCAATGTAGGTCATTAACTACTTTAAAAATCCATCTCTCCTAGTGCTAAATTTCTATCAATTTTTAACATTCATGTGCAACAAATTTACTTGTAAGCATAATTATGTTACTAGGTGTGTGTATATGTGTCAATTCCCAATATAAATAAAAAAAATAAATTTTTTCATACAATATATATATATATTGTAACCGGACCCTGTACAACCCCTTTATTACATCGGTCGTAACAATTTTCTGATGAGCATGCTGCAGGAAGGAACAATCAATTGGTATTCTCAGATGCAAATGTTAATGCCCCCTACAAGAATATTTCCTGCTCATCAGAGGATGTGGCAACATAGAGGTTAGAAGCATCTAGTTATTTATATGTTTGACTTGGCAAACAGCGCCACTAGAGCTCAACTTCACCACAACCTTACTTACAAGGGTCTAATTATGCCTGACATAGCTCAGTGGCATGATATTCCTATGAATCAGTTCAATGAATGATGAGTGATGCAAAAAGAATAAACAAATGAATAAATAAACAAACAAATAAACAAAACTGAACAACCGGAGAACTAAAAGTAGTTTTAGGTAACAATTATTTTATTTAACAATTTATAATGTCTAATTCAAAGTTCCACTCAAGAAATGATGCCTCCAAACAGTTTAACTTTGCAATAGTTCATTTTCAAGTCCATTAATGTGGTTTAAATTATTTCCACCAAAATCAATGTCCATATGAGTATTAAACATTTCGCAATCTCATATCAATACGCAGAGAAGCATTTAGAAATCATATAATATTTTATTACTTTCAGTAATCTGGTTTGGATTATTTCCACAAATTCAATATCCATCTGAGCATTAAAACATTTTGCAAGTCTCATGTCAATAAGCAGAGAAGCATTTAGAAATCATATAATATTTTATTACTTTCAGTAATCTGGTTTGGATTATTTCCACCAATTCAATATCCATCTGAGCATTAAAACATTTTGCAAGTCTAATGTCAATAAGCAGAGAAGCATTTAAAATTCATATAAGTTTCATATTTATACACAAAGAAGCATTTAAAGTTCATATAAAAATTAAGCATTTGTAATTTTATATTCAAATATTTTATAAATAGTTACCTTCCATTTATTGAAGAATAGTAAAAAAAAAATCATTTCATTTCAATAGCATTATCCATAAAATCATGGCTTGGTATGGAGAGCTGAAGCTGTTAGTTTACTCTTTTATCATTACAATTCCCTTAATAACACTTTCTTTTTCCATTTTTAAGTGTTTGTAAAAGCTATATTTTAAGGAGATGAAAGTCAGAATTGAGTAATACACTAAAAAAAAATCCAATTTGATCTACCTCTCTCTGAATTGATAGAACAGCTTTCATTTGCATACTGCCTCATTTTAGCCCAAATGTTTTTTTCTTTTCTTCTTAATGATTGGATAATCTAATTTTTTTAGTGTGAGAGATAAGAAAGCAAAATGATATAACACTTTATTCAAAACCATCGATCAAAAAATTAAAAATATAATCTTTTTAACAAATCACAGCTTTTATTTACCTCTTAATTTTGAAACTATAAACGTTTTGCTTTATTTCATTCCCAATTTAATCAAATCATGCTAGTCATTTTTAAATGGGGGGGGATCTTTTGAATATATATATGAGGAACAGTATATCTGTTTCATTACCCCCCACCAAATTTTGGGATGAAATCGCCTGGAAGTACAATTTCATTCCATATACTATACACATCATTTCTCATTACTGCTTGGTTTTAGATGTGCTGATGAAATGGTAAGATGAGATGGAAAAGTGAATACATGAACTGTAGCCTCCAATGCCAGGATAAGTAGACAGCCAAGCACAAACTACCAGCATGCACCGCCCCATGATGTCATGAGAAAATATCTCATTTTTAAGCACTACCTCTCTTGTACCTAGAAGTATCATCCAACCAAGAGTAGGAGCCAGAGGACAAAAAACAATTTGGCACTCAGCCAACCCTGCTCAGCTTCTTTGAGTCCTTAGGGGCTGTCATTTGGCCTATTCATGAGAGCAAGGCCTATACATTAGACCTATATATATATACGCACTGCTGGACTACTCTTGGAGCACACATCCAGGTCTGGATAGTGCCGAGCATATACTTCGGAGCATCATAACACAATGCATCCAAGCAGCTCTGCTCAATCATCCACCATCTCACATGAAAAACCCAAGTTCATGCATCACTACATCACACTCACAAACTTTTTCCATCAGCTATCTCTATTTTATTCTGAATTATAACTGCAACCTGGTTTGGGAGACTGAAGATCATGATCAGTTCTCCTATAGTCCTCTTTTGTATTATGAGGTGACATATTTCTGGATCATCTTTTTGTTGAAAATTTATCATGTTTAACATTACTGTGGTGTCTTGCTTCTTCACTTCTGTATTTTTTTTGGAGATCCTTGTTACTGTTTGATCTTCTAATTATACATGTCCGATATGGACCATGAACACCATCTGTGGATTTCCTCCTGTTCCTCTTCCATGGTGGTACTTCATTTTTACATAAAAGTTTCTTTTTAAATGGTTCTTCTGCTATAGTAATTATTTTTTTGGTATTTGTAAAAGTTTCTTGTTGCTTAATTTTTTTCACACTGATAAATCCCGAGTTTTCAGATTCCTTTTTGGTGTCTTTTCCTGCGTAAGCAACTATATTTTTAATAACTGTCTTTATATATTTTTTTTCTGTACTCAATTTTTGATTTGAGTTTATTGAGCTTTTGTTTATAATTTTTATATATGGCTGAGGACTAACACACTTTTCTTTCCAATTTATGGTTTCTTTCTCTATCTCTGTTACTATTTCATAGCATATATCAGACAATTTTTCTGAAACATTTTCTTCTATATTGGACAGTTCCTTAGTTAAATGAGAATTAAGTTTTTGATTATGTTTATTTTCATGTTTTTCATCTTCTTGAAGATCAGAAGATTTTAATTTTGCTTTATTAGATTTATTTTCATCCATTTGAAACTCTTTTGCTGTGTTTGATATTTCAGTCTCAGCTTCTGTATATACTGCTTCTTTCTTTTCAATTTTAGAGGTATATTCCACAATCAGAAGTTTTCCTGAAGGTAGACTGACAATTTCAAGATCACCCTTTATAATTTCAATTTCTTTCTTTTTAACAATCTCAAATTTTGCTTCATCAGTAATAGGATATTCAATTTGTGATTCCTTTAAAATATCTTTGGTTGGAAATTCCAAAGTTTCCTCCTCATCCAATTTTTTAGACTGAATTATTTCCTTTATCAACTGGTTGAACTTTTCATTTTGATTTTTCACTGCTTCTATAATTTGTTTTTCTATTCTTTGGTTTACTTCTATTGCCTGCTTGTTATCTTCTTCTCTTTGCTTATCTTTTTTTGGTTATCTTCTTTTTTTGTTTGATATCATCTTCTCTTTGTTTATCTCTTTTTTGGTTATCTTCTTCTCTTTGTTTGATATCATTTTCTCTTTGTTTATCTCTTTATTGGTTATCTTCTTCTCTTTGTTTGATATCATCTTCTCTTTGTTCATCTCTTTTCTTTTGGTCTGCTTTTATAATTTCCAATAACTGGGCTAACATAGACATCTCCCCTGTTTTCTCTGATTCCTCATCTGCTTTGGCTTCTTGTTTATCTTCTTTCTTAGGAGGGTCCTCTATGCTTTCTGTATTCATCATTTTTTTTTGTTTTTGATCTGGTTTTCATCAATATTTTATTCTAGTTTATTTGTATTTTTTTATTTCAACTTTAATAAGCTTCTCTCTCCATCCACACCATGATTTTACTCCATCTTCTTTGAAATGCCTGTTTCATTCTTTATGCCATTCATTTTTGTGTTGTTTTTCTTTTAAACTTTTATTTTTCCACCCTTCCTTAACAAGTTACATCACTACATCATAAGCACTGTTCATATCACAGAATCGTGATCTGCTTATTCCTATGAGTAGGCTATCTAGATCGGACCTCACAGTAGGGCAGCAAATTAACCGGCCTATGAGTAGGCTAGCCAGATAAGGCCTCACAGTAGGGTGCCAAATGTAACCGGCCTATGAGTAGGCTAGCCAGATAAGGCCTCACAGTAGGGCGCCAAATGCAACCAGACCCCGTACAACCCCTTTATTACATCGGTCATGACAATTTTCTGATGAGCATGTTGCAGGAAGGAACAATCAATTGGTATTCTCAGATGCAGATGTTAACGGCCCCTACAACAATATTTAATGCTCATCAGAAGATGTGGCAACATAGAGGTTAGAAGCATCTAGTTATTTATATGTTTGACTTGGCAAACAGCACCACTAGAGCTCAACTTCACCACAACCTTACTTACAAGGGTCTAATTATGCCTGACATAGCTCAGTAGCATGATATTCCTATGAATCAGTTCAATGAATGACTAGTGATGCAAAAAGAATAAACAAATGAATAAATAAACAAACAAATAAACAAAACTGAACAACCGGAGAACTAAAAGTAGTTTTAGGTAACAATTATTTTATTTAACAATTTATAATGTCTAATTCCAAGTTCCACTCAAGAAATGATGCCTA
Source organism: Epiperipatus broadwayi (assembly GCA_028023455.1). Lineage (NCBI taxonomy): Eukaryota > Metazoa > Onychophora > Udeonychophora > Euonychophora > Peripatidae > Epiperipatus > Epiperipatus broadwayi. Next base: position 350,614 of record JAQFVV010006246.1, on the reverse strand, counting down.
CAAACAGTTCAACTTTGCAATAGTTCATTTTCAAGTCCATTAATGTGGTTTAAATTATTTCCACCAAAATCAATGTCATATGAGTATTAAACATTTCGCAATCTCATATCAATACGCAGAGAAGCATTTAGAAATCATATAATATTTTATTACTTTCAGTAATCTGGTTTGGATTATTTCCACAAATTCAATATCCACCTGAGCATTAAAACATTTTGCAAGTCTCATGTTAATACGCAGAGAAGCATTTAGAAATCATATAATATTTTATTACTTTCAGTAATCTGGTTTGGATTATTTCCACAAATTCAATATCCATCTGAGCATTAAAACATTTTGCAAGTCTCATGTCAATAAGCAGAGAAGCATTTAGAAATCATATAATATTTTATTACTTTCAGTAATCTGGTTTGGATTATTTCCACCAATTCAATATCCATCTGAGCATTAAAACATTTTGCAAGTCTAATGTCAATGAGCAGAGAAGCATTTAAAATTCATATAAGTTTCATATTTATACACAAAGAAGCATTTAAAGTTCATATAAGTTTCATATTTATACACAAAGAAGCATTTAAAGTTCATATAGTTTCATATTTATACACAGAGGAGCATTTAAAGTTCATATAAGTTTTATATTTATACACAAAGAAGCATTTAAAGTTCATATAAGTTTCATATTTATACACAGAGAAGCATTTAAAGTTCATATAAAAATTAAGCATTTGTAATTTTATATTCAAATATTTTATAAATAGTTACCTTCCATTTATTCAAGAATAGTAAAAAAAATCATTTCATTTCAATAACATTATCCATAAAATCATGGCTTGGTATGGAGAGCTGAAGCTGTTAGTTTACTCTTTTATCATTACAATTCCCTTAATAATGCTTTCTTTTTCCATTTTTAAGTGTTTGTAAAAGCTATATTTTAAGAAGACGAAAGTCAGAATTGAGTAATACACTAAAAAAAAAAAATCCAATTTGATCTACCTCTCTCTGAATTGATAGAACAGCTTTCTTTTCCGCCGTGTCTGATTTGCATACTGCCTCATTTTAGCCCAAATGTTTTTTCTTTTCTTCTTAATGATTGGATAATCTAATTTTTTTAGTGTGAGAGATAAGAAAGCAAAATGATATAACACTTTATACAAAACCATCGATCAAAAAATTAAAAATATAATCTTTTTAACAAATCACAGCTTTTATTTACCTCGTAATTTTGAAACTATAAACGTTTTGCTTTATTTTTTTCCCAATTTGATCAAATCATGCTAGTCATTTTAAATGGGAGGGGGATCTTTTGAATATATATACGAGGAACAGTATATCTGTTTAAACACCAAATTATAACGATCGAAATGCAAGTGAAGATCGAATCTAACCGCAAAAACAATATCTACACTACAAGGGCCCCATCTAGGCATTTGAGCCTAGAAAAATTTATAAAGTAGGCAGATACGCGCTGTTAAGATTCCACTTTATCTAAATATTCCGATCGTTAGCCCAAGTCACTAGCTCAGTGGAGTAGCAGAGATAACAAAATATAAATTTTATATCTTAAATATAAAAGAATAAAAGCCACTGCCAGAAATTAACACATAAAAATATTTATTTACGCACATATAAAATCATTCTAAACTCGAGGAATAGGTTTAACATTTTTAGATTTTTATATTACTCTTTAATTGTACATTTACATAAATTTCAATGAGTTTAATATTTTATTTAGATGGTCAAGTATGAATAGACTACATAGATTTGCATTTGAAAGGAAAATATCCTTCCCTGATTTAACCTTAGGCAACAAATTTCGCAACCAAACTGGCGCCAATTCATCTGATACATTCATGTATTCAATGTAGCATGATACGACAATACAAAATACTATACTGTCAGGAAACATACATCTGAACAATAAGTAGAAATAGAGAAGACATTGACTCTCCACCAACAGGAATGTGACATCTGTTGGCAAGTAGAACAATAAACAAAAAACTCCATAGGAATGGACTGCGGTCTTCTGCTGACTTACAAACCCATCCATAGGCAAACAGAGGGTGTGTGGTGTATATCTATAATCCTGCCCGTAGCGGACCTCATACTACATCTACTAATTACACAAATATATCCAATCCATTGAACCAATTCAACTACGAAATGAATAACCTAAGATTACCCTCCCTTAATATAACTTTACAAAACTATATAGCCATTCACGCCCGACTTAAATTTAACATTTAAATACGTTCGCACAAATGCATTTTATAAAATTTGTTTTAAAATGTTGAGTACAGATTAGCTGCACAGATTCCATGGTCAAAAACATTCCAAATTAAACACAACCGATCAAAATACAAAGTCATCGATAAACGTCACTTGCATAGGGAATATACAAATCCCATTAGCATTCATCGTAAGATGCTTGCAGTGATATCGTTGACATATATTCTAATCAAATGTGAAAACCACAACATTATCAACCGCTAACGAATCTATGCAACGTCTATACCCAACCTAAATTTCATCATTTAAAATTTAAACAATAAACAATTTTTACAATAAGAAAGAAAAAAAATGGAAATGATTTTTATCAATCGGAAAACATATAAAATTAAACATTATTAATTGATTTTAAACTTAAAAGTCAGATAGAAGTTCATAAGCTTGAACGAAAGTTCTTAGTTATTTTTTTAAATTTAGAGTTCATGTCAATATAGCTTACAGTATAAGAGTCCAGGTTCCTGTTTTTAATTCCTGTGACATCTCCATTGGAAGATAATGTTCTGGAGGTAGCATTAGCTGGTTCCATTCTGGTATCACAGTCTTTTCATTTTTTTTTTTTTTAAAACAAACAAAAAAAATGAGAGAGAACGGCAAGTGCGTCTTACCATTGTCTTCTTCAAGTCCGAAAAAACTGACTGGAACTCAATATTTTTTCTTTTTATAGTCCTCCTATGGATTCCATGAACAAAAACGTCACTGTTCTGTTTTTTCGTTATGGTCCGGGCCTTTATTTGCTTCCATTGGTCAAGCTAAAATCGCTTTCTTCTTTTATCTAACTTTTCATCTGACTCTTCAATTAAACAGCTTTTAGATAATTAATAAACAATCATTTCCATTTACAGATTACAGGAATTAATTAATACCTGTTTTTATTTTAACTTACGTTATTTTTTTATTAAAATATTTTTATATTTCAATCTTGTATTTTTTTTATTAAAAAAAATACGTTCAAATACTTTTTTTTTTTGTTTATGAAAAAAATATTTTTAAAAGTTTATCATCTGTGTGAATATATATATATGTTTAACAAACATTTTAATTTTAGCGTTTAGTTTTTTCCTTTTATTTGCGAACTTTTAAGTTTTTATTTTAAATTAATGTAACGACATATTTATATATCGTTACAATATATATATATATATATAATCAATTCACAATAAATACATTTTATAAAAATAAAACATACATATAAATGATTTCATATAATAATCTATAAATATGTAATGCATCAGTAGAACAATATTTATTATTATTGAAAATCTTCTCTAATTGATTCTTATTTTAAGATTCAAAAATTTAAAGAGAGAGATAAATGGATTTATTATTAAATAATTTAATAGTCACTGATAAAAAATATAATTAAAATCAATATTACTAGTTCTTATTTTATTCTCAAATGCACATATAATTTCAAAGAGTCCAAGGAATTTATTTCAAAGTCAGCTTGATGAGGGTTCAGAAGTTGAAATCAGCCACACACCAATATGTAACATGTGTACATTTAGCAATTGCAGAGGTTTATTGGAACAGTCTTATTTTTGGCTTTGACTTGCAATTCTTTTAACTGTGATAATGGTGAAATAACATGCTTCTATAGGGACCATTTTATCATTGGGATGGTTTCTTCATTTTTTCTGGGTATAATTACCTTTGATAGTTAATTGGATATTTCCACTTTTCTTATATTTTAGCATTCTCTTTGCTTTGTGTTTTTTTTTTCAAATTCAGCAATAGCATGGTTTGACAAATTTTAGCATTCACTCCTGTATTAGCACAGGTGAGGCAATAAGTTTCTTTTTTCATATTAGGCAATTTGTTATAAGATATTTTAAACACTTAAGATTTAAACTCTTCTGATGTGCATAAGTTTCCTATGGCCAAAGGAAGTCAACACAATAATTTTTACCCCAACATATTGATGTAGAAATTTTTAAAAAATGTGTAGTTTCTGAAAAGCAATCAAGTTTATTCTCCCCTTTTTTCTTTCTTATTATCAGAGTATATATGTGCTCTGTCTGATAACATCACACATATTTTTGTTACTAAAATCACATGGTCAATTATCAACTGCATTCATTAATGGTCTGTTTTACATCTTTTTTGTGAATTGACATTTTTTAAAAAAAAATATTATGGAATTTGTTCCCCAAATATGATCTGTATTTCTTGTTATTTACAATATGATTAGTGATCCAGTGTCCTTATTCTTCCACATGGCTTTTGACCTATGTCAACCCTGACCATTTTATCTCTTTTCATTAACCTTTGACATTAAACCTTTATCTCTTTCCAACAAAATAAAATAAATTGATCTTAAATTATATAACTGTTTTATAAAGAAACTAAAATTATTTATATAAAACCTTTTCTTTTAACATATCTGTAACTGTCTTTAAGTTTATGTCTGTAAATATAGGCACACACATATATATTCCCAAATTTATAAAACTTGCCTATTAAGAATAATCCAAATGATTTAAAAACCTATAAATTAAAATTCATAAAATATATGAGCAAGACTATTAGAATCAAAGTATTATTAAAGAAAGAATATTATAATCTATTAAGTATAAATTAATTTTAAAGAAGGGTAATAAGAAAACTTAGAAAAATGATTTATAGAGTTTGTGTCTATAGACAATTATATGTGGTTTAAAATGCAGGCTTTTAAGTACTACTATTAAACCATTCAAATTATTCACTATCCCATTTACTAACACAAAGTTGAATAGGGAGAGAAAAAAACATCCCTCCCATTCTCCTCCTGTGGCTTTTGGGTACTTGGTCAGGTAGGGTTTAAACTCAATGCCCTACAGCTTTCCCTCCTATAAAAGAAAATGTGATGATTTTTTTGTTATTTTATGTACACATAATTGCAATACTCACACGCTAAATTGGAATGTGTACAATTTCCCCCTTCTTCCAATAAAAAAAATCATGTTTCTTCATAATTTCCCATAACAAACAAAAAAAAATTATATATTTATTTTTCCCTTTTAAATCATATAACTACTAAAATAAATGGATGCCATGTTATATTATTTCAGTCAGTATCTGTACAGAATTGTAAATGTATAATTCTTTCCTTTTTGATCATTCCATTATTCATTTTCACAGGACACTTGTAAAACCCATCTTTATAACACACGCTATATACATCCATATCATAGAATCTATCTAGAAATAATGACTCTTGATACTGTATGTAATTGTCCTTTAATCTATCTAGAAATACTGATTATTAATGTCAGCTTTAATGTAATAAAGTAAACATTGATGGTTGTCAAATTATATTCTTTGTTTTGTACCACATCATTAGATTTGTAAGATAACAATTAATCATAGGATAATATTGTAATATGATTATGCTGGAATATTGTAATGATGGATGCTAGCAATATCTTTTTAGAGTTAGATAACTTAACATTCCATGATGTGATTAATGATTTGAGTTATACTTTTCTGAAAAAACTGATGGTAATAACATAATGAGATTAGTCTAGCTGGCACTTATATATATATATATATATATATATATATATATATATATATATATATAAAATACATATTTTGGGTTTATCCGTGTTAAAACTTTAATACCAATACACTGATGTTTGACTTGGTCACACAAGCCTGTGGATGGCTTGTGTGACCAATCGAATAGTGTATTGGTATTAAAGTTTTTAACACGGATAAACCCGCAAAATATGTATTTTATATATTTAACCCGTGCAAATCTTCGTTTTAACATATATATATATATATATATAGTTTTGAGTCATAATGTGAGAGATTTCCATAAGTAGTGTAAGATCCATAAGGACTTAATGTAAAAGCATGAATATTAATTTACCATTATTGAGTGAAAATGACTGCTCTCCACGAGAGCACATCTTATTTAAAAGGAAAAGAAAACCTCCATTTCATATAGTAATGAAAAGTAAGATAAACACCAAATGTAGTTGGTTGTATTTTAATAAAAATTATAATATCTTATCTAAAATGGAGAAAGTTGTTTGATATGAAATTGAAGTAAATACAAAATAAATGTTATGATACTTAAATAGTTTTTGAATTGATATCATATTGAAAAAAAATAAGATCAAGGATGAAAATAAAAAGAAAGAAGGGATGGAATGGAATGAATGATTATCAAGGGGTGGTTTAAACATGGTCCCATTACTTATTTTAATCTTACATGTTTTATATTATAAAAACCAATAACATAATTGAAAAAAAATAGGTATATTTATTAATAGAATTTACATGTATACAAAAATATAAAATTTATAAAAGAATTGTATTGTATGGAAGAGAAATAAAAATAATACTATATTGTGTATTCAATAAAAAGAATTGAAAAATTGAACCCACTTTCAAAACTAATAAACATTATTATAAAATCTTAACAAGAAAGATATATAATATATGTTGGTAATAACTAATTGTAAATATAAATAATAAAATATTGATTTACTTTAAAAGTTTAATTTCTGAGTAGTATATGGGAGTAAAGTATTGTTTTCATTGATGTAAATAATTATATAAAGATGTTAATAATATTATATGTGTTTATAGCTTGTTATGATATATAACAGTTAAAAGATTGTTATTGATTATTGTTATGTATTTAAATAAATAAATATTTTGATATAAATGTAGGTTAATGGCTTTGTTTCTACTTGGAATTATTTTCATCACACTGTCATATCTATGTACATAAATTATGGGAATATTATAAAGAATAAATATTGATAAATTAATTGTTTATTAAATCAAAGTATAATAATTTAAATGGTATTATTTAAGAGCATCATATTTTTAACCAGAAATATTTACATCTTTAAAGTCATATTAAATTTGTTGTAACATTAATTTGAATTCATTTTAAAAATAATTTTAAAATAGTATATTGGTTTACAAAATAGATTGGTATGGAGATACCTCAGACACTTTATATTTTAAGTTAAGAAAAATTTTAAAATAGTGTAAGTTGATGAATTAATTTACTGAAGTTATTAAACAGAGGAAAGTTATTTTAATTAATGGGTATGGATTCTAATGATTCTAAAAGTAGTTCATGTATATAATTAGTGTTTCTAATTTATAAATAAAGTAATTGTTGAAAAATATGGTAATAATTAATAATTTGGAATTTCTTATATTATTGTTGTTAAAGCATATGCTAATCTTAAGAAAATGATCTAACTTGTGTTTGTAATGTTAGCTGTGGTTATTATTAAAATAGTTGGATTTTAGTACAATCCTTCTTATATTCAATTATCTTAAATGGGATAATTATTATTTTATTATACAAGAATAGTAGAGAATTTTGAGATATACATAAGGTAGGAACATTCATTATAATGTATTTTATAATACATTGGATTACATTATTTTTTATGTAATTGATTAGATAAGTAAAGGGAAATAAACATTATTTGTAAAGAAAGATTATGTTATCCATTATGTATTGTGGGGATTTTTCTAAAAAATATACCAAAATAATGTATGGAAATTTTTTGTAAAAGATATGCAATTGAAGTGTATATTTTATATGCTTTCACAATGTTAAACCTACTCTATTGTAACTGTCTTTTCAATTTACATTAGATATTTAACAGATATTTATAGTCAATTGTTGAGCCTCATAAATCAGGGTTTTTATATAATTTGTAGTTTAATATTTAAATTAAGATGAAGATAGGATCCATTTGTATAGTGAATATGTGGAGAGTCCGGGTGGACAGATTACAATATATATGTTATTTTCTTTGCCCTAAAAATAATGTTTCATAGACCGCATTTGGGGTTTTTATATTTAAATTAAAATAAAAGCATGTATATTATAGAAACTACATTATTCACTATTTTTAATAAAAATTGATTGGTTTAATTAATTATGGACCCCCTCCCCCACTTTTATTTCAAGATAAGTACAAAAAGCACAACTGTTGTTAAAAAAATTAATACATTTAATATTAGAATATTCAAACTCAAGACAGACAGACATTGGGATAAGAATATTTTATTGAAATTACATGTTGATGCATTTCCATTATCTAGAATTAATGGTGAAATATTTGTTTATAATTCAAACATTATTTAAAATTTTTGAATTCCTATTAATTAATTAATTGATTGATTTCTTAATCCATTGGTTATTCCAGAAGCACCTGATTAAAAGATAATAATATCAATCCGTATGTTATTTTATATACTAACAATGTGTACTATTAATAATAACGGAATTCCTATAAAATGTTGAAATAAAATTTAAAATTTTCTAAATGTTTTAAACAATTAATTATTGATAATAAAAATACTCCAACATATAATTACAAAAATCTGCAAATATCTATAGGTGGTTTTCATTTTCATATGTCAAATGTATTGACCGTGATGCGAGCCCGAGCCAGCTGCTTGTAAGGCAGCTATGCTAATCACTAGGCCATCAACGCTCGACTATTTATTGGTGTATACTTAGAATATAATTTATTTTTTTAATTAAAATATAATTGTTAACTAAATACATTTTATAATAATTAATTCTAAAATATCACGTTATGCTACACAGTATGATGGTGAGTGAAGACAAGTTTTATACTACTGTTTATTCTATTTTTATTTCATCCCACTTTATTTTACTATCTTAATTTAATAAATGACTACTTTAACTGATAATGAAAAGTTTTCTAAATAAAAGTAATGATATTTTTTTTATATATTTTGTGTTAGGAAAATAAAATGAGATTTTATTATTCACAATTAATTTGTATTTACGTTGTTACAAAATAAAATATACTTAACTATTCCATCAGGAAAATCTATCTCTCTGTTATATGTCCACAAAAAATAATTAAAAATTATATTTTTTCAGGTTATTAACTATTTAAATCTTTCTATATTTCTAGATTCGTCTTCTGGTTAAGATTATTTACTTACTCATTTAGAAAGTAATAATCGAAAAGCTGAATCGATTGGACATATGCAATTTGGAAATTATGTTAATAAATTAAAAACATTCAGAAATTCGCAAAAAAAATAAATTTTATATTGATTAAAATTCCAAGTTGCCGCACATAGCCACCAGATGTGTCAACCACTACACCATGAGTCTTGATGTGTTTTTAAATATGTAACAAATGAAGAAAAAAACCATTTAAAATATTTATTAATGTCAAAATAAATAAATAAAAATATTTGTAATTTAAGTTATGATTTAAAAAATAAAGTAGAAATTCAAGCTCAAATAATAATAATATTAATAGTTTTAAAATACAATACAGTGAATTAATAATTGCAAACATTTTATAATTAAAGCTTTTTTCGACTGTCATTAGTCATAATGGAAATCTATTAATACAGAGTCAAAAATTAAAATAAATGAGAAGTTTGAAGGTTTCTGTGAAATTTATTTAATTTAAATGCTTTCAAATTAGAATATATAAAAATAAAATGTAAATCCCCTGATACAGCATAATTTTTTCAGCAAATGCCATATTGTTTTATTTTTTAAAAACTAAATCTGTCATTTTTTAAAGTTGCTTTTGATTCAGTGGGGTAAAATTTTGATTAATAATATTTTACAAAAAATGACAGCTGTTAAAAAAGCCCCTTGAAAATACACACATATTTTTAAGAGGTGAATATAATAGAATCAGTCAAATATTCAAACAAACACACTCTCTAAGAATATAACATACCAAGATGATTACTAAAGCAATTTAAAATCCACAATTTAAATAAATATTCAAACTTCTATTTAACAGACTGACTGAACCATGACAATAAAATTACTAACATTTAGAAATTATTTGGATCTTAAGATTTATCTTAATTATGTTAAAATCCTTTGATAAACCTATTATTATAAAGCACTGAAAACTTTGAAATTATTCAAACGGTAGCTCCAATAATGCGCTATTTCTTAAATATTATAAATCTCAGTGCAATCTCACCCCACCGGTAAGAATTTAAAAACTTAAGTGAATAACTTAAGTTTAGAGCCAACATTCTATATACACTAACTCTTACAGACCATGCTTAAATCAGGGCTTGAATCTATTGAGTGCCTGATGTTATAATCAAATATTCCATTGTACAAATCTATTTAACCCATCGCTGGGGAAAGCCCTGATTTAAGCATTGTCTGTAAGGATTGGTGTCTATAGAATGTACTTTCTAAAATTAAGTGATTCACTTAAGTTTTTTTAAATTCTTACTGGTAGGAGAGTGTGTCCAAGATTTATAATATTTAAGAAATAGAACATTATCTGGGTTGACTTCCATTTGAATAATTTCAAAGTTTTCAGTACTTTATAGTAATAGGTTTACATTTACATGTCATGCTTGTCTAATCATAGGTGGTTAAAAATGAGACATTGACTTTCTTCTGTGATGGGTTAAATACATTTGTACAATTGAATATTTGATTATAACATCAGGCACACAATAAAGTCAAGCCCTTATTTAAGCATGATCTATAAGAGTTGGTATATATAGAATGTAAGCTCTAAACTTAAGTGATTCACTTAGGTTTTTAAAAATTTTTACTGGGTGGGAGAATGCAAGGAGATGTATAATATTTAAGAAATAGTGCTATATCGGATATTGACTTCTGTTTGAATAATGTTTTGAAACTATAATACAACTATGGAGTATTACATATCATTAACTATTAATTAATGTAAAATAAAGGTGTTATATATTTATATGCATAAATAATAACAAATAATATTTGGTGCTTGTCTTATAGCTAAAGATGCTGTTGGATAGCGCTGTTTTCACACTAAAACTATAAAATATGAACATTCACGAGCCGTTGATTTTAATAATTTTTATGTGCTTTTTTGTAATGCGAAAATAAAAACAAAACAAAATTGTCTTTTTTAAATATTATTTTTTATTAACGTATACAATTTAAATGATAATAATAAATGTAAAATAAAATCAACAAATTACAATTTGATTCGTGTTTTTTATATCGTATACTTTTTAAATTGTGTTATGGCTTTTTTTTTATCAATTTTTTATCGGATATTTTTTTACTTGTGTTATGACATTTTTTGTTGTTGTTTAAATAAAAAATAATAATCATATTAAAAGTAAAAGTTGTTACAGTTAGATTTAGGGATAGTTTTAGGGTTAGTTTAGGGTTAGTTTTAGGGTTAGTTTTAGGGTTAGTTTTAGGGTTAGTTTAGGGTTAGGGTTAGTTTTAGGGTTAGTGTTCTGTTGTTTGTAATGCTAAAATAAAAAAATTCAAAATCGTAACCGTACTCGGACAAAAAAAAAACTCAAACTTTTTTAAACAACAACAAACACATACAAATGTCTTCTTTACTTATTAAACATGTTTATAATATTTGCTTTTCATGAAATTTACAAATAAACCTGTATATTTGGACTTTTCTTACTGGATATTTTTTTGTACCACTCTTTTTTACTTCAAAAATATACAGATGGTAGAATCTTTTTTGTCTCATGGAATGTTACTAACAGTACATTACATGACACATTACCTAATTGCAACTCAATAAAAACATAGATATTTAACATTTTCCCAAATAAAAGTTCAATACAGTATGTTGTAAAAAGTCTTATAATTATTGATTTAAAAAATCTGAACATTCCAATAGTTTAAAATAAATAAAAATCCAATGAAAACAACATTTCACTACAATTCAAATACAAACTCTCTCATCAAGCTATAATTATTTTATAAATTGTGTGAATTCGGAAAATGTATTTGTTTCTATGCGACATACATGCTGTACTGTGACACAACATAGCGGCCTGCATTCTGTAGCACAACAAAAAAGTTGTATTATAGAAAATGCGGGTTCGAACATGTCAGCCGTGGAAACAGCATTTTTATGTGTTTTAGCATGAAAACCACGCCATAGAGTGGTATCTTTAGCTAAAAGATGAGTATCTAATATTTTATACTGGAAATATAAAAAAGTATAATTTTCAATGACTATTTATTAATAATTGAACTGCTCTCTAACTAACATGATCAATTACATTTTACAATAAAAATGATCATTTATGAGTGAATTTTTCATTCCTCTTATAACTACAACATTCATAACTTAAATGTAGCTAAATGTTATTGATTTTTAAAATACTATAGATAAATTGACAAAAAAATATTAAAGCTTTGTGTGGAAAATACATAAAGTGAAGTCTTAATTTCCAAATATGATTAAAAAAATAAAAATTAAGTGAAATAGTACTCCAAAAACTTAATCCATAATTGCTACAACCAATATACAATCTCACTATAATGTTATATGCCTTAATTTTATGGGTGTTAGTATTATGCTATTTTTTCAGAGTTTAGTAGTATCTCATAAAGCTTATAGTATAAATTCTAAATGTAAATTATTTTGTTCCTTTTTTTTTTTGATCTATGGTTATTTTCTTTTATACATTTTATATTTATATAAAAATTTTTGTAAGTAAGATTTACAATAATAAAAATAAAATTTATTTTATTATATCTGATTGTAATATTTCAAAATGAATGCTTTTAATTGAACTCAGTTATGAATCAATCATATGGACATTTTGTGCTGTGTTTGTTTTTGGACATAATATTCCTGTATAATGTTTTTCTATATGTATTATATATAAAAATAGACCATCTTTTATAAAGTTTGTGTTTGTAACTAAATGAAAGTGTTCAACTGATCTTATTTTTATTAAAATCACAACTAACTAATCCTGGTTATGAAAAATGGTATTTGAGAATCTTAGATAATGAGAATAATAGTGGTTGTGGTAGTGAGAGACAGAAAAGTAATAATGATGCAGAAATGGAGAATCAAAACAACACTGATATTTTAATGCCAAAATTTGTTAATGAAGAAAATATTAATATTATAGACTTGATAACAAATAATTTAAGCAAATATATATTTATTTCTGAGAATTATGTTAAATGGTCCAAAGAATACAATATTGAATAAAAAACAAGAACATAATTGGATTAAAGCTTCATCAGGATTGAAAAATAATGCAAAAACTTTAATAGATAGCACGACTTTTAAAGAATTATGCAATTTATGGTTTACGAATAACATTCTGACTAAAATCATAATATAGTCAAATAAAAAATAGAACAAGCAAAAAGAAAGTATAAAATTCAAAATCATATTCTCATTTTTTGTTATATGAATTTATTTCAACTTAAATTTTTTTAAAGTTATTAACATATATGGAAATATTCAAATCAGACAATAAGAATGTAACTGTTGAAACTGAATCAGAAATTTTCAATGCAAATCTGTCTAAAAGAAAATTTTCATTGTTACTCTACCATGTTTATTTTCATAATCCCGATGATCAAAAAGTATGACTAAAAATAATCCCGAAGCTGCGATCAGTAATTTATTTGAAATGTTTATCTTAGCCTCAGAGTGGCCTTCGAGCATTCCATGATCAGATTTTCAATTGGATGGATAGTTGAAGAGTTGGAATGTGGAGTAGATTGAAGCCTGTCCATTAAAGTATGAGGTTTGGATATCTTAATATATATCTGAGCACTTATGACATATATGTGTAGAGATGGTAATCTGGACCAACTAATGATTGCTGGTTTAGCATGAAATACTTATATTGGTGATTATTTATCTTTTCAAAATATATGTGTTCAAGTGTATCAGTGTTATGAGATAGTGTGGAGAGTGGTGAGTCATGTGAAAGTCTGTGCTCATATACCCTATATATTACATATATAGACACATGTATATAATAAGCCTGTGTGTTTCAGTTATGAAATGTTTATTGAAAACTAACAAAAATTATGTCATTGAAATGCTTGTTTGTTTGATGAAGTACTTGTTATATTTAAGAGAAATTGCAGATTTAAATTTTATATGCTGAAAATGGCTGCTAAATGCAACATAAAAAGTATTTGATTTATTTTTTTAATGCTTACATAATTCAAGAAAAATTTCTGATAATAAAATATTTATTGATCAAGAAAAATGTTTTAGCAGCCCACCATAATATGTTACTAGATTTGTAAAACCAATACAATGTTCCAAAAGAATTGTTGTGGAAGATAAGTGGTGTAGGTTCAAAGAAATGATCAGAGAGTTACAAAAAAGGGAATAACTTATTTGAAAATTTTTAAGAGAAATAAAAAGAAAACAAATTTCCTATAACTTTTCTATCATCAATGTCAAGACAAACATAAATCAATTTATATGGATTTAACTATAATATTACATAAATATCAATTATTCCAAAAATGTAAAGCTATACTACTACTAAATTCTTCCATGTATCCCTTTAAAAAGATTGTTCTCAATAGTGGAAAATATATTATGTTTGGAGATTATAACTCTGTAAAAGAAGGAGTGTATTTACCTGATTGGAAATTATTTGCCCTATGAAAGAAAAAGTTAATGATCAATGACATTTTTTCCAAATGTTAAAATATTTCAATTATCAATGCATTCATTTTTATATCAAAATTTTAAACAGTCAAAAACTGCAATATATGTATTTTGTAAATCACTAGCAAAATTACTCAGAAATCTACATCTAGAAGAAAGTCTCCTAACAGAAAACATCCAAAATATACTTCATATCCATGTTTTAGGGAAATTAGGAAATTCTGAAGCTATTAATAATGAAAAAATCCAGATGACAAAATATTTGACATAAAGAAAATATGCATTGTTTTTCCTGGTTGAAAAAAAAATACGGCTGCAGATGTGTTGCAAGTCAATTTGTATACAACGCATGAAAGTAAAGTCAAGTAAATGTTGTAATCTGACACCAAATCATTTAAAATGATTTTTATACTTTTTGCATTTTGTAACTGCCCATTTAAAACTTTAATTATATCTTATCATAAAAATTTTCTCAGGGGATGTATCATATACCGTTTGCAGTGCTTTTGTTATAAAATCTCATTGTAACTGTTGAGATATAAATGCCAGCCAATTTAAAATATTTTTGTTAAATATTTCTGCTGGATTTCTAGCTATTTTTTTATAAGAAAATTAAAAGTGCATGTCAGATAAATCTAAATTCAAAAAATAATTAATGTTACTTGGATATCTCAGAACCTTAATTGATACAAAAATAGAAGAGAATTAGAAACATGAAAAAAAAAACTAATATTAAAAATACATTTATATCATTCTTCTATTGGTTTGGTCAATATCTTTATCAAGGACCTCACAATCCATTTACTGTAAAAAATATTTTTAACATAATAAATCAAATCTAATTAGTTAAATAATTTAGACAAAAGTAATTGAATTGAGTTATCATTTTGCTTTCATCTTGTGAATTTTGGAAAGATATTTGACATTATATGCATTTTATATAACAAAGCTATACAACATTAAAAGCATATATCATAAATATTTCTAAATATTGAATAATATTTGGCAAAATGCAATAGTAGTACTTAATTTACATGGTGAAACTAAGATTATAGGTATTAAGAAAGGGTGATGTTATTTTGCCAATTTTTTTTTTTTTGTAGTT
Source organism: Epiperipatus broadwayi (assembly GCA_028023455.1). Taxonomy (NCBI): domain Eukaryota; kingdom Metazoa; phylum Onychophora; class Udeonychophora; order Euonychophora; family Peripatidae; genus Epiperipatus; species Epiperipatus broadwayi. The sequence continues at coordinate 334,816 of JAQFVV010006246.1, read as the reverse complement.
TTATGGAAAGACTTTTGTTGGTGTGCGATGATTAAATGTAAAAGTAAGAGAATAAAAATAGATGAAGTTTTAGTTGAGTCATGTAAATTTGGCAGAATATTTGTTATTTTTAAAAAAAAATGCTTCAGAACTTTATCAAATGTTACAAGAATTATTTTTTGAAAGTAAAAGTAATAAAATATATATATATATATATATATATATACATTTAATCAAAAATTAATTTTACAACAGGCGATATTTCCAAAAATTAATTAATATTAAATAGAAATATGCTTGTATGTTTAAAAGTTTTTGTATTTTACATTTTACGAGGTCATATATATTGAAGCAGTCAATGTCTAACCATCATCGAGCTTCATGCTTCGCCATCTATACTAAACTTCTGCGGGGCCCACAATTCAGATGTCACCGTAATATATACCATTAACCCACACACTGTAAATATAATTATCCAAGGAATTAATAAAATTAAAAATATTTAGTAAGGTAAAACAGTAGTGTGCATGATGTATATATATATATATATATATATAATATATATATATATATATATATATATATATATTATATATATATATTATATATTTATTATATATATATATATATATATATATATATATATATATGAACAAAGGAATAATTCTATTAATATTTATTGCTGAAAATTAGATATTATTATATAATTGTAAATATCTTTTTATGTATGTGTATTTAATTAAGGCCTTGGAATGTAGCAAGAAAGAAAATGGGGAAGGCTCAAAATACTGAAATAATCTAGATCCAGACTGTTTTCATTAATTAAAATTATAAATCTTAATTAAAATTTTTTTGTTAGTTGTTTTCAAATCTTTAAAAATATATCAAATGGTATTTCGATCCTTATCTGTTTTAAAAATATTGTGCTAATTAAATGTTGTTTTTCATTTAATCAAGAGATTACAGAGATAGCTGTGGGCAATGGAAATTGCATTCTTGGGGAGATTAAAATGTGTATAAAAAGGGCTGATAGAACAAATGAAGAGTTTAGTTTAGTTACTTTTTAGTCAGTTTAGTTACTTTGAGTTAATCATTAAACTTCGTTACTTTTTAGTCAATTATTTTCAGTTTTTACTTTGAACTGTGAGAACGTCTTTCAGTAAAATAATTTTTCAGAAGTGTTTCCAGACCTTAAAATTTTAAAAAGTCAACAAAAGTTTGGTGCTATGTACTGTGAATAGAAAAAAAGCACTTTTCTCCAGGCCTCTTGGAAGGCTGTCTACATGATGCCATCAAGTTTCATCCATTTGACCGACCATACAAGATGAACCCCTGACTGCCTGCCACTATGCTGCTATCCTTAGGTAACTTCACCTAATGTAGAGCTGCCTTAATTCATAAATTCCTTTTGTAATTTCTAATAAGATATAGTTACATTTTTGTATGTTAATTCAAGTATTAATTTATAAGTTCTGACTAATTTTCCTTTTAAACTTTCTCTCTGTAATACCTTACTAGTACTTATGTAATTCTAACTATGCTCTTTCATGCTTAATTAGATTATATAACTTTGTGTGACTCAATTAAATATTTAACTTATTTTGTTTAATGTAAATATATATATATATATATATATATATTTACATTAAACAAAATAAATAAATAATAATATATATATATATATATATATATATATATATACACATTAATTAATATTCCAATATCAGTCAATCTTGTGAGCCTAATAAGGATTTGTTTTGTTTGTTTAATGGAGAAAAAAAGCTTCAGTTAAATTTATTATTAAAGTTTTATTTATTTGTGACAGTAATTGCTCACTAGGTTGATTTTATATTTAAGTCTGTTATTCATGTTTTTATCTAAACTATTTTATTGTGGATGCATATTTTACTTTGTTATTTGAATTTGTCTTTAGATTTTAATTTTAAAAGATTGTGAACCCTAATATAATTATTTCACTGTTTCTTGCTGTTGCCTGGATGGCCAATTTTATCAGTAATACGTATATGGGAATCAAAATTAAATATAAATTTCATTAGTTTAATGTCATAGTTAAAAGAGTTATTCTCAATTATAAGTTGCTGAATGATTTGTTATTGAAATATATTATTGTGCAGAAGTCAATTCATTTACAGGCTTTCAAATGTAATATATTAAGTTTATCACACAGGTATAATGCATCTGCACTTCTTTTCCTTTCTCTTATGGTTTTTCAACATATATTTTCTTATTGCTTTGTCATTGGGGACTTTGGAAATCTGAATATCCCCTCCTACTAGTTCTCAAAATCGTTCGTAATCAGGTATATATGCTACTCCCTGTGGAACGTGAGGTTTATCAGGTTTTGATTGTGCTGCGGAAGTTCCATACAGCTGGCTCTGGGCATTCAAACCAAACCTCTCTATTTGATACTGCACCATCAACATGATGGACGTGTCAATCATCATTCATCATCAAACATCTTAAAATGATGAATGATTCAAACTACCATAAGATCTGTATTTCTTTAATGACATGCTAGCATCGTTATTGTTTTATTTAATGAATTTTTGTCTGTTTGACCTTTAATTAGAAGTTGGAAATAATCACTCATACATGAAATGCACTAACATGCTAATTAGTCAGTATCTTTATTTTAAAGCTGCTTTCTTTTAAAATACTTATGAATTCCCATAGATGTAAATCAATTTACATTAATGATTGTATTATGTATTCTCATAAATGTAGCACATTGTTTGTTTCTTATTTATAACTTCCAAAGATATCTTTTCCAAACAATTCCAATAAAAGTATATATAATGATTTTCAGAAGATAGATAAATGATTAAAAGTGTATATTTTGCCTGATTATCAAATCATTTAGTAATAAACCTGTCATGATCTTTTATATTTATTTTAGGCATCCACAACGTTCTGTTAGTATAATGTTATTAAATTGGCATATTAACTCCACACAAATTATAATTCACTCCATAAAATTATATTCATTAGATAATTAATGTAAAGGGGATTTTATAAAACAAATCCCAAGGTTTGTACATAGATAATATCATCCCAAGCGTGAAATCTTTTGTAATATATATATATATATATATATATATATATATATATATATATATATGCATTATCTCAATATTTTATTAAATATATGTTTCATGTAAATCCTGGTTTGTTTTGAATTATTATTTTCTAATTAGTATTTAGAATTATTGTTTTAGCTAATAACTTAGCATTAATAAAGATAACTTTAATAAATGTAATTCCTGGGCTACCCTTATCTAGATCATCATCATCAATCTGATCTTATGCTCTACCGCATTGCTTCTGGGACTGGAATTAAAATGATTGTGCTGTATCATCAGGATTGTTGTTCATTGGGTCAGAGACTCAAAGAATAGGCAAATAGGTTAGAATTCAGGATTGCTCCAGACCTGTGTATCTCAAGCATGATCGTATTCGAGGTACTTTTGTTTAGGATTTGAATCTTGTTAAGTGAGCATACTATTTTGACCAGTACAATATGGATATCAGATTTGAATGATTAACTAGTGAGAAAAAAACAATCAGATACTATAGAGGAGATTTATCTTTGATAACAAGAAAATATCAAATGCAAGCAATAAGCTAAGGTTGTCTTCTTTGAGAGAAATGAAATCAAAAGAAGAATTAAAGAGTCTTTATTATTGAAAATTTATGATTCTGAAGCAATTAACTTATTTAAGAGTTCTTTTAATATTAAGGATGGATGGGAAGTGAATGGATTTGTGGGTAGTTTTTAATAGTATATATAAGTTGTGTTTTTTTTTTTTATTATTTCTTTACACTTGAGAAGTCTGCTTGTAGCAGTGAAACCTTAGGTTGTGTTTTAATATTATTTTTATTCTGGTCTGGTTTAATTTTAGATTTGGGGTAGTTTTGATTATATATATATATATATATATATATATTGAAACAGTAAAATCTGCTTTGCAGATCTTCATTTCACCTTTTTTCACCTTTTTCCTACCCTCATACCTTAGTTTAAACCCCAGTGTATCATAGTGTGTCTGCAATGCGCTTTTTTACCGAAAATCCCACCCAATTTTAAACCATGAGTACAATGCTTGTATTATATATAATTGTATAACTGACACCCAATAATAAAATGCTATAAATTATGTGTATGTTCACATAAAAGAGATTTAGTTAAAAGTAGATTATATGGGTCGTAATTGCGCACACACTGGGATATTTATTTTAAAACTTATGTTAAAATAATAAATTGTTATTTAAAATTATTTTGTTTGAATCTGTTTACAAAAAATATTACAGTCATAATATTTGTTTTGATTTAAAATAAAAGTTATATTTGTTTGGTAAATAGATTCAAATATTGAAAATTAAAAGTAAAATAATTTCCTTTTAGATTTAAAAATCATGCCATACATTTTCTATTTAAAATAAATGAGGGCTGGTTGGAACAATAACTTTAATTATTTAATGTTATAGGAGCTTATCTAAAAATACAGCAGATGTCCACTTAAGGTTGTTTCTTTCAATTAGCAAAAGTTTGTTTTAATTAAATCAAAGTTGTAATCCAAATGTCGACAGGGAGATTAACAATAGAAATTAATTAAAATTTTGTTGAATTCCTTTAGACGTTCGGATGGATTGATTACAGCTGATAAGTAGGCAAATTTTGGAATATTTTTGTAACACTCCAGGGCAGTTTTATTGTGTAATTTCACTATATATAGGAGGGTTTTCTTTTGTTCTAGCATTTAAGCAATTATTGTCTAGCTAATATTCTAATATTCTAGCAAGATTTCTAGCATTATTCTTCGAGGTATTTTTTATTCTAAAATTTCTAAGCACATTGCTGAGCTTTCTAAAATAATTGTTCCTGAACTAACTGAGACTTTCAGATTCAAATAGCTACGTGCCTACAAATTCAAGTATTTGAAGCAGAGTTTTGTCTTCCAAATAAATTTTACCGTATTCTACAATCTCACTTGAAATATCTATGAATCATCCAACCTTTAAAATTGTTAGCTTTGAAATGATGGAGTAGAGCTGGCAAGAAGGCTATTTTCCCCTTGGAAATGGCTGGCCACTGCTCTACACCATCTAATACTGTCACATAGGAAACCCTGAAACTGCTGCTGCTTCTGAAATATGAACAATACCCAGAGTTTGCTGCTGAGTCATATGAAACCTGCTGATAGTCAATCTATCTGAAACTACCTGCAAATGCTTCTAAGGAGGTAACCCCAAAATTAACCCAAGAGCTCTTATAATTTATATGCCATAGCTATTTAAAATGTTTTCCATCTACTTTATTTTACCATTGTTTTCCTTTAAAATGTTCTAATGTAATCAGTAATTTTGCTCTCTATCCTTGGGTTAATATTCTATATTAATTAATCTTTTTTTTTTATTTTATTATGATAGTGTGCAAGAGTAGTCTTTTGACCGAGTGAATTATTTCCTTTGTTGAAAGCAAGATGCCGATATTAAGGCATTTTAAAATTATAAATAGTTCCCATTTTATTATCTCATGAATCACTCATTTGAGGGCTATTCTAATGTTAGTCAATATGTATAATAATTTTATAGTTTAAAATCCAAATTTATTGATTTTAACCTAATATGAGAGTATGTGCGAGGTCAATGATTAAATGTGTCACAAATGCATGATTGTGTAAATAAATCTATGCTTTCTTTTCAAACCCACAAGCAGGCATTTTCCTATTTTAAAATATATTTTGCTTTAATTTTAAAGTTCATAATTGAGGTCGAGAATGGGCAGACTCTCTTTAAATATTATTGGGGAATTGATTAGGCATTTTCTCAAACTAAGTAAATCCCTTTTTGTATGCTTTATATATATATATTAGTCGAGTATTGCTAGTAAGTGTATTGGTTGTTGAGACTGCTTTGTTTCTCTCGAATGGCTTTAAATGGCCAAGCCCATTTCCCTATACTTTCTGCAGTTCCCAGGCAGAGTGTGTACTCGAAAGTCACACCTAGGAATTAGATGCAGCCATCACCCAGTGACTAAGTTTTGGATGAGTTCAGAATTTTGCTGCCCATGATAACACATTCCTATGGATCAATGGTGAGACACCTCCATAGTCGTTTCACATATTCACTATAATTTTACTTATTTATATTTTACAAAAGCATCCATGATTTAAATGTATTACACCTTCCATCCTGTAATAAATTCCTTATTAGAAACACTGACCTCCCAATATAACTTAATTATAATTATAAAATAAATGCTTTGATCATGTCCCTACTTTATCACTGAATAAGCATTGGTCCGTGCTATTCTCAAAGTCAAGAAATATTATATTAAACCTTAATGTGAAAATGTTTTATTAAACTTTTTATAATTTACTCAAAGCGCCTCGAATATCTTCCCATCAGTTTTGAGCACATTATCGTAATACTATATTAGCCCACAGTATAGACTATGTACTTAACATTTTAATGTAGTTTGTATGGAATATTGTGTTAACTTCCATTTTAGTATGTGTTCCCTGTCTAATATAAGCAGATAGTGGGCATTATATATATATTTATTGCTATGTAAATAAATCTTTTAAGTCTTATAAAACTAATTTTGATCTTTTATTTTATTGATTCCTATCATTGTCTCGGTCTATATATCTATTTTATACATTTTTTTTGTACCATCCATAGACATTAATTAGCAACCCAAACTTATCTCAAAGTATAGAGTCTCTTTGTTTCTCCCTGATCACCAGGCACTGGTAAAGGGATATACTATTAGTATCATCAGATAGACTTTAGATTCGAACCTAGGATATCTAGAAGGCAACCCCTCCTAGAGTGTTCAGTTTTGTGTTTGTGGTTTAAATTCTTCAGTATGTTAGCAAGCTAGACGGATGTGACCATTACAATATATATATATATATATATATAAATATATATATATATATATATATATATATATATATATATATATATATATATATATATATATATATATATATATAATTTTTCAATTCCATATGCAACAAATAAAAAAATTACACATTGTATGAATCTGTATAAAATTAACACTAATATTTCAGTGTCCATGATCACACCATATATTAAATCAAAGCACCAATGTATACACACACCCATATATATATATATATATATATTAGTAATCAATGTCTGTATTCCAATTATCTTCATCATCATCATCATCAAACATTATCAATCCACTGCAGGATGAAGGTCTCTCCAAGTTAAATCCAACTTCTCTAATCTTTAGCTTATCTTCTCCACATCACCCCTGCACACTTTCTTATTTCATCCATCCATCTAACATGTGGTCTTTTTCTTGGTCTTTTCTAATCTCTTGGAATCAAGTTTAAGATGTTAATTATTCATCTATTATCATTTCTTCTAGTAATAGGTCCAGCCCAACTCCATTTCAATCTTTTAATTTTTTCAATAAAGTCAGTAACACCTGTTAGTTCTCTTACCCATACATTGTGTTTTTGATGTGTTCTTGTTACTCCCAACTTGCATCTCTCCATACTTTTTTAATTAGTCTGAAGTCTCTGTATTGATCTTCTATTAAGTGTCCAAGTCTCAGATCCCTAAGTAAGAACTGGTAAAACACATAGGCATATTTCCTTTTAATAGCAAGTTATTTCTACCAAAAGCCCTCCAAACAAGTTTAATTCTATGATTAATTTCATCTATTATGTTTCCATCTGTATTAATAATCTGACCAAGATATTTGTAACTGTAAACTTCTTATAACTCATTAGAATCAATCTAATCTCCATTTACTTTCACTGTTTTAGCTTCCCATTTTAATCCACAAAATAATTCTTGCAGCACTGCTGTAAAATTTTTGGAGATATGGAGTCACCATGTGTTACACCCTTCTCAATATTGACTTTACCAGTATCATTATGTAATCTAATTGTTGCTGTTGCATTTTTATAAATATTCTGTAAAATATGACAATATCCTGGATTGATACCTTGATGATTCAATGCTTTAATCACTGAAGAAATATTTATAGAATCAAATGCCTTTTTATAATCTACAAATACAAAACATAATGGCAACTCTTATTCATTTGCCCTTTCTATAACTTCTCTCAATACCTGGATATGATCTACTATATTAAACCACTTTTAAATCCAGCTTGTTCTCTTGGTTGATGGAAATTCAATGTTCTCTGCAGACGAGTTGTTGTCTTGATAAAAAATTGTATAAAACTGATAAAAGGCTGATAGGACTGTAATTTCTAATATCTTCTTTATCACCTTTTTTTAAATATTAATATTAATACTGCATTCTTCCAATCACTTAGTATATATTTATCATGTAGACATTTTGTATATAACTTTGCTAAATATATATATATATATTATCTTCACCTGCTTCTTTTAATATATCAATTGTAATTCCATCATTACATGGAGCCTTTCTTCTCTTCATATATATTATTGCATGTCGCACTTCTTTATTTAAAATTCTGGGCAATTCAGAAGATGTAATAGATGTAGGAGATACTTGATCTTTATTACTATATAATTCTTGATAAAAGTTTTCTACCCATTTCATAATGTCATCTCTCTTTTTAGTAATAATTCCATCTTTTTTTCTTATTACAGATATAAATTTCCTACCTATACCAAAATGTTGTTTTACATTCTTGACACTTTTGTTTTCTTCTACAGCTTTCTTTGCTAGTTCACAGTTATACTTTCTTATATCACTTTCAACTCTTTTCCACACCATTTTACAAAATTTGAGATATCTAATCCTTGTTAATGCATCATTTTTCTATATATCTTCATATTTCTCCTTTTCCTCATAAATTGTCTGGTCTCAGTAAAAATTTTATTGGTCAATTGCTGCTTTTTTTTACCAGCATTCTTTGTTGTAGTTTTTAAAAGTGTATCAGTTATTTTTATATTAATTTCAATCAAATCTGAATCATGTTCAAATTCTACTAATACTTGAAACCGATTTGTAAGTTCTAATTTAAATTCATTAGAATGTGTTTGAAGATTAGGAATATCAACCGTAAATTACTAAAGTATTATTTTAAAAATGTTATTTTAAAGTGTTTGGTTTCTTTAAATGAAATTGCAAAATTAATTTAGAATTGCATAAAGTAATAATATGAGTCATACTTTTTTTTTTCTAAATTTTAATTACATAAGCTTAACTAATATATAAATTAGATCATAAGTTGGAGATTAAAACAACTAATCAAATCATGAGTTCAATTTAGTATAAAAAGTAGATGCTCTCATTTTTAATGTGGTGCTGAACAACTTAATTTGTTGCTTAATACCTTAACAAATCTCTTAATAATTTGTTTATTTATTGTCAATATTATTATCATATATTAACATCAACGTATTGCTTAGTTTACTATTTAAATTTATTTTTTTTAAAAGAAAGGATTTGAAGGATTATAAATTTAATAAGCTAAAATAGTTATGTGTTGCTAAATTAATAAATTCTCTATCAACTGTTTTATTGAAGCTTACATCAACTTCATTGAAAACATGGATTTAAAACCAGAAACAAGAATGTATTCAAAAGAATTAAAGATGAAAGTACAGCTACTAGAGGAAGGTACTATTTTAAATATATTGGGGAAAAAGCTATATCATTATTTACTGTTAATATTTTGGACATTGGCAAGAAAGTTAAACAAAAATATTCTTCAAAATTTTATTTTTTTCTGCATTATATTTTAAGGATAGATAACGTTATTTGGAAAGCAAAAAGTTATGTGGAAAAAATGTAAATTTTAATATTTTGAAAAGTATATTTAAACAAAAAAAAAGCTTGCAGTAAATATTTTAAACTTTTCTTGAAAATGGTTATAAAGGTAAAAAAAACAATAGTATTACAGATATATATTTTTATATATGACAAGTCCTTATTATGAAAGACTGTAAATCATTTAATATTCTAAAAACTGATTTTTTTAAAATTATTCATTAGAAAAAGAAATACAATGGGTAATTAAAAAAATTATCCTGACTAAAAAAAATATAACTTTATAAATAATTTTATTTTGAATTACTATGAAGTGAAGTTTGAATGAAAAAATGCATATAGATTTATATAGCAGACACTGATGCATCTGAATCCAATGTAATCCAAGTTAAAAGAAAACCTCCAGAGATTATTTTAAAACTTTCCCAAATGATATAGCAATTTAGTAATTATTTTTCCTGGAAACCCACAGATAATAGACTGTGATTTATAGACTTTCATAACAGGATCGATGATTATTCTTCAAAATAATTTTGGATATAAAAGTCGACTACATTTTTCATTTTCATTCTTCATTTTTTTATTATTATTATTATTATTTATGAGCAACCACAGGGTGGAGAAAAATGTTTTTGTTCTAAAGCTTTGGGCAGTGGTCGTCTTAGCACAAACCTTGGCACAAACGTTAAAAGAAAATCTTCTATAGAAAACTTCTAATAAAAAAATATTAGGAAGAAAAAAACTTTTAATTTGAACTTTATGGAGAGTTGGAGCTTTCATAATTATAGTTTTATTTATCATTTCACATACTAACTATAGTATTAAGTTTTATTAGTGTTAGGTAGAAAAATTACATTTATATATTTATTTAATCTAACATAATTAATATTTAAGAAATATTTTAATTCTTTGCAAAGTTTTTCAATAAACATTTTAAAGGTGTGATAGTAATGAATGTTTGTTATTATTTAATATGTTTTTTTATATGAAATATTGGACCAAAAACATCTAAGAGTGACCAACAAGATTAGAGTCACTAGGTAAATTTGTAAAATATATTAATTTCATATAATGTTTTTTTTATTGTTTTCTAGAATTGCTTGGAATATGTTTAGGGTATTACCTTATCATATGAACATATCAACATGTGTGAGTGCATTAATTACACATTAAACTTTATTGTTATTCTGAGCTAGGATTTTTTAAAAAAAAAAAGATATGCATACTTTTTTCTTTTATATTACTAATGTAATATAATTTACTGATACATATAATTTTTAGATGATTCTTTAATAGATGGACCTTATTTTAGAAAGATTTTAAATATTGAATTTAATATCTTAAAATTAAATCATTCATATTTTTATTGATGAATTTTAAAAATGAATAAACCTTTTCTTGTAGTTTTAGAATTGTTAAAGTCATATGTGAATTTTGTTTATTATTTAGAGTAAGGCTAGATATTTTTGTGATGTAGATTGTTAAATCTATTGTGAAGTTTTAAGTGAAAGTGACCTTGGGATTATGAAAAGAAACCATGGGATGTTTATATGTAGAATCTATGGAGAATAGGATATTGATTAAAAATGGAAATAATTTACTAAAATAGAACTTTGTACTAAATGTATAAGATTATAAACCTAAGTATCATGATAATAATAACATGCACATAAGTTTCATAACTGGATCGAAATATAAAAAGAAGAGAACAACTTCGATCTAGGTCTTTTATCTTGTTTTCTGGTTATGTGTTCTTAGAGTTGTGGTTTCCATAAGAGTAATTTGTTGCAGTAAAATGCATCTGCAAAGAATTGCTACTCACTTTCTGAACAGAGTCATCATGCAAGAATGGAAATGAAACCTTGTGAACACTGACTTTTGCAATGAAGAGGTCATCACAACTGAGCTTCTTGCTCCAGGTGTGGAATGAACCAGACATGTGAAGATGCTGGCAGGAGAGATCAATTAAATATCAAGGAACATGGGATCCCAAAGGAAAACAAGTATATTATAAGAACTGATACAAGCTTACTGGTAAGTTATGATTATTTACTCCTTCTTTGTGTCTTTAATTATTGGCCAATTAACATTAACCATGAATAATCATACTGATAGTGACTAATTTTCAATGTTTAAGGGAACTAGGTAGAAGAATTTAAATAGAACAAGAACTTTCATCTGATTAATAATATTTGGATTAATGTATGTTTTTCTTTTAAAAATTTTTCTTTACTAATTCTTGCATAAATATTTTAAATAGATTTTAATTAAATGTTTAGTATTAATTTAGGATTGCCTTTGTATGTTCTTAATTTGAATATTAGATGTTGTGAATGTTAGTAATTAATATTTAATTAATGTAATTACCTTTGCCATTCTATTTAATTGTTATTGACTAAACTCCAGGAATAATATTCTCTGAAAAAATAAATAAAGTTACAGGGAACCATAATCCTGATCTTTTAGTTACTTGCATCAAAATCATGGGATATGAGGAAGTTAGGAGTCTATTGATTGTGGCACCCTCTTATATATAACAACTAACTTCATTGGCAATTCAGGTCATAATAATTAGTAGCCCAGTTAATCAGGAAATATAGCTATGTTTTTGGAAATAGGAAGGATATATTTCTTTATCCATAGAGTGATTAACTTTCACTTTATAGTGTGTAAAGCAGGCCTACCAGAAACTAGCAAAACTTGAAAAACATTACTATATATATATATATATATATATATATATAGTAATGTTTTCATATATATATATATATATATATATATTGAAGTTTCAAATAACTACAAAACTTTGTGTGTGTGTGTGAAAAGGGGACCATATAATGTGAGTACTTGAGTTTAAACTTGGTGAAGTTATCTACATAAAAAATTATACTACACATTTAATTTATTTTAATTGTAAATGTATCTAAATTATATTTTAAAAATTAACTCATTACTAAATGGTAGTTTTGTTAAAACTTCATAATGTAAAAAAATAAAATGAAATGATTATATGTTCTGACAAATGATGTATCAAAATTTTATTTCATGTTATATAGCAGCAAAAATGATATATGTTTTTATTCTTAAGATGATATCATACATTTGAAAAATAATTTGTACACATAAACAAATAAGCTGTTAAATTATGGTTAAAATATGGTATGCATTTTTTATAAGTTGCTTTGCTTAGACAGTATTAATACTATAAAAACTTTGTTTTTAAATACATTTTTTTTTTAAAATGAGTATTTAAAAATATTAATTACAGTATATCAGATAGATCAATAAAAAAGAATGTCTATTTTATTAAAATTATGATTTTATATGTTTTTTTTTAAAAATAAATTGTTTTTTATTTGTAATATATATATATATATAAACAACACTTAAGTATATTTTAAATAATGGTAAATGATCTTTAATATAAATAAAAAAATATAGAGAAATATTTTCGATTATATTCGTAATCTTTATCAACTTGATTCAAATTTCAAAATGGAATCATCTACTACTATCCAGAAACACATGTTGATTTAAATACCTCATAATTCATTAATCTTAACATTTGCTGACTGTCTATTATCGTATTTTTATATCTTCTAATACAAATTGCTTCTTTAATTTTTTTTTCATTATCTCTCTTTTGACCTAAAATTTCTATCTTTTTTGTATCAAAATCAAATTTAAAATTACAATTCATATCATAATCATTAAAAATCAATTCAGTATATAACTTCAGTAATAGTTGATAAAATACACACACCACATGATGGTACAATTTATGTGCTAAAACACATAAAAATTTCATTTATATGGCAAATGTATTTTCACAGCCATGTGTTATATGTATACAACAGTTCTGATGTACTACACATTGCAGGGCATGTTGTTGCATTGCAGTAAATTATTTCTGCAAATTTGCACACTTTACACTTTATTATGGTGTCATGTGAGGGTGTGTGTCTTACAATTATGTATAAATCATTAATTGTAAATAAAGTTTAATATTTTTTCATTGAAATCACATGATTTGACCAAGCAATAATTATATATACATGAATAAAATCTTTCATGTTATTAGTACTGGCAGTGATGTAGTTTATTTTTTTAATCTTTATTAAAAACATATTTTAATAAATATGTTTTAAACCTCTGTTACTCCATGAGCTAGAGGCAAGAGCTGACGATTGTAATAAAATAAAAATTGAATCTTTAACAGTGCATATCTGCCTACTATATAAATTTTTCAGGTTCAAATAGCCTGGTGGCACCATGTATGGCAGATACAGTAAGATAGCATGATCACCCTGACCATTATAATTGGTGCCCAATTTGGGGCAAATTTAAATCTAGTTGATAATGACTACAAAGATAGTTGAAAGTATTTTTATTAAATTGTGGTATATATTTGTTTTTTAAAATATTTTTACTGTATTTATTATTGTATTGTTTTGAATAAATATAATATATATATAAAACAATTCACTAGCATAAAATTACAAAATTAAAAAAAATGCCTATATAAAATTGAAGATTAATATCCTTTCCTATAGCCAGCTTCAGCATATTCTGCCATTTTAAGTAGCAATATGTTAATATTTAAATATTATTAAACTCTCACACCAGTAATGATCCCATGTGAATTATCTACTTTCCATAAATTGTGAATATTAACACAATTACACTGTTTATTCAATGCATTATCAGTACTATTTATAAAATAGGACTCCTTAATTTTTCTTTTATTCAAATCATTTTCCATATGCAAAATAAAAACTCTATCAAAGCAGAATTCTCCATTACAAATGACTGCATGTTCTGCAAAAACAGATTTATATCTATCTGCAGAACAATGCAACTTATTATATAATAAATAGTTCATGCTCCCTAATCCTCTTTGTCAATGCACATTTAGTCTCCCCAATGTAACTATATCCACCATGACATACCACTTTATATATAATATTACATTTGTTGCTTTTATCAATAGAATCTTTCCCATTAATAACCAATCTTCCAGTATTTGCACTCATGTTAAATGCAACATTAAAATCAGCAGATACCAATGATGTAATCTTATTACAAACAATATTTTTTACATAAGCCGATGCTATCCACCTTTTTTTTCCATATATATGTAGCTTGCAAAATAAGCTCTTAAGCTTTGCAGAATATCCTCAACCCCAGAATGATTTCTGATGTTGGCATTGTCAGTGAGGTGCCAGCATATTCAAGCATTAGATTAAAAATATCAGGACAAACCCAGCACTTTATCTAAGGTATATATATTAAGTCAAAAATCTGATATTTTCAGACATCCATATGTCTTCAAATCTGGCTATCTAATTTAAATCCTCATATGGGATGATACTAATTTCAGATACACCATATATTAATATCTTTAGAAATATTAAATCACCAAAGTTTTAATAGCAAAAAAGAAAATTACAAAAAAATCAAGTCAGATATCACATGACCTAATTTGATATGCTTGCATTTACAATTGTTATATATAGAACTTGCAAAATAGGTTCTTAACAAGCTTTGCAGAATATCCTCAACCCCAGACTATTTTCTGCTATTGGTGTCATCAGTGAGGTGCTAGGATATTCAAGAATTAGATTAAAAATACCAGGTTAAGCCCAACACTTTATCTAATATATTCTATTAAGTTGAAAATCTGAAATTTCCAGACATCCATATGTCTACCAATTCAGCTATCTAACTTAAATAGTTATTATATGAGACTGAACTAAGTTCAGATATACCATAGATTAATAGCTTTAGCAATATAAAATTACTAAAGCCTTAATAGCAAAAAATAAAATTACAAAAAAAAAAATCAAGTCAGATGTCATATGATCTAATTTAATAAGCTTTCATTTACAAATGTTATATATAGTGAAGCGGTCAGATCTAAATTTGACCTGAGCTTCATGAGATTCCACTTATTAACCTAGTTCAGACCCAGTTACAAACAATAAATATTTCTGAACCCTGTAATGAGAGTTTATACCATCTTCAATATACATTAATTTCAATTAAAACTAAGGTTATTATCTAAATATTTATTGAAGCTAATTATTTTAGGTTTAATTTTGTTAATATCATTAATTACCTCATGGTAAATTATTAAAATAATGCTATTTAAAGAGTATTTAATTATTTGGATTAGGCATATATATTTGTAAATAGTTACATATATGTTCGTTATAAAGTTTCATTACATCAGAATGTTTTATTTTATATTTTACAATATTGTTCAAATTTTTTTATGATTAAAAGTTACATTCTTTCAGTAAGCTTTTAAATCGTCCTTTTCCAAAGACAGCGAAGTCTTTATTAATTAGTTAAAGTGTTAAGTTTAAACTTTAAGAATGGTTCTAAATTAAAATTGTTTGTTTAAATTTTACAAATTTATTTTCTAAATAGAAAATAAATTCAGATAATGGATTTGAAAGTTTTATCAAAGTAATGGATCAAATATTAACTAGAGGAAATTTATTTTAGTAATAATGTAAAAGCTTTGGCCTTATGATATATAGATCATAATGGGCAAGAAACCATAGACAAGAGTATAAAAACCCTGGAAAAGTTTCTAAAAGGAGCCATTACTATTAATTTAATAAGAGTTGCTACCAGAAACTAAGTCAGTTTTAATTTTGAATTTTAAGAGTGTTCACAGTATGGCACATGGATAACTTCGAAAATCTGATGGCTGGACCTCAAAGTTCTCCAACAAATCTTCAATATGTTGCTAAAATAGAACTGTTGAATATCATTCATAAGCTGCCTAAAATCCAAAAGGAAAGTAATTCATAAAGTGTACGTAAATTAAGTGTGCACCTATGTTGTCTCCTAAATCCAATTGGACTCTATCATTATGAATCAATGAGTGATCCATGCAAGAACTGGTAACCTTTTTATTTTTAAATAGCAAATTTCTGGTCTGTTCATGAACTATATCTCAACTCATATTTAAAAGTAACTATTGCCTTAGTTTTTCCACTCATGTTAAAATGCTTTAAAATTTTGTTATAGTAATTCTGTATTTCATTATATCTCTAGTCTTAAACTAATACCTTAGTAATTTTCTTTCTCTTTTTATGGCAGTTCATTTTAATTAATTCTTGTTTGTTTTGTTAATATTATAAATTTGCAATATTATATGCCAATAAAACTTCCAACTCAATAACAACCTTCATTTAAACTTACCCTAAGAAAATAGTATTATATTAATGTTATAGCCTAATTATTTTCCTGTTAGAACTAAATTAATAATGGCTCTACTAATTATCAGGTTGGAATATTTATTTAGTTGCTTGATATTATTTTGCCAAGGACTAATACATGTTATTAGCTTAATTTATAGCCACTATGCTCTCGACCATTTATTTAATTTACAAAATATTATTTATCTAGACTGAGTTACCTTTATAAAAGTTTTATGAATATTAATAAGAAAAGGAAAATAGATATTTTATAATTCAAATGTCACATACTACATTTGTGTTTGCGGAGGGCATAATATAAAGGGTAATATTATTATCATTATATAGTTATGGTAAGCAAATTTGCACATAATAAGTTTGGTTTTAATCCTATATAATCAGGTCATAATGTAGAACACTTATGTTATGTAACATAGACTTTTAATTAAATATCATGATTATTATATCATTACTGTTCATAACATTGCTAACATAAGCCATCCTTTTGCTTTCTTGGGTTTTGTCATTCCAGTTATGTTATTGATATTTTAAAATGTAGACAGATATTACTTCATCATTTGTTCCTCACTCTATTGGAACACCAAAGATTTGTGGTTGAGTCCCTACCTGGCTTTCCTGTGTTCCCTTGATCCTTTGTATGGCAAAAAGGACTTTCTGAATACAAGCTGATCTTAATCTTTGTAAATCATTAACAAAACCATTTATTTCACACTCGTTTCATTGCTTGTAATGTGTTAGTACCATTTTACTTTTTAGTTCAAATAATGGCCACTCTTTGCTTTATAAGTCATGACGAATTAATTCTGTTAAAATCAAATCATTTTATATTTACAGACAATTAAAATAACTTTTTTGCTAAGTATCTGAAGTCATACCTTTTATATCGACTCATGCCTTGGAAGAATAGTTTATGGATGTGTGGAAGATAAATTTCACCCCACTCTTATAAGAAATTGGAAATGTATTTCTTTCCCAAATAAAATACCACTTAATGAATAATGTATGTAAGTCATTTGGCATCTATACCAGACATACCTTTAATCACACATGTCTGTTTTGTAGCATAGATAATAGATATATTTCTTGAAAGCTTACATATTAATTATTGGCATATGATTACAACTGCTATCATATTGTACATTGTAGATTCTTTCTTCTAAGACTAGAGATAGTTTATGTTAATCATTATGATCATCTGAATAATATTTGCTTGTTATTAAAAATGAAATATATAATGTACTTGGTATTGACTATTTATTATTCATTAATTAGTATAAATCTTAATGTTTACTGTATTTTGGCAACCCCAATCAAATATGTATTGACTTATTTAGAAAGATAGATAAATATTCATATCATTCATTATCTTGAAATTAGGGATTAGTCTCAGTAGTAATTGTATCTATTGAGCTAGTTCATGGTGCATATTCTCATGTACAATCATTATATGTTGTTCATTAGGTGTTTGATCTGGAGCTCATAGAGTGTGTTCAAATTCAGGTTGGTCCCAGACCTAAACAACAAGCTTTCCAAAATATATGCAGTCCCAGACCAGTCTCTGCTATTAGCATCTTCAGGGTGGTGCCAGAATAGTGAAGCATTTGATTAAAAATACAAGGACAAGCCCAGCACTTTATCTAATGTATAACTATTAAATCAAAAATTTGAAATTTTCAGATATCCATATGTCTTTCAATCCATCTATCTAACTTAAATAGCCATATGGGACTGAACTAAGTTCAGATGCACCATATATTAATAGCTTTAAAAATATAAAATCACCAAAGCCTTAATAGCAAAAAATAAAATTACAAAAAAAAAAATCAAGTCAGCTGTCACATGACCTAATTTAATAAGTTTGCCTTTATAAATGTTATATATAGAACTTGAAAAATAAGCTCTTAACAATCTTTGCAGAATATTCTCAATCCCAGACCAGTTTCTGTTATTGGTATCATCAGTAAGGTGATAGGATATTCAAGCATTAGATTAAAAATACTAGAACAAGCCCAGCACTTTATCTAATGTGTAACTATTAAATAAAAAAATATGAAATTTTCAGACATCCATATGTCTTCCAATCCAGCTATCTAACTTAAATAGCCATATAGAACTGAACTAACTTCAGAAACACCACACTTTTTAAAACCAGAAGCAATTTCTAGTTGGAAAATGTGTTTTTATGTATGTATGTATATATATATATATATATATATACATACATACATAAAAACAAAATATAACATAAACAAGTATATATATATATATATATCTATATATATATACTTGTTTATGTTATTTTTGTGTGTATGTGTGTGTGGTTATGCATTTCATAGAGAAGTAATATAAATTAATGTTGTGATAATTTTATCATAGCATATATTGAATTTATTATTCCTTGCTGCATAATTTTATTACTAATATAATAAAAATATTTAGTAGCCTGTTATTTTTGTCATTTGTCTGATTTCACCAATTAACCTATCAACCCATAAATAATTTTTGCATTCTGTTCACCATCTCCATCATTTTGACTAGGTATGAGTTCATTCTTTAAATTGGGTAACTCTTGAAATGTTAATGGTAAGGTTATTGAGATTATATAGTTGAAAATTGTCATCATCAGATTGTCTCCATTGATATTTTTTTATAAGGGATTTCAGTGCTCTGGAAGTCTGGTCATTGCGACAAGTTTTTCAATGAAGATGCCAGTGGATAGAGATTGTATGACTGATTGTCATACCAGTGATTCTACAAATGATAATGATTAGGAAATATAACTCATGTTTAAAGTGAAGTCAAAGAAATATTAGACTCTGGTTTTATTATTGCTATCAGTCTCAAGGAAGGTACAATGAGAGGGCTGACAATCTTAATTTTAATATCAATTTTCATTTTGATAGGATATATCCATTTGTCTTTACATTCTCTACTACAACCCATAAATCAAGATGACCTGATGTAACTTACAAAATAATACTTATAAAAATCATGCCAAAATAATAATAATAATAATAATAATAATAATAATAATAATAATAATAATAATAATAATAATAATAATAATAATAATAATAATAATAATAATAATAATAATAATAATAATAATAATAATAATAATAATAATAATAATAATAATATTATTATTATTATTATTATTATTATTATTATTATTATTATTATTATTATTATTATTATTATTATTATCATTAAAAGGAGGAAAAATAACAATTTGAATATTAGAATAATGAAAATATGAGGAGTATTTCTAAAATAATGCAATGTTCAATATTCGTTTTTTTTATCTGCTAGCTGGTCTTCTGTAGAATGAACTCATTGGTTACAATTATTTCAATTTTTTGTTTAAGAAGTTTTATTTTATATAAAAAAGTTATTTTCTGTATGAAATATACAGTTTAAATATTTTATTAAGAACATATACATTTATTATTTTGTTTATAGATAGTCTTTTAAGATTAAAATAGTGACATTTTTCACATTGTTGCATTTGTAATTATGTAACTGAAATAAATATGGTGTGAAGATTATTGATATTCTGATGGTTTTTTTAAAGTTATAAAAATACTATTAATTGACTTTTTGAGATTGATTCAAAATATATCTATAGTGGATATTACGATTCCATAGCAAAATCTTACTCAAACTTTATGATAGAATGACTAAATGAAATATAAAGTTTATTTATGCAAATGTTGAGTATTTGATGGAATTTTAAATACACTTTTTGGGATTGGGGATAATCTTTTAATTTACTTTTAGATTTTAAGTTTGGAAACACCAAGTGTATACTTTTTTAAATATCTAATTCAGTAAACAGTTTTTTAATAAGCTTAAATTATTATTTTGATTTCAGTTTTTAGTGGACATTTACTTAAGACAGCACAACATTTTTCATATTTTTTTGTTTATTTATGATTATAGATAGGTCCCTTGAAAAAGATAAATGATCCCCAAGATGGTTTTTAGATACTTAACTAAAACTGATCAGTAAATCAAATCACAATAACTCACACATATCTTTCTCATTTGTTTATGTTATATAAATAGGAAATTAGTATTATATGTATCAAATTTTCTGCATTTACAGCATTGACACAAAGCACACTTTAAGACTTATTTAATGATTAGTATTTTTGTAGTGTCCAACATGTAACATTCCTTGCACATGTGAACGGTTTTGACAACATTCAGTTGCCCAAATCATCATTTTCTACACATATTTAAATGAGAAGAGAACTATAATTTGATTAAAAGTGTCAAATTTCTGCCATCATAACTTTGATATAAACTGTTTTTTTTTGTAAATATATTGACGATTATTACTAATCATTTATTAACCTAAAGATTATCTTTAGCCCAAATATACACTTTAAATCTTGCTTCATAAAGAGTATGGATTGAGTGTTATAGAGATATGAAAACCTAACTTTTCTTGCCCATGTTAACAGTCATACATAAAGAAGATAGTCGTGAATATTAAAACAAAAGGTTTATTTTATTCTATTACAATGTCCTTTATCGGTTTATATATATATATATATATATATATATATATATATATATATATATATATATTAATAGTAAATCTTATTTAAGATTAAACTTGAACCTATTTTTTTTTAATTCGATATAGTTATAAAAGGGTTACAAAGTATTAAATATTTATCGAAGTGTCAACAAATAGCATTGTCACAATATATTGTGGTATATTGGAAAATAATGCTTAAATGAATATGGAAAAAAATGTATTGCTTTTATTTCCATTTATTAATAAATCTTAAAACTTATAATGGTATCTGGCATTTCTGTCAAAAAAATAAAAATAAAAAACTTTGAAAATTATATTCTCCATAAACAGTATGAAATATAGATAAATATATATTACAAATTAAGTACATGCATATATAATGCAATAATGGTACATTATTTCCATTAAAGTTTGATGAATTGCTATCTTACTATAATATGATCCCTGATTGTATATATGTGGGAGATTATGGACTGAACCAATCAGTGAGAACTGGTTGAGCATAAAAATAGTATATTGGAGATCATGTATCATTTTCACAGGGGTGTTGTCAGTGAATCAGTTGCTTGAATTAGCATAAAGAATGAATAGACTCTGAGTTCAAACCCTTATAAGAAAATTTCTTATGGATTAAGACCCATTTACGTAGAATAGTAAAACGTGTGATTTAATAATTAATAGGCTGGAAGTATTCATCGAGAGAAGAAATAAACATCTGATATCCACGTAAACAAAAATGCTCTTGAAAGTAAAATGTAAAGTAACAAATATTGTTAACTCAGTTGTACATTAAAGAGAAACAAGCCAGAGTTATTAAGGATAATTTAGACATTAACATTTTTAAAATTGTAAACCTATAAATGACATTCGGCTCTAGTTGTAATCCCTTATTTAATATGTAAAAACACTTTACTGCTGCTCTAATCTCTACGAAAGATATTGTAATAACGTGAAAGCTAAAACATTCAACAGATACGCTTTAAACATGCTTATGTGACAGCCAATCAGATGTAAGAATGACATCACATGGATGATCTTTTTCTTATAGTTCTGACTTGTCTTTGAGGATTAAGAGGTCCATGTGATGTCATTATTACATCTGATTGGCTGTCACACAAGCATGTTTAAAGCATATCTGTTGAAGGTTTTAGCTTTCATGTTATTACAATATTATCTGTTTGCGCTTAATAAATTTGATATATTTATGAAAGATATTGTAAAAAATATAAACAAATTTTATTGCTTATATTTAATAATATTTTAGTTATTTGTTCAAATGTATAAATAGTATTAAATTGTATTAATTATTAAATTTTAAAAAATTCAAAGTCATTTATTTATTTAAAAAAAAACAAAAACGTTCCTTTATTTATTAGCTTTTTCAAGTTAAAAAAAATAAAAATTATAAATTGATGTTTAATTGATTTTTTAAACATGAAATAAAAATCAAATGTAATTCATGATAATTAAAGTCATTTTTATATTATTTGTTTATTTATTTAGCTACTGATGTTTTTGACACTTCAATTAATTACTATTAACAAAATGTAATAAAGGAAAGCTGTAGTAATTCCACCCAAGAAATGGATTTTATTGAACTTTATTAAGCCTTTCAATTTTCCACTGCAGCCGTAAATTTGATATTTATTAAAAAAAAACATAAAATATTACATACTTTTATATTTAAAAACCAAGTCTAAAATATAATGTTTATTCTAGATCCATTTTAATTAATGGTTAACTTTTCACAAATGTCGGTTACTGTAATCTATTTCTAAATACTATTATGGTTGCTGCATATAAAATGTACTTTTGGCTTCATTTTATTGCAATTTCCATTTTTTGATATATTACAACAAATAGCTAATATGTTTTTATTATTTTTAAATTTTAAAATAATTTATAGATTTGAAACACCGTTACACAAGCAGAGAAGTTAATATAGTCAATATATTACATATTAAACTATATCAAAGGTCAGACCGAGATGGTCTATAAATACACAAACTGTGACCATGCTTCAAGACTATTCCACTCACTCCATAAATGCTAGAAACAAAATACATCTTTTGTGGATACTTTTATTTATATTGGGATAAACATTTGGGTGCCAGCTAACCAATGTGACTGGGATACCCACATTAAAAAAATTTTTAATGTTCCAATTGCTTGATTCCATAACAAGCTCAACTAAATAAGAAACTTACTTAATTTAGGCAATCAGACAATGCATATTTAAACACAAATACTATAGTTGACAAATATTATCTTAATAAAATGTTATATGGTGAGGTACTGAGAGAGAAAATTTAGGTCAAATTAACATATTAAAACAACATATTTATTTATAAAAAATATTCTAACAATAATAGAGATAAAAAAGTAGAACTACATTAAACTGTTATAAAGTTATTCAGTATAGTTAAATATGTTCCAAAGTAAGTAGTAAGATTTTGATCATTTCTAATTTATGGAAGTTCATTAAGAGAATGAAATATTACCCCTATATATAATTTATAATTAAACTTTGAATTACTTTCTCAAATTGACCTAGTTTTCAATATTGTTACTGGAGTGACCAAAACTGTCTTGTTGACAGACTCAAGAGTTTATAAATGGCATTCTTAAAAATGTCTCCCTGTTTTTTTTAATAGTGTGTCACTTTTTTTAGTGCAGCATATATTTTCATGGACTTATTCAGTAGTAGTCCTCAATTATGATGGATAGATGTTTTAGAAAATGGCATTACAAGTCTCTTTGGCATATTTCAGGCTATCTCATGCACATAAACTATGTGATGAAAATTAAAGAACACCCCACTGTGGATTTAACACTGCATGATGATGTCAGGGCATCCACAAAAGTAGCTATACATCATTGAAGACAAATTATATGTTCTTGATGACAGAGTCCACAAAATTCAGGAGGTGATAAGTCAATATAAATTAATATAACTAACATCAGTTGAATCAAATTAATATTATCAGGATAAAAATAATAGCAGAATAACTCTAATAAAAATTTAGTAGCCATTATACCCTTGACAAACTATTGTCTAAACTCAGTCACATTATTAATCAGTTTCAATCTTTTTTTTTTTAATTAGTTAATATTTTTAAATTTTAATTACAACATTAATTGGTTGTATAAATTACTGTTTTCAGCAAAACATAATCACTCCTTAATTAGAAAATTTACACAATTATTTTAATCTTTGATTAGATCCAATTTTTGTCTAATTAGAAAAATTTAGACAATATTTCTATACAATTATTTACATTATAATTCTCTTGATTTTTTTCTTTTCTTTCTTTGCCATTAATATTTTAGTTTAAACTACTTTACCAAGTAATTTTATAATCTTTAAGTTATCTCTACACAATTAGTTTTTTTTTTTTTTTTTCATTATACCTAGTAACATTTTGAAATTTGTACTTTTATTTAAAAGAAAAAAATAGCCTTTCTCTTTAAATAGTAAATTTAATTAAAATTCTTAACCTGCATTATGCTTTAATTATATTATTCCCTCTTCTCTGTTTTCTTTTTATTTTAAGTTGAGATTCAAATACAGAATTTTCTTTTTTCTTTTGTTTACTTCCTGACTTTTGATCTATTCTAAACTTTCTTTATTCTATTTATTAAACTGACAATATTTTCTTTTAATAATAAAAATATATTACTATTTTTCTCTACATAATTTATATATATATATATGGGAACTCAACACACATAATCACTAATTAATGTCATTGTCTCTTCTCCAGTGAGTCTAGCAATTTCTTTTCTTCATAATGTATTACTAATAAAGTGTTTATAATTTCACATATATATTACATTGGGTGTCTTGTTAACCATGGCAAAAACATATATTTATAATCTAATTAATTCTAAGGTCTGCACCTCTCTCTGATTACTGAGTGAATTTAAATTTAGTATTGTTTGGGGTGGAAATAAATTGTGGTGATAAAAACTATTCTAGTGGTGATTTTGCTGTTGGTGGCTCATTTTGACCATTAAAACTGATACCAAAGAGCAATGATAAGATATATTAATTCACTTACTGTGAGAGTTTAACATGATAAGTGATATTCGATGACTCATCAAAATATAAATTGGAATTAAGAGAAATTTTATTGAATCCAACCAATGTTTGCATATTGAGGACTACATCCAAAACAATAAATGAATTACTTGTGTCTTATTCAAGTTATTATAAAATTGAATTTTGGAAAAATGCAAAACATATCATATCAGTAGTTTTCATTTCTGTGCATTGCATAGTGACCTTTGTACTGAAAAGAGAATAAATATATAAATAAATACATTTGAAATAAATCACAAGACATTTTATTTAAAACAAATGGTATATCCTTTATTTGTATTATGGTTTAGTTTTGTTTTCAGATGATAATAGTTATATTGAAACAACATACAATATATTTTTCTTTTTTGAAGTTTAATTTTTTTACTTCAATATCGTTCACATTCACAATGTTTGCTAACAACAGACATGGATTCACGTTTGTATCTGAATAAGAACCATGTAATATTTAATATAAAAATGATGTGATAATAGGAAAATAACAAAGGTTATAATTGTTTTTTTAAAATAGCAATTCAGAATTATAGATATGTTCTTTAAAGTCAGATTACTTAACTTTTACACAAAATTATCAGCATTATTTTTATACTGTGCTGAATATCTATATACCCCATTTTCTCTTAAAACTATACTTCTCTATTTAACACTTTAGCTGATAAATTCAACTTGAATAAGTTGTACAATGTCTGTCTAATTTTTGTATTGGTCCATTACATAAAAATTCATCAATTTAATTTTTACTATGTTTCTTTTCATAAAATATTAATCTAAAATACACAAAAGTGTTTCAATCCAGTTTCTAAAAATTGGAGAGTTTTAGATTCAAATTAGCTAAATGCAATGTAAAATTAAAAATATTGTTAATAACTGAAAAAAAAATATATGTAAAACTTTTGAAAATATTCAGTGATAAAATAAAAGAATTATATTTTAATCAATCATTATGTGACATAACTGGTGATTTTTTTGGCTAAGAGTGATTTTTTTTTTTTTTTTAGAAATATTGAACTCTGATTATTTAGCTTCTACAAATAAAATTATGTCACATTCAAATTGGTAAAATGTAACAAAAATTTAAAAATAATGTTAATAACTAAAGAAAAATATAAGAAAAACATTTTAAAAATAGCCAATGGTAAAACAAAAAAATTATATTTCAACCAATCAATATATGAACACAAGTGATTTTTTTTTTCATTTCTTATAACTTATGATGTCTGATTATTCAGTCTGTTGTATTTTCTTGGTTTAAAATTAAATATTTTAAATAAAAATCTTAATCTATACTCATTATTGGTCAATATCCTGTAAAAAGTAATTATAAATTCAATAATTGCATTTTGCTCTTATATTGAGTGAGTTCGATATGCAAATTATGGTTAGTAGTGGTCAACTTTATTCACTTGTCTTGAAGGGTGGTCACTTTCCCACACTTATTTTTCTTGTAAAATTTAAAATTTTTCAAATCAAACTTCATATTTTGACAAAGGAATATAAAATTTTAATTATGAATGTAAAAAATTATGATAAATATATTTATTTACATTCAAAATCAATTACAAAATTGTAAAACATTTTGTGATTTCTGACATTGACATTTTAAAATGCCTATAGAACAATGGATGGAGTTGTCAGCTGTCCAACCAGAGAAAAACGACTCAGCTATATGTGTATGTGTTGGGTGTATATTAACACAAATTAACAGTAGCATACAAAAATATTCATTGTAAGCTTATTCATAACAAACTAGCATGAATATTTTATTTTAATGTTTACAACTGTATGTGTGTAATGTATCTAGCTATTAGAGAATGCATTACCATGGGTTCATATATATATATATATATATATATATATATATATATATATATATATATATATATATATATATATATATATATATATATATATATATATAATGCACTTTCATGAGTGTAAATAAAAACTACCAGTTAATATTAAATAAGTATATTTATATGATCCCTTAAATGTTTAACTATTTACATATATACAATTGTTAGATCAAATGGTTTGAAGGTATAACAAAATAATAACTAAGATTGACACCTCATTTAGGGAGTCCTAACTGACTATTTTCACATTCAGTGGCCAAATCCCTGAACTTGAACTGTACTGTTGAAAATGAAACATTTTGCTTGAATGTATATCAATATGCACAGATGGATCTCCAAGAATCAAACGAACTCTTCCTCGATCACTTCGTACTCAGGAAGTTTATTGGTTTCCAATCCCACTTATGATTGGCTGGTTTTCTGCATGTCCACTCAGGTGATTATTTCATTAAGCTTCATACAGGCAATTAGTTATTTTCTTTCCCTTTAACTAAATGGGTATTTTTTGCAGATTGTCATTATCTAAAAGAATCTACTCACATTCTTTTTAATTGTTTTTATTTGCTTAACAACATTTCTACTTCACTAATTAGATCACTGTTTATTTTTGGGATTTAATCTTTTTTATCTAATTATACTGGCTGCAGAAAGGAGTTTTCTATTAACTGAAAGGAGACCCTTTGATTCCTCTTGGAGGCCTTAAAGGAACCGAGCAGGGCAAATTCCTAATGTCCACTCCATACATTCTTGTCGTTGCAGCTGTTATTACTATATGTTTATTCATATAGTACATAAACATGGATGGGCTGCTCACCAACACACATTAGCCAGCGTGGTGAGTTTATTAGCTTTTTACCTCTGAGTTTAAGATCAAGAAACACCATGGTCTTTCTTCTCTGTGCCTGATAAGGCAGAATGAATGCTTGTGTAAATGATAAAGATTTTTCCCAATTATACAATTATGACAGACAAAATAAAGCATGGCCCTTAATACCAGGAGGCTGTAAAGTCACCAACCAAGGCAGCGGTTGGTGGCCGAAGGCGGAGGGTGCTAAGAATATCCTGGAGGCAGACCCAGGCTGCCATTTGATGACGACTTTTTATTTAGGTACTTACAACTGCAGATCACTTTCAAGTGAAGGAAGATTGCAAGAATTAGAAGAAGAACTCTCTTATATTAAATGGGATATTATTGGACTTTGTGAAGTTAGAAGAAAAGGTGAAGAGATAATTGATTTAAAAAGTGGACATATGCTCTATTATAAAGGCACAAATATTGGAAATACAAGTGGAGTAGGATTCATTATAAATAAAAAGTGGAAGAACAATATTGTGGAGATTGATGGTGTATCAGACAGAGTGGCAAGATTAGTTATACAACTTAATAGCAGATATCAAATGCAGATAATTCAGGTTTATGCCCCAACAAGTTCTCACAGTTATGAAGTAGTAGAAGATTTTTATATGGATGTACAAAAGGATTTTGATCAGAGTAAACAACATTTTAAAATTGTTATGGGAGATTTTAATGCTAGAATTGGTAAACAAATGAAAGATGAAAGTGTTGTAGGTAATTTTGGTTATGGCAATAGAAATGAGAGAGCACATAGACTTGTGGAGTTTGCAGAGAAGGAAAAACTTTATATTATGAATTCTTTTTTTGAGAAAAATGTTAGAAGGAAATGGACATGGAAGCATCCAAATGAAGGTACAGCAGAATTGGATTATATTTTGACTAACAGGAAATACATATTTCAAGATTGTAATGTTCTTAATAAATTTAACACAGGAAGTGATCATCGATTAGTAAGGGGTAAGATACATGTTAATGTAAAACTAGAGAGACAAAAATTATTAAGAAAAAACTATATTTACAGTTGATATTCCTAATCTTCAGAAACATTCTATTGAATTTAAATTAGAACTTACAAATCGGTTTCAAGTATTAGTAGATTTTGAGCATGATTCAGATTTGAATGAAATTAATATGAAAATAACTCATACACTTTTAAAAAGTGCAACAATGATAGCTGGTAGAAAAAAGCAGCAATTGACTAATAAAATTTCTACTGAGACTAGAGAACTTATGAAGAAAAGAAGGAATATGAAGATATGCAAGAATGATGCATTAAAAAGAATTGAATATCTCGAATTTTGTAAAATGGTGCGGAAAAGAGTTGAAAATGATATAAGAAAGTATAACTGTGAACTAGCAAGAAAAGCTGTAGAAGAAAATAAAAGTCTTAAGAATGTAAAACAACATTTTGGTATTGGTAGAAAATTTATATCTGCAATAAGGAAAAAAGATGGAATTATTACTAAAAAGAGGGATGACATTATGAAATTGGTAGAAGATTTTTATCAAGAATTATATAGTAATAAAGAACAAGTACCTCCTATATTTATTACATCTTCCGAATTGCCCAGAATTTTAAATGAAGAAGTGAGAAATGCAATTAAATGTATGAAAAAAGGAAAGGCTCTAGGTAATGATGGAATTATAATTGATATATTAAAAGAAGCAGGTGAAGAAACAGAAAAAATATTAACAAAGTTATATACCAAATGTCTAAATGATAAAGATGTACCGAATGATTGGAAGAATGCAGTAATAATATTAATATTTAAAAAAGGTGATAAAGAAGATATTAGAAATTACAGACCTATCAGCCTTTTATCAGTTTTATATAAAATTTTTACCAAGATAATTACAACTCATCTACAGAGAACCTTGGATTTTCACCAACCAAGAGAACAAGCTGGATTTAAAAGTGGTTTTAGTACAGTAGATCATATTCAAGTATTGAGAGAAGTTATAGAAAGGACAAATGAATATGAGTTGTCATTATGTTTTGGATTTGTAGATTATGAAAAGGCATTTGATTCTATAAACATTTCTTCAGTGATTAAAGCATTGGATCATCAAGGTATAGATCCAGGATATTGTCATATTTTAAAGAATATTTATAAAAATGCAACAGCAACAATTAGATTACATAATGATACTGGGAAAGTCAACATTGAGAAAGGTGTAAGACAAGGTGACTCCATATCTCCAAAACTTTTTACAGCAGTGCTGCAAGAAGTATTTTGTGGATTAAAATGGGAAACTAAAGGAGTGAAAGTAAATGGAGATTATTTAAGTCATTTAGATTTCGCAGATGATGTAATTGTTTTTGCAAATAATGCTTCCAAGCTGCAGGAAATGTTGCAGGAGTTATCAGATGAAAGTAGGACTAAAGATAAATGTTAAAAAGACTAAAGTAATGTTTAATCGATTTGCTCAAAATATAAAAATAAAGATTGATTATGATGAATTAGAAGAAGTTAAGAGTTACAAATACCTTGGTCAGATTATTAATACAGATGGAAACATAATAGAGGAAATTAATCATAGAATTAAACTTGGTTGGAGTGCTTTTGGTAGAAATAACTTGATATTAAAAGGAAATATGCCTATGTGTTTGAAAAGAAAGGTTTTTAACAAATGTGTTTTACCAGTTCTTACTTATGGATCTGAGACTTGGACACTTAATAGAAGATCAATACAGAGACTTCAGACCACTCAAAGAAGTATGGAGAGATGTATGTTGGGAGTAACAAGAAGAGATCGAAAACGCAATGTATGGGTAAGAGAACAAACAGGTGTTACTGACCTCATTGAAAAAATTAAAAGATTGAAGTGGAGTTGGGCTGGACATATTGCTAGAAGAGATGATAATAGATGGACAATTGAAATTTTAAACTGGATTCCAAGAGATTGTAAAAGACCCAGAATGAAACCACATGTAAGATGGATGGATGAAACAAGAAAATGTGTAGAGGTGATGTGGAGAAGAGAAGCTAAAGATTGGAGAAGATGGATTAAACTTGGAGAGACCTTCATCCTGCAGTGGATTGATAATGGTTGATAATGATGATGATGATCTAATTATACTATAACTTTTAATTTTAAATTTAAAATGCATCTTTTTTTTAAGTTCTTAAATATTTTAACTTGTAACTTTTTTCTGTTTAAAAAATTCTAAATGTTATATATGTGTCTGTAAGAAAATATAAACATACACATACATAACCTTCCCCATGCTCAGAGATCAGTTTTTAACCTCTGAACTTAATACATAATCTTTAAGGTACATGGGTGTCTTTATTGTCTTTTTGGCCAATGATTGCTGATTATTACTGATTCTGGTTATGTATTGCCTCTTTGCACTTGATTATCAGTATCCATTTTTCTGGGTAAGTTGGGTGATATATCCTCACTTTCATCTTTGTACAGCTAATTGATGTGTTTACAAAGTATTTCTCTGCTTTTCATTCACTCTGTAAACACTTATTTCGATAAATACCGAATAACTTCCTCCTGCACCAAAACTTATTAATATTATTTCTTACCCATACTTTTTCCTGTGGCCTATATTTGTAATAATTGTAGGTACCGGCAAGATGATCATCTTTATCCATGAACAGTAGAATGCTTGTTAATTTTGTGTGAAACATCCTACCAAGATACAATTAAGCTGGTGATCCTCAGATTTGGTGCCAAGGGTCAAATGATAATGGAGGAGTGCCATCAACACTGCTTTATATATTTTATTTTTTTACCAATTTGTTGATGGTGGTTTTAAGGGATTGTACTTCTTTCTAGGCTAATCCATTAGATTCAGATGATAGGGGGTGAGAATGTGTTTTATACACCATTCCTGCATTACATATTCAAATTTTTGTGCAGTAAACCCAGTTCCATTGTCAGAGAAGAGCATTTCCAGAAAACAATGATGTGCAAAATTTCATAAAGTTTGCTCATTGTCACATTTGTACAGGTGCTTTTTACTATTTTGTATTCAATCTACCCTGAAAATGTGTTGACCATTATTAAAAATAGATGACCTTTGCATGGGCCACATTGGTCGATGTTTACACATTGCCATGCCCTTTCAGCTTTAGACCACAGTTCAAATGGTGCTGGAGGCACTTTAATGCAAGTTTGACAGTTTTTGCATTTTTAATATTTTTGCTAAATATCATTATTAATGCAGCCCCACCATACATAATGATGAGCTTTGCCTTTGCTCTCATGATGTCTAGATGGCCTTTATGCAATAGCTTCATGGTCTGATTTCATCATTTTAGTGGACAAAGAAACCAGTAACCTCTAAGAATTCATCCTTTGCATACTGTTATCTCGTCACAGCCATTCCAAAATTCCTTATGCAAAAAAGTCCATTTTCTCACCATCCTTCAATGATCTGTTTTATAATCCACTGATAGCCATTGTCTTCAGATGTCCATACCACCACTGTTTTCCTGTTGAGGGTTTGATTCTTCCAGTCATCAATACAATTAATTTAAATTTCTTTTAAATGTCATTCAGATTGATCAGGCATGTGAGATAAAGCATCACCATGGCCTATTTGTTTTTATTTGTAGATAATAATGAATAATCACACCCTACCAATATGTTTAGGCAACACAGCATGCAAGGGATCAAATGATCAGGAATTTGTTTAGTTCCTAATATTCTGAATAGGTGTTTGTGATTTTTTACTATTGTAAATATGCTACCATATAGATATTGATAGAATTTTTTGATACCAAACAAAATCACAAAGGATCCTTGTCTTATTGATTATAGTTTTTCTCTGCATTGGACAAAGTATGTGATACATAAGCAATACATCATTCAATTGAGCTTAGTGACATAATACAGCACTGACACCATATTCTGATGCATCCATGATAAGCCTTACTGCTAAATCACTGTTGTAATGGATGAGTATGAAGTAAGCAGGTCTGTTGACATGGGCTTTTCCATCTAAAAAATTTTTGGAGTAGTTAACTATCAAAAATAAATTGAAGTTTTTTCATGTTGTTAGGTCACGGTGCTTTGGCAACAGCTTTAATTTTCTCAGAAGCCAGAGATGTCATTTTTGTATATGATGTGACCTAAGAACTTAATTTCACTCAATTTCCATATGCACTTTTTAATGTTATGTTTAGCTGCAAATTTATCCAGTTTTTTGCAGACTTTATGAAGATGTTTTCTGGATTTGTTTTCTGACATTGCTATGATAAGAATGGTATAAAAATATGGAATAATGTCCTCCACTCCAATAAGGAGGGTTTCAATTTTTGCTTGAAAAATTATCAGAGCTGATGTTATTTCAAATGGAAGCATCATGCACATAAATAACCCTATGGGAATGGTGAAGTGTCTGATCATTAATTTGCATTTGATGGAAAGTGTCATTGAGATACAATTTAGCAAAAAAGATTTCTGTAGAAATGCTAATATCTCCCTAGCATTAGGGACCAGGTGCACACTTTTACTGATTGCTTTGCTGATTGAAACTCTATAATATTGGCAGAAATGAATCTGACCATTATGTTTAGTAATAATTACATAGATTAGATTGCTTTGGTTGGTTTACACAAGATTACATAAAATTTACATGGTCTGTACTCCTTTATCTACAGATGCAATCCAGGTTTAGTTCTATATGTGGTTGAGTTGCATTGGTAACATAAGTGAGGACTAGAAATTTTAGTGTGGCCATTATCTGTGAAGTCTGGCCTTGTGTGAGATTAATGTCAGTATTTTTATTTTTATGGTATCTTTTTTGAGTGACCATATTTTCTCTTAGTTTCATTGGTAATGTGGGTTGGTGAGGATGTTAGTGTAGGTGGGAAGCCTGGTGGAATTGTCATGTCTATTTTCTAGTTTATTTGAATAGATGAGGGTTGAAGATGAGTGATTTTACAGCTATGTGATAATTGGCTGCAATTGTTAAGTTGGACTTTGTGGTAAGCAGGTTAGACTCTGGGTTTAGCTGTGCACTAGAGGTGGGAGCTGAGTAAGACTTTGATGTAGTTTAAGAATGACATCTTCTGATATTCAGAAGAGATTGGTGGTACAGCTATGTTTGAACTGATTGCAATTGTTGGTTTATTTTTATTTATTCCTATTTTTAATAAAATTTATTCAACAAATATTTTATTGTGATTTCTTAAGCTACTAGATACAGTGTACTCCTGAAAACTGCAAAATGAAAAGAAAGTTCTTTATTCTCGTTATTTTTTTCTTTCAATATTTTCAAATGCCAAGCATAATTTTTGAAAAACTTCAATGATTATCAAATTAAACTCAATTTACTGAATTTTAATATAGAATTAAGATTTAATATTAAAATGAAATGGAGAACTTTGGCACAAACAAACAAAAATGTCACCTTATTAAAAAGTTATTGTTTTTATTTTACGATTCCAAAAATATTTATTGAAAAAAACATTTGTGATAAATGTACAACATTTAATATTTTGATAGAATTATAATAATTAATAAAGCAAGTCATATATAACATGACATTACTTTTATGAGCTTGTAATTACAAAAATGCACATAGAGAGCGTACCAATAGCTCTAACAAGCTCGTAAATTAACAAGTGCGGTTATGAGAAATATTTAAAATCTCTATCCAGAACACTCTTATCTCCAGACCATGGTTTCGGGCTTATGGCTCACGTCAGTGGAGAGCTAGAATATTCGGACACTAGACCTAAAATATCAACTCAAAAAACCAGCACTTATTTCAAACGTATATTTAAGAAGAAACTCTGAATTTTTCGGACATGAAAATGTCTTTAAATCCAGCTATCTAACTTAAATAGCTATATGGGACTGAAGTATATTCAGATCTACCATATTTTTATAGGCTCAGCATAGCCAAAGCCTTAAAGGTAAAATTATAATAATTAATAAAGCAAGTCATATATAACATGACATTACTTTTATGAGCTTGTAATTACAAAAATGCACATAGAGAGCGTACCAATAGCTCTAACAAGCTCGTAAATTAACAAGTGCGGTTATGAGAAATATTTAAAATCTCTATCCAGAACACTCTTATCTCCAGACCATGGTTTCGGGCTATGGCTCACGTCAGTGGAGAGCTAGAATTTCGGACACTAGACCTAAAATATCAACTCAAAAAACCAGCACTTATTTCAAACGTATATTTAAGAAGAAACTCTGAATTTTTCGGACATGAAAATGTCTTTAAATCCAGCTATCTAACTTAAATAGCTATATGGGACTGAAGTATATTCAGATCTACCATATTCTAATAGGCTCAGCATAGCCAAAGCCTTAAAGGTAAAATTATAATAATTAATAAAGCAAGTCATATATAACATGACATACTTTTATGAGCTTGTAATTACAAAAATGCACATAGAGAGCGTACCAATAGCTCTAACAAGCTCGTAAATTAACAAGTGCGGTTATGAGAAATATTTAAAATCTCTATCCAGAACACTCTTATCTCCAGACCATGGTTTCGGGCTTATGGCTCACGTCAGTGGAGAGCTAGAATATTCGGACACTAGACCTAAAATATCAACTCAAAAAACCAGCACTTATTTCAAACGTATATTTAAGAAGAAACTCTGAGCTATTGGTACGCTCTCTATGTGCATTTTTGTAATTACAAGCTCATAAAAGTAATGTCATGTTATATATGACTTGCTTTATTAATTATTATAATTTTACCTTTAAGGCTTTGGCTATGCTGAGCCTATTAGAATATGGTAGATCTGAATATACTTCAGTCCCATATAGCTATTTAAGTTAGATAGCTGGATTTAAAGACATTTTCATGTCCGAAAAATTCAGAGTTTCTTCTTAAATATACGTTTGAAATAAGTGCTGGTTTTTTGAGTTGATATTTTAGGTCTAGTGTCCGAATATTCTAGCTCTCCACGACGTGAGATAAGCCGAAACCATGGTCTGGAGATAAGAGTGTTCTGGATAGAGATTTTAAATATTTCTCATAACGCACTTGTTAATTTACGAGCTTGTTAGAGCTATTGGTACGCTCTCTATGTGCATTTTTGTAATTACAAGCTCATAAAAGTAATGTCATGTTATATATGACTTGCTTTATTAATTATTATAATTTTACCTTTAAGGCTTTGGCTATGCTGAGCCTATTAGAATATGGTAGATCTGAATATACTTCAGCCCATATAGCTATTTAAGTTAGATAGCTGGATTTAAAGACATTTTCATGTCCGAAAAATTCAGAGTTTCTTCTTAAATATACGTTTGAAATAAGTGCTGGTTTTTTGAGTTGATATTTTAGGTCTAGTGTCCGAATATTCTAGCTCTCCACTGACGTGGATAAGCGAAACCATGGTCTGGAGATAAGAGTGTTCTGGATAGAGATTTTAAATATTTCTCATAACGCACTTGTTAATTTAGAGCTTGTTAGAGCTATTGGTGCTCTCTATGTGCATTTTTGTAATTAAAGCTCATAAAAGTAATGTCATGTTATATATGACTTGCTTTATTAATTATTATAATTTTACCTTTAAGGCTTTGGCTATGCTGAGCCTATTAGAATATGGTAGATCTGAATATACTTCAGTCCCATATAGCTATTTAAGTTAGATAGCTGGATTTAAAGACATTTTCATGTCCGAAAAATTCAGAGTTTCTTCTTAAATATACGTTTGAAATAAGTGCTGGTTTTTTGAGTTGATATTTTAGGTCTAGTGTCCGAATATTCTAGCTCTCCACTGACGTGAGCCATAAGCCCGAAACCATGGTCTGGAGATAAGAGTGTTCTGGATAGAGATTTTAAATATTTCTCATAACCGCACTTGTTAATTTACGAGCTTGTTAGAGCTATTGGTACGCTCTCTATGTGCATTTGATAGAATTGTATTTAAATAAACAATTTCAGTGATTTAATAGATATATATTATAATACACTCTATAAGGCATGTAAATTCTTTGTACATTTTTGTGTAAAATACACATATGTATAAAGCCATATCAAACATGAGTTACAATGATTTAGTTTTAATTTACATTATTGGGACAATAACAGCACAAAAGTCTACATACTGTAGTGCCACCAAGTGCCAGACTATATAGTCAATGGATGCAGGAAGGTTTGTGCATAAAATCTCCATCTATTGCATACTCATACAACATCCCCAGATTAGTTTCTAGCTAGTGGTTTTCATCAGTGAGGGGTCTTGGATTTGCAAGCACTACACATAGATCTTAGGATTTAAATGCAATCCTCCAGCACCCCCTTTTACCTATTTGGTCAATTATAAAGCTAAGAATCCAAAATGACAACATCATAATGTTTTCAAACCAATTTCATTTGCTTGTATAGTGACATAGATCTGAACTCATGTGAAGTTTTGATGGTATTATTGTTGACTAGTTTTGGAAAAGTGATATATTTACACCATTCCTTTTCTTCTAACACAAATTAAAGAAAAGCCATATATTAATTGGTTCTTTTATTTATTAATGAGGGTAAATTATTTCATCATCAAACTGTGAGAGCTGTGCTGTGAGATGTATATCTTTTATGTGCACATTCACACCCACCTCATCCACAATGACTACCTCTATTGTCAATACCACCATGACTACCACATACTCCACTATGAAAATAATCAAAAAAAATGATTTCAATTTTCACCAACTGCTTCTAACATCCATGTTGAAAGACTTGCTTCCTTTTCATTTTCCCCATTTTTTTGATTCTGTTTTTTTTTTTTCAGAACAAATGTTTTCTTTTACTGAATATTGTTCTCTCTTTCATAATCCTTATGAAATTTAAATTTTATTTTGAACAAATGTGTTTTTTTAGTTTTTTTGGCAATCATCAAAAGTCATCTCTCTAATTTATTGAGGTTTGTTCTGGTTATTCATTCTTTTTGGGTTTAATAAATATTTTCTTTTTTTTGTTTTTGCAGCATCTTCAGTTCATTTAACTTCCCATTGTTCAGGAGTTTTATAAACAACAGAATCTCACATTGATCCTCAATTATGAGAGTGAATCATCTCATTTATTAACTACTTTAATAGATCTTTGGCTTTATTGATTACTTTAACGGAACTTTTGTCACTGACACTTTACCTGTCAAATCCATATTTTTCATGATTATCAAATCTATCATGGTTTTCAAATATATTCATTCCTCTACCATGACCTCTTTATCCTCTTGTATTACCACAACCATGGCCTCAAATATTTTCTACATGATTCCCTGAATTCTGTTGATCAAGTAACATTGCATTCTTCTTCATTTTTTCTGTTATTTCTTCTACATTGTTGGGTTGTGTCTGTATATTAGGTCTAAATTTAACATTACATTTATTTACCTTGAAGGTCTCCTAAGTTTATTTTCAATCTCTTTTTTCCTGCAGATTACTTTGCAGATTGTTGGTTGATATTTTTTTTTTGCATTAATTCATGCAGCCATATTTTTACTTTTATAGATTTTATTCTTTTTGTTTCTTCCACTTGTGCCTTTCAACTGCTTGTTGCCTTACAACTTCTAATAGATTAACACCATCATCATAGAACATATTATATCTATTTTAATACTGATTCAATATGTTGCATCCTTTGTCCATTTTTCCTCTCAAGGAGAATGATGCAAGGGATTATAAAATAACTAATTTTTGAATAACTGAGATGAGGCATTTCTTTTTTTTGTGAGGCATACTGTGATATTGATTATAAAAACATATGAAATCATTCCATATCTTGTATTACCTTTATGTGATATGAAAAGTTTTAGTAATGTTCCTCCCCAAAAATGTTCCATGACATTTCAATGGTCCAAGTGCTTCACATTCTTCATATACCTTTGCCAGTACAGGTAACTACATGATTGATTTTTCTATGAATAACCCTGATTTTGGTGGCTGTTTATCACACTTAAGTGATAATTTAATTGGGAATAATCATATTCCTCCAGTGAATAAGTATGTTGGCCATTATCATTGTGATCTGGTGAGAAACTCTCCTGTTCTAAATTTTATGTCCCTGTTTTGTCACTTTTTAGGAAACCCATTATACAACCTCATTTAACATTTTTGTTGGAATTTTTATTTTATTTTCATTGGCCAAGTTTTACAACTTTTGATTGATCAATTAACAAAGTTAGCCGTAAAATATATTCCTCTTTTAATATTATATTCATGTTAGTTTCGTTTGTAAAAAATATATTAATAATTTGTAAGATTATAAAAGTGAATGAAAGTTTTTTTCAAAAATAAATTTATATTTATAATTATAAAAATATTTGCTAGTGGAAGATCTAAAAAGAAAGTTTGTAACAAATTAGAAAGTTCTGAAGATATCATTGATTTCTTTCTCAATTTACATTAGTGTAAAATATGTTTTTACTGAAATGTTACTATTTTCTTAAAATAATTTTATTTTCAACATATTTTACCAAAATACATTATAATATGTAAATAAATGCCAGAAAAATACTCTAAATTATTTATTTTTGTTTGAAAATGAAATAAAGAGCTTGGTGCAATGAAAATTGTTGACAGGTCTCAAAATTGCTGTTAGCACTGGCTTCCTTGCCAGTACTTCAGATTTGCTCATATATAAGCATTTGAGTTGTAGAAATACATAGATTCATTTTATTCCTGCATAAATACTATATCTTGTATTGGAGAGGAAAGTATTCATTTATTATTATTAACACTCGCAAAAGTGCATGCAC
This sequence comes from Epiperipatus broadwayi, assembly GCA_028023455.1. NCBI lineage: Eukaryota > Metazoa > Onychophora > Udeonychophora > Euonychophora > Peripatidae > Epiperipatus > Epiperipatus broadwayi. The sequence goes on along the minus strand of JAQFVV010006246.1, from coordinate 294,772 downwards.
AATTAGCTTGAGAGGCTGATATTTAAATGTAATTTATGTTCTTGTAAAAGTATAAAAAATTTTTACTAAAATCTTACTATTTTTCTAAAATAATTATATTTTCAGCATATTTTATGAAAATAATTTATAATATGTATGAAAAATAATAAAAACACTAACTAAGACATTAAATTTCAATTTCAAAGTCAAAACAGAAGTTGGAGCAGTGAAAATTATTGACAGATGCTCTTCTAGTGTCTGAAATGCGAACCAACCAATCAGCAACTAGGAAAACCTGCCTTCTCACATTTTGTAGCTTCATATGTCAATATTATTGACTTTTTTCTTGTAAAGTAATTCTAGAAAGGACAGCATCTTATGGTATGTTATAAGCTTTAAAATAAGTGTAAAAACACTACTGTAGCTCAAAAATTGATTGTTTCTGATCGACTTGAAGCTGTGACCATTCTGATGTGAGAATTTCTCAGAAGGGATTGAATCAGCCTTCTGGTCATTCTGCTTTAAATGAAACCAATAAGCTTCTTACGTGTCCAACATAATCGGATGTTCATATTCCTTATAATCTACAGACACAAAATAAACCTCACATACCATCAAACTAGCATTTATAAATCATAATGATAATTTTCAGTCTTGTTTGGTGAATATCCCCCAGATGAAATTGCATTCATACATCTGCCTGATTTAAGCAGGGTTTTAAATTTTGATATTGTATATGTCATTGATGGTGAAGGACAAGAAGGTCTAAATTTACTACCTGAAATTATGGTTAATCCCTTGAAGCTAATTATCATATTTGGATCCACCAGAAGACAGGATAGGATACTACAACCAATCCTAACAGTAACAATACAAGTAGTATGACCAATAATCACTATAACATTTCTGGAAGAAATACAAACCAATCAAACATGAGCAATAGCAATGATTTGCTGGCATTGTCTGAATCTCAGTGTTCATGTGAATCTACTACAGTATATAAGTTTTTCACACACAAAAAATAATTTCAGTAATAAAAACATATACACACAAAAAAGTGTCTTAGTGCTCAGAAGTTAGTGCAGAATAGACACTATTTAAAAGAAAATAAATTTGCAATATTTAAATTAGGATAAAAATTGTTTAATGAAATCCTTTCATGAATTACTGCAATTTTTTCTTCTGTATTAATTAATTAATTAATTACATCATGGACATTTAGATCACATTTCCATATCTAATGTGTATTAGTTACAAACAAACTCTTATATATATATATATATATATATATATATATATATATATATATATATATATATATATATATATATATATATATATATATATATATATATATATATATATATATATAACAGTGAGGATTGCCAATTCCTCTACAAGCTTTATGATAAATGCTTAGCCAGAGCCAGCACTTAAAATATCTCTGTCAGGAACCCCTCCCCAAACCCCTGACCATGGTTTCATGCTTTGGCACTCCTCAGAGAGGTGTCAGGGTAGGTTCAGACACTAGATCTAAAAATACCAACCCAAGCTAAGCACTTAGCTAAAAGTTATCTATTGAGTGAAAAATCTGAAATTTTCAGATATCTACATGTCTTCAAAACCACCTATCCAACTCAAATAGCTATATGGGGCTGATAGATCTTCAGCCATACCATATATTAGTAGTCATAGCAATATAAAATTGCATAAGACTTTTGGAAGAGTCTATAAATAGTCAAAATAAGAGTCATAGATCAATTAATAGATCACATGACCCTATCTCTTAAGCTTGTAAGTTATAAACAGTGAGGATTGCCAATTCCTCTACAAGCTTTATGATAAATGCTTAGCCAGAGTCAGCACTTAAAATATCTCTGTCAGGAACCTCTCCCCAAACCCCTGACCATGGTTTCGTGCTTTGGCACTCTTCATCCTCACTGTTTTTAACTTACAAGCTTAAGAGATAGGGTCATGTGATCTATGAATTGATCTGTGACTCTTATTTTGACTATTTATAGTCTCTGCCAAAAGTCTTATGCAATTTTATATTGCTATGACTACTAATATATGGTATGGCTGAAGATCTATCAGCCCCATATAGATATTTGAGTTGGATAGCTGGGTTTGAAGACATGTAGATGTCTGAAAATTTCAGATTTTCTACTCAATAGATAACTTTTAGCTAAGTGCTTAGCTTTGGGTTGGTATTTTTAGATCTAGTGTCTGAACCTACCCTGACACATCTTTGAGGAGTGCCAAAGCACTAAACCATGGTCAGGGGTTTGGGGTGGGGTTCCTGGCAGAGATATGCTAAGCATTTATCATAAAGCTTGTAGAGGAATTGGCAATCCTCACTGTTTATAACTTACAAGCTTAAGAGATAGGGTCATGTGATCTATGAATTGATCTATGACTCTTATTTTGACTATATATATATATATATATATATAGTCAAAATATACATATATATATATATATATATATATATATACACAGATGGCATCCTACCAAAAACACCTATCAAGCGTATATTTCGTTTACATAAACGTCAGAGTAGTTAGTATTCACTATCTCTAACTATAATTCCACTTTCAGATCATGATTTCAAGCTATTTGCTATCGTCAGTGAAAGACAGGAATAAAGAAACTAGATCAAAATACAAACTCTGAGCGTTTATGAAACAATTTCTATTCAGCTTGCAAGCGTGAATTTTTTAGACACGTAATGTCTTCAAACTCAGCATAGCAAACCAGATAGCTATATGGGTCTGATCTCAGTTCAGCATCACCACATAGTAGAAGCCTCTGCAATCTATATCATTGCAAGAAAGACCTCAAAGGTACATTTATGATAAACAAAAATGCAAGTTAAAAAACTTGCTAACGCTTGTATTTATGTCCACAGATGGCGACCTACCAAAAACACCTATCAAGCGTATATTTCGTTTACATAAACGTCAGAGTAGTTAGTATTCACTATCTCTAACTATAATTCCACTTTCAGATCATGATTTCAAGCTATTTGCTATCGTCAGTGAAAGACAGGAATAAAGAAACTAGATCTAAATACAAACTCTGAGCGTTTATGAAACAATTTCTATTCAGCTTGCAAGCGTGAATTTTTTAGACACGTAATGTCTTCAAACTCAGCATAGCAAACCAGATAGCTATATGGGTCTGATCTCAGTTCAACATCACCACATAGTAGAAGCCTCTGCAATCTATATCATTGCAAGAAAGACCTCAAAGGTACATTTATGATAAACAAAAATGCAAGTTAAAAAACTTGCTAACGCTTGTATTTATGTCCACAGATGGCGTCCTACCAAAAACACCTATCAAGCATATATTTCGTTTACATAAACGTCAGAGTAGTTAGTATTCACTATCTCTAACTATAATTCCACTTTCAGATCATGATTTCAAGCTATTTGCTATCGTCAGTGAAAGACAGGAATAAAGAAACTAGATCTAAATACAAACTCTGAGCGTTTATACTAACTACTCTGACATTTATGTAAACGAAATATACGCTTGATAGGTGTTTTTGGTAGGATGCCATCTGTGGACATAAATACAAGCTAGAAATTGTTTCATAAATGCTCAGAGTTTGTATTTAGATCTAGTTTCTTTATTCCTGTCTTTCACTGACGAGAGCAAATAGCTTGAAATCATGATCTGAAAGTGGAATTATAGTTAGAGATAGTGAATACTAACTACTCTGACGTTTATGTAAACGAAATATACGCTTGATAGGTGTTTTTGGTAGGATGCCATCTGTGGACATAAATACAAGCGTTAGCAAGTTTTTTAACTTGCATTTTTGTTTATCATATATATATATATATATATATATATATTGTGCCCTTTTCTATAGGTCAGTAATTGTTTATAACAGTCAATTACTAAAAAAAATTAAATTTAGAATATGTTCTTTTAATACATTAATTATAATAAGTCAATTATATCTTTAAAGTACAATTTGAAGCTAAAGAGAATACATAGTATATAAAACCATTTAAAAATAGTTATGTAATGCTTAAAATATTGTTTCATATGGTTGTAAAAGCTGGCCATATTAAATAACACAGCTATAAATAATTAAAATTATATTTAAAAAATTCGATTTTAATAGTTTAAAACTTATAGTTAATAAATGCTATGTATAAATTTGTAATCATATTTAAATAGTCAAAATTAATATAGTATATTTTAAAATAAACTTTATGATGGTGAAAATTATATCTAGTTCTATATTTTCTAAATTGTTCTTCCAAATTTTTTATAATTATTTTATATAATATAATAAGTGTATCAATTTTATAAATCTAGGCAGAGAAATAGATTAAAAATCGTCTGTTAAAGTTATTAATTATGTGACTTTTAATGTATACTCTCACACACATGTTTGTTTGAGTTAATAATAAAGTTTAAAATATTTTGAAATTGCAGTATAGAATTGGATGGAATTGTTGCCTATCATAAAAGTAAATAGTATTAAACATTAAGTTAACTACCGTATAACATGCTTAAATGATGTAATAAAGATGAATACATTCATAATATAAAAATTAAATATTTTGTTTAAATAAAAATAGATATATGGAATAAGTTATTAAGGTTATTTTAAATGTTATTTTAAATGTGTAAATCATTTTAATAAAATAATAATTACATCATAATTTCTAATTTTGAAATTTAATTCTACTATAAACTAAAAATATGTAAATTTGTTCTCAAGCTAAAGTAAGAATTAACCAATAGGATAAGGTATTCTTACAGACTATAAATATGATTTGCATGGGGGTATAAGGGGAGATTAATAATGTATTGAAACCGGAGAAAGGTAAATTATAACTATCAAAAGATAGTATTTTAAATTTTTTTTATTTTAGTCAATTTTTTTTAGTACTTTCTCATAATTTATTTGAAAAAAAAAAACTAATTGATAATTTTTAACAGTAACTTGCAAAAAAAGAGAGTGTAAACTAAAAAATATTTTAATAATTTCGTTTAACATGCTTTGTTAAATTTTTTAAAGTTCCTTTATCAGTCGTATTTTATCTAAAAATTTAACCTAAGATTCGCAAAAAAGGATGGATATACTACGAAATAAAATGGATATAAGTTGTAATGCTGAAAAAATGTTTGAAATATTTATTGATACAGCTTTATTAATATTTCACCGAAGAACTGTTTTGGTACATAAAAAAAAAAAAAAAACCCACAGCTCGGACATTATACGGAGTCTAAAAAAATGTATTGAAACGTATTATTTATAAGCCTATCCCAGATTTATTTTTTAAATAGTAATAAGACAATTATATCTTATGAATCGTTTATATAATATGATATTCAAAGGAGTAAAATGTTATATCCTTTCTGAAGGTAACATTTTTTTTTATTTTTTAAAGTGATATATAAAAATACCAAACGAAAGTTTAAATGTATCAAGAAGGAAACATATATAAAAAAGTGAACACATAGTTGAATAAAAGATGGATCCATGGAAATACAAATAGTACGTAAAAGTTTATCGAATATTTTTTAAAAGTTAAATTAGATGGATTGATGCATCGGATATGCAGAGAATATTGGTAGAGAAGATTAAGAAGCTTCGTGGGAATAATTCTTTAATATTATGATTTAATAATTATCGTCCTAAATACTAAAACCAAGGATTATTTTTATAAATTTTACTAAATGGATTATTAATTATTCTTATTTTAAACTTTAATGTGCTTGGATAAGAACATTTTTTAAAAACTCTAGAGAAAATAATAAGCATTTTGGACTTATCAGGAACTATCGACAAGAAAATATGTAATTATAGTTTTGATTCCTTTTATTTTGTTAACCTAGTTTAAATCTAAATTTTTTATATAAGATTAGAAAAAACATAAAAACATTAATTTATTAATATTAAAATTTTATAATATAACAATCTAATAATTTAGCTAAAAATATTTTAATATAAAGTGTATGGGTGTGAATTTTTTTTTATATCTGCAATGCTCAAATGGCCAAATGAAGCCTACTGAACATGATGACTAGATAAAGGTTATTGGTAATAATAATAGCTATTGATAATTTATAATGTATATTTTTTTTGTTTTCTTTAGATCATCCATAAATTGGAAGAATGAAGTGTAAAAGTTTTTTACTTATATGTACCGCATTTCATACAACATTTTAAAAAACATTATGAGATAGGATTGATTTGAAAATATGCATACGACAATTTTTTTTTATTAGTGATATAATCCAACATAACAAATAATTATGTGATTCTTTTAAAATTTTCATGTTATGGGATATTCAAATATTGTCTAAGCAGATCATATATGATTAAACATACAGAGCAATGAAGTAAACAACTTTTCTTATGGGATAGTAAGATTGTTTCACTATTAATGAATTTTGTTTATTGTTTTTGTAAATGCAGATAGTTATTTATCGATGTAAGATGTGGAAAATCTTGAGAAATAATGTTGAGATAGTGGCTTGGAAGTACATAGAGAACAGGAAACCAAGATGATGTTTTAAGAAATAGGATGTTATAAGGAATGGAAATAATATTTAGTCTTTATGTGAATATCAGCATAGTTAACAAAGCCCTATGACTGATACACATTTTATTTGGACAGTGTTTATATTTCTTTAAATATTTGATGTTGTAATAAAGCTGAAGAAATAGCTTTATCATCGTCCCTGTATTAGAGGATATTAGGCAGGTAAATGTCATACCTCTTCGCACTGTACCATGATTTTGAGATATGTTAAGAGTAATACTCAAGCTTTCTTCCTTAATCCTATGCATCTGTTTCTGCTATCTTTATTTCATGTAACTGCATCGTTTAGTAAGATATTTTAAAAGAAATGATAAATAATTTAGAACTAAGGTTATTCTATCGTTTTTGGATAAGATTAGTTTATTTGCTTATAAGGAGCAGAATATTATAACTTAAAATTGAAGATCCAAAGTATCCTAAGGAAAGAAAAGAATCATCAAATATATTTTGAATTTTATTTCGGAAATGAAATATAATTTTTTAAATAGGGTATCTAAACAAAGATATTTTCTTTAAAGTGATAATAATTTAAAAGCTTTAGTATTATTTATTTAAGAGAAAAATAAGTATTGCATATTTTTTTTAAATACAATATTACAATGTAAATTATGTAAACAATATGCATAGTATATTTTTGTTTATTGATTAACAGAAATATATTAATGATTACACTTATATCATACTAAAGTAAGGCTTAAATAAGAATATATTTTGATTAGTAAACATTGTGTGATAAACACTAAAATGTAGTACTGAATTTTTGGATAATATTTTGTGTAACATCTTTGACTTTGCAAGATAAAAATTTTTAATATTTTGAGAAATCCATACTCATTATAAAATTTTGTTTACTATAGAATGTTTTCTAAGTATGAATTTTTTTTAAAAATAAGATAGTTTAATAATATTAAGGATACAATGCTGTTGCTAATAAAGTAGATAAATTTATTTGTAATAAGTTAACCATAATGAGAAACCAAATAGTAACATTTTTTTTTTAAATTTTGTCCTAAATCTAAATAAAGATGTAATTAAAATATAATTTTTTTTTTTTATAACCCGGTAGATCAAACTGTAAAGTAAAAAAATTAAGGATATCCACTGTAAATAGTGTAAATAAATTGTTTATTTATTTGTTGTTAGTAATAAACGTTGTTAAATTTTGTTATTTCAAAAATTTTGTGTCCGAGCTATTTATTTCTCCACATCGCTGCATGAAATCACGATATATGCATAATAATCAAAACAAATATATAATTTTGCACAAAAGATAAATAGAGAATTATTTTAAGAATTTTAAATATTTTATTGGTATTCATTATAATTAAATAATCATAATCTTACATTATTTTATTGGTCATAAATCAGTTATCACAATATTATATTAAATTATATGCTATCATTTCCCACACATATTTTGTTTGTCAGATAATTAAAATGCTACCACGTATTTATTATATCATTACATGAAGATATAAGATCATATTATATTATTTCATTATTTTATTATGGTAATAAAATTATAGTAAAAAGAAAAGATACACAGTAGTAATTAAACAATGAAGAATATTATTATTGTTATTTATTATTATTATTAGTTTAAGTGTAGTAGATTATGACATAAGATCTTTTCTCATATTTTACTACCGTATTTTTAAATTAACTTAGAATAAACTTTATGAACCTGAGATTATTTTATTGAGCTAGATTATTAAATAGAAGATTAAAATTTAATTATCAGTTTAATCCTAGTGAGTAGTAGTTATTAAAGTCATAAGAATACTATGAGTTTGTTATTTAAAATAGTAATAAAGGGGGATAGTGTTCTTATGTCATTGAGGAGTATTCTGTGGGATATTGGCTCAATGTAATCTATCTTGTCACCTGTATTTTCACTTCAAGTCTCATGAAAATATTACATATTTATTTAATATATTTTTATAAATTGAACCTTATTCGAATTTTTAAATTTGAGCTAGTAAAATATTTTAATTTTAATGCTGAATATTTTATTTATTAATTATTAACTGAGCTAGAACCTGTTTTATTTCATATCATATATTATCTGGAAGTGAAGATGCATAATTACAGGTCGAATGTATATATTTATATATATATATATATATATATATATATATATATATATATATATATATATATATATATATATATATATATATATATATATATATATATATATATATATATATATATATATATATATATATATATATATATATAAATGTACATTTCATATCTGTGGATATTAAAATAATATTTAAATGTTTAGTTTAAAAAGATGCTTAAACTATTATTAAATGACTCTATGTCTTCAGGATTAATATTGATGCAAAGTTTATTACTAGGGTGTAGAGAGCAGAAAATGCCTTTGCAGTTGAGTCTTCCAATATAGGAATTTCTTCCTATTATTTATTTGATTATCACTTATAATGAAAAAAACTGCAATTTTATAACGTTTATTTATTCCTTTAGGAAAAAAAACTAGCTGGTTGAATCTGCTCTTGCCAAATTACAATAACTGTGCTCAAGTATCATGTGATGTGACAATTGCCAATAAAGTTATACCATGAAGTTTTAGCTAACAACTCAAATTTACAATGTTTCATTTCAAAAACTACCAAGTCCAGAGAAGTGTAATAAAATAAAACAACAACTTAAAAACATGTATAATTTAACATAGGAGATTTTTTTCATAATATTTAATAAGTATATATTGTAGTGATGAGAGACAACCTGATACACCATCCAATTATTTAAGACACTCTACCAATTGGAGCCACATAGACATATTCACTTAACCAATAAATTGCCAAGCAAAATATCATATAAACATTTTTTCTTTCCAACACATACATTTACATAAAGATCTTTTTATTTTTAAAAGAAGTAATAAAAACTATTAAATTACTAGGAAAAGAAAAAATGAACAGATAGGTACACTAGTACTGGAATAAAAGGTGTTATATGTTACTAAGTGGCGAGAACTGTACCAAAAAACTTACACATAAACTTAAAAAAATAAAAATAAATAAAAACAATGACTGAATTAAAATCTAAACACATAGCAACCATTTGTAGAAATGAAATTTAAAATATTTATAAATTATTATTTTTATTTATAATCCCATTTATTTATATTATGTCTGTTAAACAATAGGAAATTACAAGGTTAAAATGCTTAAAAAAACTTCACGCGACCTACAATGCAGTATTAATTGATATACTGTCTTCTGCATTCGATGATAGAACTTTTTTTTCTGCTTAAAAATGAATTTGAATACAAAATGGATGTGAATGTTCAAATTTAAATATATATATTTTTTTAATATTAATCAAAATGATTGAAAGCTGAATTTTTTGAAGCAATCATTTGAAATGGAAGAACTAATTTGAAAGTAAAAATTTAATTATTTGCTACTTAGACAATTTTAATTAAATGTACGTGTTACAGTAATATTCAATAATTAATTGTTTTGATATATAATAATATCATCATTGAAATCTTGAGAAGCAAATGAATCAATAAATATATATTATTTTTATATCATGATTGCTTACTGAAAAGTTTATACCATAGGGAATAATACGTCATCAATAAAGCCATGAAAAGGTAAAGATTTTACCTGCCCATTTAGAAGAAACTTGAAAACCATCTTTGCTTTCAATAAAATGCCTAACCAAATCCAAGACAGGATAATTGGAGAACATTATTATTTTTTGCCCCAGACAAGAAATTTCTATTCTTCATGGGAGCAGAACTTCATCTCCATTCATAGGAATTTATTTAGCAAATAAACTGTTTCCAGCAGACTCATCGGACTTTAATTAACAAAATGGGATAAAAATTGTGATTTTGTTTTTATTATTTTGTCTATTGTAAATTTTATGTATTAATTTCGTTTTCTACAATTGGAAGCTTATGTGTTATAATTTTGGAGAAATTATGTATGAGAAAAATAAGGGGGGAATCTTAGATTTATATATATATATATATATATCATCAACCATTATAAAAATAAGGGGGGAATCTTAGATTTATATATATATATATATATATCATCAACCATTATCAATCCACTGCAGGATGGAGGTCTCTCCAAGTTTAATCCATCTTCTCCGATCTTTAGCTTCTCTTTTCCACAACACCCTTGCACATTTTCTTATTTCATCCATCCATCTCACATGTGGTCTCTTTCTGGGTCTTTTACAATCTCTTGGAATCCAGTTTAAAATTTCAAATGTCCATCTATTATCATTTCTTTTAGCAATATGTCCAGCCCAACTCCATTTCAATCTTTTAATTTTTTCAATAAGGTCAGTAACATATGTTTGTTGTCTTACCCATGCATTGTGTTTTCAATCTCTTTTTGTTACTCCCAACATACATCTCTCCATACTCCTTTGAGTGGTCTGAAGTCTCTGTATTGCTCTTCTATTAAGTGTCCAAGTCTCAGATCCATAAGTAAGAACTGGTAAAACACATTTGTTAAAAACCATTCTTTTCAAACACATAGGCATATTTCCTTTTAGTATCAAGTTATTTCTACCAAAAGCACTCCAACCAAGTTTAATTCTATTATTAATTTCCTCCATTATGTTTCCACCTGTATTAATAATCTGACCAAGATATGTGTAACTGTTAACTTCTTCTAATTCTTCATAATCAATCTTTATTTTCATATTGTGAGCAAATCGATTAAACATTACTTTAGTCTTTTTAACATTTATCTTTATTCCTACTTTTCTACTTTCATCTGCTAACTCCTGCAACATTTCCTGCAGCTCTGAAGCATTATTTGCAAAAACAACTACATCATCTGCAAAATCTAAATGACTTAAATACTCTCCATTTACTTTCATTCCTTTAGTTTCCCATTTTAATCCACAAAATACTTCTTGCAGCACTGATGTAAAAAGTTTTGGAGATATGGAGTCACCTTGTCTTACACCTTTCTCAATATTGATTTTTCCAGTATCATTATGTAATCTAATTGTTGCTGTTGCATTTTTATAAATATTCTTTCAAATATGACAATATAAAGAATCTATACCTTGATGATCCAATGCTTTAATCACTGAAGAAATGTGTATAGAATCAAATGCCTTTTCATAATGTACAAATCCAAACCATAATGACAACTCATATTCATTTGTCCTTTCTATGACTTCTCTTAATACCTGGATATGATCTATTGTACTAAAACCACTTTTAAATCCAGCTTGTTCTCTTGGTTGGTGGAAATCCAATGCTCTGTAGACGAGTTGTAATTATCTTGGTAAAAATTTTATATTAAACTGATAAAAGGCTGATAGGTCTGTAATTTCTAATATCTTCTTTATCAATATTAATATTATTACTACATTCTTCCAATCTTCTGGTACATCTTTATCATTTAGACATTTGGTATATAACTTTGCTAAAATTGTTTCTATTTCTTCACCTGCTTCTTTTAATATATCAATTATAATTCCATAATTTCCTGGAGCCTTTCCTTTCTTCATACATTTAATTGCATGTCTTACTTCTTCATTTAAAATTCTGGGCAATTCGGAAGATGTAATAGATATAGGAGGTACTTGTTCTTTATTACTATATAATTCTTGATAAAAATCTTCTACCAATTTCATGATGTCATCTCTCTTTTTAGTAATAATTCCATCTTTTTTTTCTTATTGCAGATATAAATTTCTTACCAATACCAAAATGTTGTTTAACATTCTTGAGACTTTTATTTTCTTCTACAGCTTTCCTTGCTATTTCACAGTTATACTTTCTTATATCATTTTCAACTCTTTTCCGTACCATTTTACAAAATTCGAGATATTAAATTCCTTTAAATACATCATTTTTGTATGTCTTCATATTCCTTCTTTTCTTCATAAATTCTCTAGTCTCATTAGAAATTTTATTAGCCAATTGCTGCTTTTTTCTACCAGCTATCTTTGTTGCAGTTTTTAAAAGTGTATCAGTTATTTTCATATTAATTTTATTCAAATCTGAATCATGTTCAAAATCTCCTAACCCTTGAAACCTATTTGTAAGTTCTAATTTAAATTCATTAGAATGTTTCTGAAGATTAGGAATATCAACTGTAAATATTGTTTTTCTTAATAATTTTTGTCTCTCTAGTTTTACATTAACACGTAACTTACACCTTACTAATCGATGATCACTTCCTGTGTTAAATTTATTAAGAACATTACAATCTTGAAATATGTATTTCCTGTTAGTCAAAATATAATCCAATTCTGCTGAACCTTCATTTGAATGCTTGCATGTCCATTTCCTTTTAACATTTTTCACAAAAAATTAATTCATAATATTTTTCTTTTTCTGCAAACTCCACAAGTCTATGTCCTCTCTCATTTCTATTACCATAACCAAAATTACCTACAGCAATTTCATCTTTCATTTGTCTACCAATTCTAGCATTAAAATCTCCCGTAACAATTTTAAAATGTTGTTTACTCTGATCAAAAGCCTTTTGTACATCCATATAAAAATCTTCTACTACTTCATTACTATGAGAACTTGTTGGGGCATAAACCTGAATTATTTGCATTTGGTATCTGCTATTAAGTTGTATAACTAATCTTGCAACTCTGTCCGATACACCATCAATCTCCACAATATTGTTCTTCCACTTTTTATTTATAATGAATCCTACTCCACTTGTATTTCCAATATTTGTGCCTTTATAATAGAGTATATGTCCACTTTTTAAATCAATTGTTTCTTCACCTTTTCTTCTAACTTCATAAAGTCCAATAATGTCCCATTTAATATAAGACAATTCTTCTTCTAATTCTTGCAATCTTCCTTCACTTGAAAGTGATCTGCAGTTGTAAGTACCTAAATAAAAAGTCGTCATCAAATGGCAGCCTGGGTCCACAATCAGGGGATTCTTAGCACCCTCTGCCTTCGGCCTCCAACCGATGCCTTGGTTGTTGACTTTACAGCCTCCTGGGAATAAGGGCCATGCTTTATTTTTTCTGTCATAATTGTATATATGTATTGGAAAAATATTTATCATTTAAACAAACATTCATTCTTCCTTATCAGGCACTGAGAAGAAAAAACATGGTGTTTCTTGTTCTTAAAATCAGAGGTTAAAAAGCCAATAAACTCACCATGCTGGCTAATGCGTGTTGGTGAGTAGCCCATCCATGTTCGTATACTATATGAATAATCACATAGTAATAACAGCTGCAATGACAAGAACGTATGGAGTGGACATTAGGAATTTGCCCTTCTTGGTTCCTTTAAGGCCTCCAAGAAAAATCAAAGGGTCTCCTTTCAGTTAATAGCAAACTCCTTTGTGCAGCCTATATATATATATATATATATATATATATATATATATATATATATATATATATATATATATATATATATATATATATATATATATATATATTACTATTTTTAATTGTATAAAGAATAAAAAAAATACTAGTTTTGACCTCCCAATCTGACTGACTTTTGACAACATATAGGAAATTGAAGGTAAGAAATTTTAATATTATCTTACAGTAAGCAAAACACAATGATAGAGTTTTATTTTTTTATTATTAATTAAGCTTATTTTTATATTGCTTTTATAAATCAATGATTTATAACCATTGATTTATCTAGACAATAAATATTTTTTTTGTTATGTTTGTATACATATTTTAAATTAGTCACTAAAATCACAATCACATATACATATTATAATTTTACTTATTCATTGTTGTAAATAATTAGTCAAGTACATGAACTTCTACCATTGGATTTAAGGCAAGGATTTTATTTTTATTAATATCATTATAGATATCGATATTGTAGAAATTCATCCTTGACAAAATCAATTAGATGTATCAGATTTAATTGTTATTCATATTTTTTTTTTGTTAATCAATAAATGTTTATATAATTTGTTATTTTAATTTGGTCTCTAACTCATCATTATTTCCATATCCACCATCAGCTTTATAACTCTTCATTATTTATATACCCATCAAAAACATTATCATCTTATTTAGTTTTACACTTATCAATATTATTAATATGATAGAGAAAATACATATACATATTTAAGTCATTTATTATAACTTTTAATACATATATACTTATACTGCACATACATATTTTTATATATCTTATGGTTAATTGATTTTTTTGGTAATTAATTATCACCTATATAGAGGTGCAATAACTACTATTAGTGTGATCTCTTTCCCTGATAAGAGAGCTCAATAAATTACTCCCTGAATTTGAATATTGTGGTATAACATGGCTAGAAAGGGGTGAGAAATGGATGAACTGACCCAAATTGTATCTACATTAATAAAAATAAGTAGAGCTAGTCTATTGGAATCACTTGCATCCTATCTGAAGACCCAAAGTCCGACCATAGTAAGATGTGCTCCCCTATCTCTTTTGGAATCCACCAGCCCGTTACTTCTGGCGCCCAATGTTTTGACATGAATATCAATTCTCGAAAGAGATCCAACTATTGAACTCATAAAAAAAAAATATATTTTTTTAGTTTGAAATCTTTATCTTAAATCGTTTTTGCATATATATATATATATAACCCCTATAAACTTACACATCTAACACATAATTGTTTCATATAATTACAGCTTTGAAAAGTGTATGTAATATTTTTTATTATTATAAATAATTATATTAAATGAAAACTATATATAGAATGGTATGTACAATTTGAGGAATATAGATGATGAAATGAGCCGAGACCAACTATTAAATAAATAATCATTGATTAAATCATAGTTAAAATAGATGCGTCTGGAAAAATAAAAGATAAGGTTTTTTTTGAAAAAATGGGAAATAAAAGTTACATACATAAGGGAAATCTAAACTAAATGCAAATGGCAAAAAGATGGCATATATATATATATATATATATATATATATATATATATATATATATATATATATATATATATATATATATATATATATATATATATATATATTGACTTGTATTTATAAAACCAAATAATATATTTTAAATTTATAAATAAAATTTTAATGTTAACCAGAAGTAAGAAATATTTATTAAATATGGATCTTAAGCATTTACCAGAATCAGAGAGTAGTAGTGATAGTGAAATAGAAATGACTACCACTATTATTGAGGAAGAAGTGTTGTATAGCCAAGCATCTGGGGATTCTATAAATGAAACTGAACACTTACCACAGGTGCAGGAAGAGAACCAGTTGGTTAGTCAAACTCCAGAGACTCCTATTAATAAAATCAGACAACAACCTCAAGCTGAGATAGCACTAACTTTAGGTGAGCAGACAGCTATTATGCAAATGCTCCAATTGATGAAAGACCAAATGATCATGGAAATAAATGATAGAATGTTTAACTTAGAAGCAAAGATAGATACTAATAACAATAGATTAAAAGCAAAGATAGATAGTTATAACAATAGATTAAAAGCAAAGATACATAGTTATAACAATAGATTAATAGCAAAGTTAGATAGTTATATGAGTAATTTTGAAACAAAAATGGTAACCAATACTGATATAAGTCAAAGGTTAGAAAATATAGTAGAGAGTGATCTGGAGATTATTGCTAAAAATATCAGTGGACTAAAGGACCACAACCCAGAACCCAGTTTCTCACAGCAGATAATACCTGAGATAAGGGATGATCCTATCAAATTTATCACAGATATTCCAATATCAGCTACACAAGTGCCTACCCAGCTAATTAACCATATGAACACAATATCGACATTAGAAAAAAGTCATCTATATTCACAAAGTCAGATAGAGAGTTCATATCACTCAACAAATCTCTCTTTAAATAATATAAAGTTTAAGATAGATCATGAATCTCAGAAGTTGAGACAAGAACAGATGGATTATAATGCCACATCTCAAGTAAAACTAAGCTCTCAAATTCTTAAGGATAACCACTTAATAAATTCACAATATGTGAGACAGTCTTATATTTTAAAGGTATCATGAAAAAATACATGAAAGATGATGAGATGGGAAATGAATTGGATATATATTTAAAAACATTTCATCATAGTCATATTTTTATGAAAGCATAATTAAAGTATTGTCCAGGCAAGATACTGATGAACTATATAGCAGCTATCAGAATATAGTATTGTTAACACACAAGACTGCTACCATGATAAGTCACCACAATAACCACACTACTTTAGGAATTTTTGATAATAACAAAGGCTATGAACATTTTAGATGTTAGCTGTGACATTTAAGTGCACTCTACTATCAACATGATTGCCCAGATAGGCAAGACAATTTTAACATGGTAGAGAATGCCACATTAGAAATCACTAAACAAACAGATTGCCAGTTTCATAAACTATGCAATACATATGAAGATGCTTTTACATTCATTAGGCATAGAGAAATACTAGTGCATAAAAATCTAATAAAGGGATGGACTTCAAAGATTGCAATTTGGAATTTGTACACCAGACAACTCAAAAGTTTATGAATACAAATTTTAATTGTGAGATAATATACTGTATGAAAAAAAAAAAAACTTAATACTAGAAAGTTAATGCTAATTTAGTTACCTTTTTATATAAATATTATTTTGAAGAATATATTGTTTTTAAGAAGGTTTAAAAACAATTAGGGCATAAATAGATGCACCTACAATTTTTTACCACTAAACCACTATTTATGGTCAATAAAAGCAAATATATGGTATAAGTTGACTTAGTAGCATTAGAATGCAATGGACTCCAATATAATATTTTTTTTTAAATAAAAGTATACATATGTAAAACAATCAATGAGTGTACCAACTCATGCCTATACCAGTATATCCCACAGAAATAAATGTGGAACAGGAAAAATTACAAGCATATGAAAGGCTCAAGAAAATGGCTGACTAAAGAAAAAATAAAAAGGAAAGGTATATCAAAATTTTAAAGTAGGGGACAAAGTCTTGATAAAAACCCCACATGTAAGTAAACCGTAAGATAATATGTACCATAAGTTTTTCAATTAATATGAGGGACCATTTACAATAGTAAAACAATATGGTCATAATGCATATTGGATTGATATTGGAGGAGAGGTACGAGAAACATATAATGCCCATATCTTAAAACCATATCCTGGAATCTCCACATGAACATACAGTTGCCTTATAGAATGCACAACCCAGCTGGAATAATAACTAGAAGTGATAATTAAAGCATAGTAAGAGATAAAATCAATATCAGGGGAAATATATATATTTATATCTAGGTGATTAAAAAAAGAGTATAACAAGGGATATTATATTTTTATATTTTTTTGTTGATGATGATATACCCAGGTTAATGCTTTAAAAGCATTGGGTTATCCTGACATTAACGAAGATAGAAGAGTCAATCCATACAGAGTGATGGATACTCTAATATTTAGTTAGACCTTAAAAAAATCCAGTACGACTCAAAAAAGGAGCAGGATGAAGGCTAAAAAATAAATTTATGTGCCATCTAAATAGAGACACGTTACTGGTTAATTGTTTGGTCCACCTAACCATCAATAAAAAGAAAATAAAAAAACCCTCAGTTCAAATCACACTTTAAATGATGTATGATTTAACCATAAAAGGAAAGTGTAAAGTAATTTTGAAAGACTAGCTGATAAAATTAAGCAGCATTGGAGTAAATTTTTTAAAACTCTTCATTGAAACCTAACAAATCCAGCATTAAACAAACACCTACTTATACGTTAGTGATAAAATTCTATCCATATGTCAGTATTTTAACCCTGTAAGTAAGGGGTGTTGTAGTGATGAGCTACAATCTGATACACCATCCAATTATTTAAGACACTCTACCAATTGGAGCCACATAGACATATTCACTTAACCAATAAATTGCCAAGCAAATTATCATATAAACATTTTTTCTTTCTAACACATACATTTACATAAACATCTTTTTATTTTTAAAAAAAGTAATAAAAACTATTAAATTACTAGGAAAAGAAAAAATGAACAAATATGTATACTAATACTGGAAAAAAAGGTGTATATGTTACTAACTGAGGAGAACTGTACCAAAAACTTACACATAAACAAAACAAAAAACAAATGAAATTTAAAATATTTATAAATTATTATTTTTTTATTTATAATCCCATTTATTTATATTATGTCTGTTAAACAATAGGAAATGTCAAGGTTAAAATACTTAAAAAAACTTCACGTGACCTACAACACAGTATTAATTAATATACTGTCTTCTGCATTCGAAGATAGAACTTTTTTTTTCTGCTTAGAAATGAATTCGAATACAAAATGAATGTGAATGTTCAAATTTAAATATATATATATATTTTTAATATTAATCAAAATGATAGAAGGCTGAATTTTTTGAAGCAATTATTTGAAATGGAAGAACTAATTTGAAAGTAAAAATTTAATTATTTGCTACTTAGACAATTTTAGTTAAATGTACGTGTTGCAGTAATATTCAATAATTAATTGTTTTGATATATAATAATAATGTCATTGAAATCTCAAAAAGCAAATGAATCAATAAATATATATTATTTTTATATTATGATTGCTTGCTGAAAAGTTTATACCATGGGGTAATAGTACGTCATCAATAAAGCCATGAAAAGTTAAAGATTTTACCTGCCCATTTAGAAGAAACTTGAAAACCATCTTTGCTTTAAATAAAATGCCTAACCAAATCCAAGAGAGGATAATTGGAGAACATTATTATTTTTTGACCCAGACAAGAAATTTCTATTCTTTGTGGGAGCAGAACTTCATCTCCATTCATAGGAATTTATTTAGCAAATAAACCATCAGACTTATCGGAAGTTAATTAACAAAATAGGATAATAATTGTGATTTTTGTTTTATTTTTTTGTCTATTGTAAATTTTATGTATTAATTTCATTTTCTACAATTGGAAGCTAATGTGTTATAATTTTGGAGAAATTCTGTATGAGAGTAGTAAGGGGGAAATCTTAGATTTATATATATATATATATATTTTTTTATATCTTTATACAATTAAAGATGATAATATATATATATATATATATATATATATATATATTATCATCTTTAATTGTATAAAGAATAAAAAAATTACTAGTTTTGACCTCCCCATCTGACTGAGTTTTGACAACATATAGGAAATTGAAAGGTAAGATATTTTAACATTATCTTACAGTAAGCAAAACACAATGATAGAGTTTTTTATTTCTTTATTATTAATTAGGCTTATTTTTATATTGCTTTTATAAATCAATGATTTATAACCATTGATTTATCTAGACAACAAATATTTTTTTGTTGTTGTTATGTTTGTTTACATATTTTAAATTAGTCAGCTAAAATCGCAATCTCATATACATATTATAATTTTACATATTTGTTGTTGTAAATAATTAGTCAAGTACATGAACTTCTACCATTGGGTTTAGGGCAAGGATTTTATTTTTATTAATATCATTATAGATATCGATATGGTTGAAATTCATCCTTGACAAAATCAATTACATATATTAGATTTAATTGTTATTCATATTTTTTTTTGTTAATCAATAAATGTTTATATAATTCGTTATTTTAATTTTCCATATCCACCATCAGCTTTATAACTCTTCATTATTCATATACCCATCATAAACATTATTATCTTATTTAGTTTTACACTTATCAATATTATTAATATGATAGAGGAAATACATATACATATTTAAGTCATTTATTATAACTTTTAATACATATATACTTATACTGCACATACATATTTTTTATATATTTTATGCTTAATTGATTTTTGATAATTAATTATCACCTATATAGAGGTGCATTACACTTATCAATATTATTAATATGATAGAGGAAATACATATACATATTTAAGTCATTTATTATAACTTTTAATACATATATACTTATACTGCACATACATATTTTTTATATATCTTATGCTTAATTGATTTTTGATAATTAATTATCACCTATATAGAGGTGCAATAACTACTATTAGTGTGATCTTTTTCCCTGATAAGAGAGATCAAGCAATTACTCCCTGAGTTCAAATACTGTGGTATAACGTGGCTAGAAAGGGGTGAGAATTGGATGAACTGACCCAAATTGTATATAAGTTAATAGAAATAGGTTGAGCTAGTCTATTGGAAGCAGGTACAATCATAGGTTATGTATTTCATCATGTAATCACTTGCATTCTATCTGAAAACCCTAAGTCCGACCATAGTAAGATGTGCTCCCCCTATCTCTTTTAAAATCACCCAGCTCGTTACAATATATATATATATATATATTAATAATTATATATTACCCTCCCATACATATCTAAAATCTCCAACCAACTGATCAAGGACTTGTCTAGCAAATTTAATATCAGTTTTCATACATCCCTCCTGTAACAATCAGCTTATCAATAATTCAGAAGACAAAATTGATTCCTCTCAGACCCCCCATGTCGTTTATAGCAACTCATGCCTTCAATCCAGATGCCATGCCATTTATTATGGTAAAACCAAAACCAGCATAACCAACAGGACTGCTCAACATAGATACACTTACAATAGAGCAAAGAAAAATAATGACAATTCATCAAAATATTTGGAACATTCTAAGAAGATTGGTTATATATTCGAACCATCTGACCCCAAGATAGTTTGAATTGAGAAAAACAACATCAAGCAGAAAATTAGAGAGGCATACTTTATTGCTGATAACAATAACTTTATCAATAGATGAAATGCCTGCTTCAACATCTCCAAATGCTGGACTATCTAAATGATTTGCATATATTTTGCATATTGCCATTATCTCCCTGTTTTGCACTACTCAGTATTGCCATGAATATGAGGCAATCTACCTCAAAAGCTCTAAGCATTTAATATTTTTGCACTTTTTATACCTTCTCTTTCAAGTGCTTTACATGCTTTTAATTTTATTTATTAATAAGTATAAGTGAAAATAATAATTTTTAAACAGTATTTTATTATTTCGTGATGTCTTAATACTAATTCATTTACATTTTAAAAATGGAGTTCAAACAAACTTTCTTTCATTTGTAAAATATTTTTTATTGTCTATTATCAGATAATTTATTTTATATTTGAAATATTAAAATAATGTTTAAATATACTATTTTCACTTTTCCAGTAATAAATAAAATACTATTGAAATACTATATAAATAAATGTTTAAGACATAAAATAAAATAAAAAACTTGCAAATATAATTCAAATGGTCTCTAGGAGCTGTCAAAGGACTATTGATAAAACTAGTTGTCAAAATGTTAAAATACATTTCCTTATCATTAAAACATTTTGTCTTCTCAATTGTAAAATCATAAAATACATTATATCTTTCATACTTGGAAGAATAATTATTTGTAGCTTTTTAATTTAATATTAACTGTTAATTTTAAAATTGTTTCACAGGTTTCAATTATTTCAATATTAAAGTAATAATATTCTTGTTTTAAAATGCAATTGCAACAAATACAATCATATGCAAAGTTACAATACAAATAAAAATTTTATTTGCAATCTTCAAATAGTTTTGTATATCTTGTCCCAAGTCCAAAAACAAAAAGCACTTGGATGATTCAAACAGATATGATTACACATTATTGCTATATTCTTTTTTAGTTTCAGCATAATTTATTTTAAATTGATAGTAGTTTTCCTTTTATGAAAAGCAATAATTATTTTTAAAAAAACATAATTGGGAAAATTGACAAAGAATGGAGCAGATATTCATTTAAAAATATAACGAATGAAATTAAAAGTTGAATTGATTACACCATAAGTGACCACACTAATTTCTCTAGAAACATCATTTATACCTTTTTGACTTTCGAATAGTTAATTAGCTAATCAAATTTACTGATATAGCATTGAAAGTGAGAAAAGCATTCTTTTCAGAATTCACCAATTTTAATTAAAATTGTGTGACTGGTAATTTTTAATTCAACAGAAATCCATTTATTTGGGAATGAAATAAATTTTATTTTACAATTGAAATACATTTGGGTTATCAAAATTTCTGTATGTACATACATATCCTGCAATATTATATGGATATTGTTAAAATGTGAAACTATGTAAAAATATTGTCTATGGAACTAAATTGGATAATTATTTAGTATTTGAAGAAACTGAGCCTTTGATTGACACAGCTAACTCATTCAATTTTCAGTTGTCAAATCAAACTGAAGCCAGTGCTGGAGAGAATCCTGCCAAACTTCAGTCTGAATACAGCCTTATTGATTCTAATAAAGAATTTCAATCCCAAAATTACATTCGCTCTCTTCCCCCTCTACGCAAATGCAAGAACAGAAACAGAAAATATAAATCACATAAGTCAAACTCTTCCTCTTCTGCAGAAAATGTTGTTATAGATGATATCCTTAACCTTAATCATACTTCAGGGGCAAAAAAAAATAAAACATGAAAGCCCTAGTCTTTCAGAAACACTAATTGATCTAAGAACTACAGAAACCTCTTTGAAGACTATATCTACATATAATCATAATGATTGTGAAGACGTATTACAACTGGAAGAAATCAGTTTATCTTCCTCTCTTGTTAATCATATCTCAGAAAAGGATATCCTCCATTATAAAAGTGACTGGAATTTCAATAGCCAACTCCAAGTTGAAGTGGATTGTCAGGATGATAGTAATTCAAATAATTCAGAGAATGATTAATATAAGAGGCTTAAATTCTCATGACAGGGCATATGCTTCATCACACTGGTTTCATTCTCATAGACCTGATATTTTATGTCTTAGTGAGACTAAATTACATTTGCAATCAGAATCATGCATAATTGATATGATATATAGTTTTGGATATTTTCTCTATTACTCTTATTCAGCTTCTGGTGGGGTAGCAATCATAATCAGCAAGAATTCACAAATCACATTGTTCAAATTACTATTCATTGACTCAAATTGCCTAATTGCAATCATACAGTATCAAAGCTGGTACTTTAATATGGTAAATGTATAACTTCCTAAATCTCAAGATGCTGTTACAAGAGTGATTAATGCAATTAATTGAACACTGAGAACTAGCCCTTTAAAATGATTATTATTGGAGATTTTAATCATACATATCAAGTCTTCCAAAAAAATATATTGGTTACATAAATCAGTCTCTGTGCAGTGGAAAATTCTTTTTTTATAATGAAGCATTCTCTTTTTATACAAAATCATCATATTCACTAATTGATTTACTTTTTTTTCACATTCATTATCATCACAAATGGAAGCTCATCTATGGCCCATTGTGTTCTTTGATCATTATGCTCTGGAGATTAAAATAATTCCATCAAATATTGTACAATCTATCATTGAGATTCCAAGGACTATTCACATGCTTACAAAGTTTAATGCCACTATTAAACTGATCTCTGAAGCTTATATCAATTGCCATAGAACAAAAATTTTAACACTCCCTGTGGTAGATGCATGGAAGACTTTTACTGAGACACTAATAAAGTTAATAAATTATTATTGTACTGCTAAAACTAAAGGTCCAGTTATTCTTCTCAACTCCATAGCATGTGATCTCAAAAATATTTCGTATGAAGCACAACATATTTCTAACATTTTAAATTTAAAATTCAAATACAATGCTAAATAAAAAGGGCCAAACAATAACTCCATCACCAACATTGCTGGACTAGGGGGTACTGATATGGACTCTTGGCTCTACAAGAAGATCAAAGGCACTTAGGTCCATTGAGATACAAGGTAACTGATATACAGGCTCTTCCATGCTTCTCAGAATTTGGGAATATTATGCAAAAAAATTCCAACCACTTGGCATTTTATTTGTCAGGAAATGTTTTGTTTATGAAAATTCTGATAAACACAAAATTACTAAAGCAAGAATCTTTTCAAAGATTTCATCATTCCCTGACAAAACTAACCTTGGATTACATGGAATACCAAAATTTTTATTACTGCATTTATGCACATTTTCAGTCTCCATTATTAAAAAAAAATGGTAAACTTCTTGGCTAGCAGTTGCCAAGAAATTAATGGGCTTTGCCCCATAGGCTTGGTCCTGCTTGTTAAAAAACCTGAGGGACAAACAATCTTGATAGGCTTCAGCCTATCTCTTTTGTGCCATTGCTTATAAAAACCATTGAAGGCCTTATTAGAGAGGATATAAAAACAAACCTTATTAGAAAATTATTAACCTATCAGTTTACAAAGAAAGGGAGCTCTACTTCTGATGCCATCAGTCAATTTCGACTCCTAGTCAATCATGTTCACAGAAAAAGAATGCCATGGCCAGTTGCAGTTCAACTTGGCTTTTCCAGAACCTTTGATTGTGTCAGGATCAATATGCTACTTGGTGTACTGGAGGAACTCCAAGTGCCTCTGGCATATCTTCAGATGATTGAGAACCTTTTCCTTAACAGAGAAGTGGTTCTCTCACTTGATGGAAGATCTGTTCTAGGTTTTCAGCCTTGTGTATCCATCCATCAGGGCTCACCACTAAGTGCACTACTGTTCACAGTCTACATGAAACCATTGCTGTTGAACATCAAGTCTTTCCTTTCAGGGATTTATATTCCTTTATTAAAAAAGAACATATGCCATCTTTTTATATGGATGATGTGGCTGTGTTTCTCTCATCTCAGGATGAGTTCTCTAGACTTGAGGAACTCCTAGACCAGTTTGTATGTGAAATTTGGCCTGGCAATTAATAGAGCAAAGTCAGCAATGTGGTCCATCCTGACAGGAAAGCAAATATCTGGTAGACTAAAAGCTCCCCCACAGAAATTTCTTGTTTTTAGTATTGCTTCTTCTCTAGCAGCCATGAGAAAAGAACTAGAAAATTCATTAATTTTAAAGATTGAAAAGACTATTAATTCACTATCTAAAATTTATCTTTCTCTGTTTGGAAAGGTTGCACTCCTCAATTATGTGATTTTACCAAAATTATTTATTATCTAGCTGGTTTTTCACCAACAATTTGCTTAATCTGGAATGTTGAATCTCTATGCAAAAAGCTGTGCTGGGGAGGGAAGACACCAGCAATAAATCTTAATATTTTGCAAAAACCAAGATATCTTATTGGTTTAGGACTGCACTCAATTAATTTTTTTTCTGATACAGAGGACTTACAATGTCTTTGTTGAAATTTTCAAAGACAATGCAAACATAGAAAGTGCCATACCTTTTGAAAAAATAATCCTCACTGATCATCAATTCCCTCATAAAAGAAATATCTGGATGCAACAACAATTAACTATTGTCTTTAATAGCATCAAAAGCTCTAGCTCCATGTTTGATGAAAAAATATAATACTGGAGTTCTTATCAATTAGTTCACTCTGCTAAATCTAGGACAGAGAATCTTCTTACATTTGCAATCCCTCATCTCATAAGGCTGACTAAGTTCCTGAAATTGCAGCCAAAGTTTGTGGATTTTTTGGTTAAGATCAACCTTGGAGCCTGGCCTACTGGGATGTTTCTTTGTAATCAGAGGGGACACAACATTGATACAATATGCACTCTTTGTAAAAGATTTGATGAGTCCATTGAACACGTACTCTATCAATGTGAATAGTGGACTCAGTTATGGAATATTACACTACAGAGGATTACAGGATACATTTCTTCAAATGTCTACCTTAGTGATGCATTCAAAAATGGAAATTTTGGCTCCATCTGCCTGGCCATATTCATAAATTTTATCATATGGTAGATTACATATAAGGTATTATTTGATAGAGAATTGGCCGTTTCTATTAAAGTTATTTTCATAAATTTATTATATAAAGCTAAAGAAAGTGATCTAAGAACATGCCTGCCTAGCCTTGCTGAGCAAACCTGAAGTCAATTAAATATTTAGCAATGGCCATGTATATTATTTATTTATGACACTCAAACTTTACATGCCATGGAATTTATATGCCAAATTAGATCAACCCTGATAAGTAACATAACATAATTTTTTTTCTTTTAATTGTGTACTCATCATCTAGTTTAATAACTAATTATTCTTTAATGTGTCAGATATGATTGTAAACCTAAACTCTATATTGCAATGTATATTTTACTTTTTGTGCAAATAAAGATTATTTTGAAAAAAAAAAGAGATAATTATTAAATATATATTGCTTTTTTATTACTGAACTTAAGTTTATATATTACTGACTACAAATTATAAAGTAATATTGCTTATTTTGATAAACAAGCTGATTCTGTAGTATAAAAAATTATTATAAATTAACAAAAGCTATTTTAAGTTTTCCCTATATATATATTATAACGATCCGGAGAATTGAGCTTAACGTGATCTGCACTACAGGGCGCCATCTAAACATTTGAACCTAGAAAAATTTATAAAGTAGGCAGATATGTAAGTAAAAAAAAAAATTTTTTTTTGTTTTTTTAAATTTTGATTCTGGTTGTTAGCCCAAGTCACTTGCTCAGGGAGTAGCAGAGATTTAATAATATAATATCTTATCTAATTATATTTCAATATTAAAAAATAAATAAAATAAGCCACTGCCTGTAATTAACATACAAAAATTTATTTACGCATATATATATATATATATATACATACTATTATTAGTTTGCACAGATTTGTTTAAAAATGTTGAGTATAGATCAGTTACATAGATTCCACAGTCAAAAACATTTCAAAATAAACATAAACGATCAAAATACAAAATCATTGATACCGTCAATTGCAGAGGGAAATTTATAAGTAACCCAATAGCATTCACCGTAAGATGCTTGCATTAACACCAATAACTTAAAAGACATCCGAATAAATACATTTTAGATACTCACTGTAAGGTATCAGTATTTACCGAATGTTTAAATATATTTTGATAGAATATGAAAACCAAAAACATAATCAACCGGTAACGAACCCATGCAAGCATCTATACCCAACTTAAATTTAATGCATCTTTATTTAGAGTGTCGAGTATGAATAGACTACATAGATTTGCATTTGAAAAGAACATATTCAATCCTTGTTTAACCTTAGGCCAAAGGTTCACAGTCAAACCAAACTTCAATCCATCTGATATATCGATGTGTTCAATGTAATATGAATACGGCAGCACAATTAGGTTAAGAAAAGAAACTGCTTCTCATCAGATAGGAATATTACATCTATCTGACAATGAGAGCAAAAAAAAAACTCCATAGGAAGGAACTGCAGTCTCCGTCTTATAATTCCTCCCATAGGCAAAATGAGTGTGTGCAGCATATAATAGCGATTCTGCCCATAGCAAATCTCGTACTACATCTACTAATTACACCAATTTATCCAATCCATTGACCTAATTCAACTATGAAACGAATAACCTAAGATTACCCTCCCCTAATATAATTTTACAAATCTATATAGACATACACACCCGACTTAAGTGTAATATTTATATAACTAGTTTAATGAAAAACAGAAATCATAATAAAACTTAAAGAACAAATAAATAAATAAATGGAAATGATTTTACAAAAGAAATACATTAAATAAAATTATAACTAATTAATAAATAACGTTGGTCAGATAGGAATCTATTTCTTAATTATTTTAAATGTGGAAAGTTTTTAATTTAATGTTCATTAATTATAAAGTTCTTACAGTTTAAAACAGTTCATCTTTATCTGTTGCTTGCCATTTGAACATAAATTCCCATGCCGTCCTAAAAGATTGGTTGAGTTAGCCATTGTTTTTCATTTATTTATCCAGAGGTCTTTTAGTTTAGTTGGTCCTTAATGTAGAAAAAAAAAAAGATGTCATTTCTCTTTTTTTTTTTAACAAAACTGAAGGGATTGAAGAGTGTGTCTTTTCAATTCCTTCTCCTTCAACTCCACACTAACACATATAGTCACATCGTAATAACTAATTCTCTTTTATTTTCAAACCTTTCCTTTTATAATAATTTTGTGGATTAACTCAACATTACATCATGATGGTGAAAACCTTTTCATTGAGGTCCGATTTCCCGATGGATTTCTTTCATTTGCTAAAAGTTTCTATTGTTTTCCTATCTGACCGATGGTTATACATTTAAATGCCCAAAGGCTAGTTTACTAATTAAAATAATCAATTCCATTTTACAAAAGATTAATTAATTTGTTTTCAAACTTAAACATATATTTTTATCTCTCAATCTTTTTAAGATTTAGTTTTAAAATACTTTTTTTTTTAATAAAGTTTTATTTTAATAAATATTTATCTGTGCGATTTTATATATATGCGAGTTTAAGATGATTTTTTAATTTTCAGTTTTTAATTCTTAAAAAAGAAATTTTTATTGGCAAACTTTTTTTTTTTGTTTACTAATAAAAAATAATGTAATGTACATATGTGCCCGTTACAATATATACATATATATATATATATATATATTAATGCTTAATATGTGCCCGTTACAATATATACATATATATATATATATATATATTAATGCTTAATATTTGTATATATTTATTTCCAGACAGAGCAGCACTATAGGTAGGGAAACTACCTGCAGTACTTAGTTCGAACATCGTTTATCAGTTCTACAATACATGCTACAAAACAACACATCTGATGCCACATGAGTAAACATTTCTTTAGGCGCAGAGATCGGGTACATACAAGAGACTCATTTACTTTATTTTAGAATTAGACCTATAATAACAATGAATCAGACATTTATATATATTTAAATAGTCAAGGAGATACTATTCTGAATGTGTGTTGAACAAATAAACACATGATGGCAGACATATGATTTGAAATTATTTTAATGAATACATTTAATAATAATTAACTTCTAGTAGCAGTATTTTTTATCCCAATACCCTGTATTTTCACAAAATGAGGTACAATTACTTATTAATATAGTTTAGTTACCTGAATATTTGGAATAAGTATTTATATGATCATGCCTCTGAGAATTTAATATCTTTTGCAATGCAAGAGTTTCATTTACCTTACAGAAAGAATTAATTATGGGCAGACATTGATCTGAGAGAAAATTTATGCTGGATAATATATCGATGGAATCACACTTGAAATACTACAATTAATTACGAAGAAACATGTGGTACATTTAGAGATGTGATGAGAAGGTGACAATATGTTGAAATTGCAGAGCCAATGGATAAATTTTAAATGATGGGCTCACATTTTCCATAGGCCCAAAAGGTAAAGTGTTCACATTAGCATCATCATGTGTAAGTGACTGTGCTGCAATTACTCCCTGACTGTGTGACAGGTATCAAGTCCTATGGGAACATTTTGTATGTCTGCTTATATATGATGATGAAGATATAGTATTTACTATTGATCTGGAATATCGAAGGCTCGAAGATGGGTTTTCGCATCTCTAAACTGTCACATATCTATCTAATGTATCAAATCGGTCTTATTTTCAAAATTAAATTTGAAATTTATGACTCAGTCTTCCAATACCAACCTTTAATAAATTAACTTATTTTGCCCTCCAATAAGTGTAATTAGTGGATTTGTTTAAATACACTAGCTTTATTATTTAAAACTCAAAAGCAGGTTTCAAAAATAATTTTTAAGAATTATTGTATCCACCACCTACTTTGTGGTAGACTCTCACATTTACAATAAGGGAAACAAGAATTTGTATTGATTAATATAGAACTAATTTGAACAAAATAATTTAACATGAGTAAAATATCAATAATATGACTTGCAAGACACACTTCCATTATTTCATGTAATCATTTATTCCCTAAAAAAATATGGTGATTTCTGAGCTGACATGTCAACATAAGTATATAAAAGAGATCTAAAAATTGATCACTGCACAATATGTCAACCATTTTAATTATTATTTACATTCAAAGATCATCTGAGTCTGGTCGAAAATCTTATAGGCATGCTATTACTAAAGTAAAAAATGCAAAATAGAAATATATACCCAAAAAAGTAGAGAAGAGTCAGGTAAGCCAAATTATTAGAATAGATTTACAGAGTTTAGATTAATAATTATATTTTATAAGTACACAATTTATAATGTTTAGCTATAGCTGGGAAATAGAAATTTAGAGTAATCTATAGGCCTTGGGTACAGGTACCTGTTTTATAAGGAGATGAATTTTCACATTCCAGATTAGTCACATATTGTCCATTTAGTTTATAACAGCAGCTTACATTTAATAGCACTCTGGTTATGGTGTTCATTTTGATATTTATGGTAGCTTTCCATCTATCTTGACAGCAGATTACCATTACTCAACTTCTGAAGAGCACATGTGGAGGTTTGGGCATTTGACTGACCATTTATGGAGGAGAATAGCTCCATTGCTTTCTACTCAAACATTTTAAAATATTTTTCTCTATGAAAAATTAATTTCTGATAGCCAGAAGCACATGAATCAAAATCAGGATTCACAAAACTCAAGACAAAGCTAAGCACACACCAATTAAATTATTTTTTTCCTTTTATACTGGCCATGTTTTATTTTTATCTTTCAAATTTCAGATTGATCTATTTTCCCCTAGGAGAATCAATGCATTAGTTAAGAATTGAAGATTTTAATTAAATCAGAAAACTACATTTTCTATTATCCAGATTTGTTTTTAAACCTTTTAAGATTTTGCAGCAATTAAAACTTTTAGGAATTTTTTTTTCTAATCAATCCATTATCTCCGGCCAACCATGACTTCCAAAATTTCAATTACACAGAGGATTTATAATTTATTTTTACATTTTTAAAATTAAAATAGAGTTTCAAAGTTATTAATGTAAAATAAGATTTTGGAAAATTAGAAATAAACGAATGAAAGTTTATAACCTAAAATAAAATAGATAAAGGTATATAAATATTATATAGCTAAAAAGAATTTTGAAATAATATTAAAATATTTTAATTTAGTGTTTAAATCTGTTATCGAAGTGTGTGCATTTACAGTGAATTCACCAGATGCTTATATATTTAATACTGCTACAAACACAATTCAATACCAAAAGTTTAAATTTAGGTAGGAATGAAGGTGGTGGGCTAGAGATGATAGAAAAGGTGAAACTTAAGATTCAAATTTGAATCTTACTGTTTCAATATATATAGCTCATAAAACAAGCTCTTAAAAAGCTTTGTATAATACCTCCAATCTTAGGCCAGTTTCTTTTATGGTTGTCCTCAATGAGGTGTTGGATATTCAATCATTAGGTTATGTGACATCTGACTTGATTTTTTTTTGTAATATATATCTTTGAAATACACATATTCTCTAATATTTTATTAATAATATTTTTTTAATCAAATATACTATTTGTTTGTTTACTTTTAAAAACTGGTATATTTACTTGTTCAATAAGTTTTATGTAAACATCTTTTAATTATAAATTTCAGTCTTTTCGGTCAAGTGTGAATCTTCAATGCCTATATAATATATTAAGCCATATATAAAGTTGGTTATTCACTTCTATCACAACAAATAGATTGCTTCGACAATAAACATGTTTAGTCTCTTGGTATTGTGTTGTATTGTTTAGGTATTATCTGCTTTCATGTATTCACATTTATAAATCAACTTATCCATAATAATTATTATCCATATTATCTAAGTAATTGGGAGTTTCCAAGCATATTGAAAGTTAAAATTTACTATTTATTAGACTGCTTTCAGAAACAGATTAGAATTTCCTGTTTAATGAGGTTTATTAAAACTTCTTTTATACATTTCAAACATTTTTAGTCAAGTGTCAAATCAATTAAAATTTGACTCATTTGCACTCAAAATCTGTCTTAGTACTAAATTATTAAAGACAAATTAATAAAATAGTTTAATAAATTGATTTATAAAATTTTATCAGTTGCCACGTGATATATAAGTATAACAATTAACGAAATAAAAAAGCATAGCAATTAACTATATAGGTTTAAGATAGTAAAAGAAATTGGTTTATGAATTTAATAAATGTATTATGTAAAATTAAAAATTGTAAAATTATATCTCATAGAATGAAGAACAGAAAAGAGTAAATAGTTATGATCTATTTATGTATTGTATTTTATAGCCTTCTAGATTTA
This sequence comes from Epiperipatus broadwayi, assembly GCA_028023455.1. Lineage (NCBI taxonomy): Eukaryota > Metazoa > Onychophora > Udeonychophora > Euonychophora > Peripatidae > Epiperipatus > Epiperipatus broadwayi. The sequence continues at coordinate 262,137 of JAQFVV010006246.1, read as the reverse complement.
TCTTGTGAAGAAAGTTTAGAGAAATAATTTATATTTTTTATATGGTAAGTGTGATGGCAAATCCAAATACTGTATTGCAAATTATATAGAAAATACAATTGGATAAACTAAAGAATGGATATTTAGTCTCTTCTTATTTTGTCTCATTCTAGGTTCTCTTTCTTTTCAGTCAGCAGAAATAAACATATAATTATTTGTAAGACAACTATATGAATTTTCAAAAAAAAAGAAGAAACACATGTTTAGTATAATTAAATCTGGTCTTCAAATTTCAGATAAAAGTTGCTTTGTAAAACATTCCAGTAAAAAATTACTAAAGAGTTAATTAATTTTCCAGTGTGATAACATTTTTATCACGGTGACAAAATAAATATTATTAAAAACTTAGGATGATAGGTAACAGAATTTCCAGGAGACAAAATATATAAATAGTTCTGAAATCAACGTTAAGATTTAAATGAGAAAAGACAGTGGTGCAGACAGTTTCTAGAAAGAGATAAGAAAATGGTAAAAGGGAAATAAAACAATGTTAGCAACAAAAAGCAAAAAGGTAAAAGCCTATATACAGCCAATTATTATATCTGATATAATACATGTTGTAATTTAATCTCAAATAGTCATGTAAACCATTAGATAAAATATTTTTCTACTGAATAAATTCAAATAGATGATCCATTTTTTAATGAATTAATTTATTACTACACACAACCCATCAATTATTACAATATTTTCTGTGAGTCCAAACAACCCAAGATAGATCAGTCAAAGACAAAGTAGTATTTAGTTTTTTATACAAATATGAAAGCTGATCAAATTAATCATGAATGAGATAAAATGTTGGCAGTTTATAAGAAGAAAACAATATCATAAGAAAAAAGAGGATTTTGCTATAAGTTCTTAGTAGGTATTTTCCTGTAGTGAGACCCATTTCAATAGTCTACCATTATTGTTACTCAAGAAGTTCAATTCACAGAAAGATTGAGTTTATAAAGACTATTGTATCTAAAAAAATCCATGGTTAAAACATATAATCACATAGATATGATTTTCTTTTTATATTCAAATATAAAAACTTAGAATGAATACTGGCTTGGTTTTAAATGTATCAGTTATATTGAAATGTAATATTTATGACTATGTGTTCGATATTTTGTATTTTATTTAATTGATAAATAATGTAACTAAATTATTTTCTTATTTTCTTATAAAATTTAGTTATTTTTCTGTTCAAGTCATTCCAAACAATATGTACCAATAATATATCACTAAACATGAGAAGTCTTGCGATTCTCTGGGGAGATATGTTGAAATAATAAAAGTACATAAAGATGATGATGCTGATAATCAGAGATAAAATATATAATTAATTTATAAGTACTTTTTCTATAAAAGGTGGCATATAAATTTAATTTAAATTGAATTTTAAAAAATGTTTTAGAAGAGCGTTGATGTCCATTTCAATTATCATCATCAAAGCATTATGCTATTCTTAGTCTAAAGCACTACATATTGTTGTTGAAAACATTGTGCTTAGACAATACCATTACAATGTAAATATATTGAATTAAATATTTTCATGTATTGTTATTATAATAAAAAAGGAGATTGTATCCATGTAAACAAAGATAACTTTACCATTGCTATTGCCAGGAAAGTATCAATTACTACTAAGTGACAATCATATCACACTAAGATAAAAATAAAACTTGAATATATATAATGAAAATAAACTAACTTCTTTATCACAAAATGCTGAAAATATATAACAATTGTCTACTTTTATAGCTTCAAGTGTTGTAAAGTATGATCTATGAAAAAAACTTATCTAAAAGCATATTGAATCTTTAACTGTAAACAGTCTATTGAGGAAATTTCATGAAAATGTTTTTACTGTAGTGCAACAATAGTACCTCACATTAATTACTGGAGTCTTATCTATCCTCTTCTTTTTCAAAAAAGATGGAACAATAGCAGCATAGTTAAGATCTGATGGTACATTACAAAAACAATATAATGATCATAGAATATTGAATAAATGTATAAAGAAAGAAAATGAAACTTCAATATGTATGAATACTCCATCAATTATTTTTGATCATAACAAAATGTGTAATTATGGTTTTAAATTTGATAACAGAGATGTGAAAATTATTCAAATTGAACCATGTAATGAAAAATGAAAAATTAAGAAAAAATGATAATATCTAGAAATTGAGAGGGTTTAATGAATAGATAATCAGCTAATATAAAAACAATAGAATTGTGAGAAATTTGAATGAATTGAATGATGGGTAATATAATTTTTTATTTTCTGTAAATTTGTACTAATTGATGATTGATAAAATTGTCAGTTTTACAATCGAAAGTACTTCCAGTAAAGATTATATTTATTAAAATTTGGATACTGTGTTAAATAGATTTATTTGAAGTATTATATTATTTAAAAATATAGACATTTAATATATATATATTGTAATGAGCACAGACGACGTTACACTATTTTTTTTTATTATTAAATATTAAAATAAAAAGTTCGCATTTAAAATTTTTTTTTAAGACAGAAAAATTGAAAATAAATTCTACCTTAAACTCGTATATATATAAATCACACAGAGGAGAAAAATTATTAAAATAAAACTTTATTAAAGAAAAAGTATTTTAAAACTAAATTTCAGAAAAGATTTAGAGATAAAAATATATGTTTAAGTTTGAAAACAAATTAATTAATCTTTTGTAAAATGGAAATGATTATTTTAATTAGTAAACTAGCCTTTGGGCATTTAAATGTATAAGCATCGGTCAGATAGGAAAACAATAGAAACTTTAGCAAATGAAAGAAATCCATCGGGAAATCGGACTTCAACAAAAAGTTTTTCACCATCATGATGTAATGTTGAGTTAATCCACAAAATTATTATAAAAGGAAAGGTTTGAAAATAAAAGGGAGTTGGTTATTAAGAGAGGACAGATATGTGTTAGTGTGGAGTTGAAGGAGAAGGGATTGAAAAGACACACTCTTCAATCCCTTCAGTTCTGCTAGGAAGAAAGAGAAATGAACTATCATTTTATACATTGAGGACCAACTAAACTAAAAGACCTCTGAATAAATAAAATACAATGGCTAACTCAACCAATCTCTTTAGGATGGCATGGGAATTCATGTTCATGACAAGCAATGGATAAAATTACGGACATGTTAAAACCGTAAGAACTTTATAATTAATGAACATTAAATTAAAAACCTTCCGTATTTAAATAATACAAATAGAATCCTATCTGACCAACACTATTTATTAATTAGTTATAATTTTATTTAATGTATTTCTTTGTAAAATCATTTCCATTTATTTATTTATTTATTTATTTTTTGTTCTTTAAGTTTTATCATGATTTTTGTTTTTCATTAAATTAATTATATAAATGTTAAACTTAAGTCGGGCGTGAATGGCTGTATAGATTTGTAAAGTTATATTAGGGGAGGGTAATCTTAGGTTATTTGTGTCATAGTAGAATTGGGTCAATGGATGGCATATATTGGTGTGATTAGTAGATGTAATATCAGATTCGCTATGGGCAAAATTGTTTCATATGCTGCACTCACCCGTTTGCCTATGGAAGGAATTATAAGATGGAGAATGCAGTTCCTTTCTATGGAGTTTCTTTTTATTGCTCTTCTTGTCAGATAGATGTAATATTCCTATTTGACGAGAGGCAATTTCTTCTCTTAACTTTTTGGTGCTCCTGTATTTCGTATTACATTGAATGCATCGATATATCAGATAAATTGACACCAGTTTTGACTGTGAACTTTTAGTCTAAGGTTAAATAGGGATAGAATGTTTTATTTTCAAATGCAAATCTATGTAGTCTATTCATACTCGACACTAAATAAAAATGCATTAAATTTAAGTTGTTTATAGATGCTTGCATGGATTGGTTATCAGTTAAGTATGTTTTGAGTTTTCATATTTGATCAAAATATATAGACATTCGATAAATAATGATACCTTATGGTGAGTATCTAAAACGTATTTATTCGGATGTCTTTTAAGTTATTGGTGACAATGCAAGTATCTTATGGTGAATACTATTGGGTTACTTATAAATTTACCTCTGCAATTGTCAGTATCAATGATTTTATATTTTGATCATTTATGTTTATTTTGAAATGTTTTTAACCGTTGTAATCTATGCAACCGATCTATACTCAACATTATTAAAACAAGTTTTTATAATTCCATCTGTGCGAACTTAATTAAAATGTAATCTTATAATATAATAGAAATTAAAATGTAAATTAAAATCTAAAGTAAAGTTAAAAATAATGTTAAATGTTAAAATGTAAACTGATACTAAAACAATTTTAAATCTTATATATATATGTGCGTAAATAAATTTTTGTATGTTAATTACTGGCAGTGGCTTATTTTATTTTTTTTTAATGTTGAAATATAATTAGATAAGATATGATATTATTAAATCTCTGCTACTCCCTGAGCTAGTGACTTGGGCTAATGACCGGAATCAAAATTTAAAAAAAAAAAAAAAATGTTTTTTTTTTACTTACGTATCTGCCTACTTTATAAATTTTTCTAGGTTCAAATGCCTAGATGGCGCCCTGTAGTGCAGTTTACATAAATCATCTTCTCCAGATCGTTACAATATATATATACAATTTCCAGCAGCTTCCATGTAATAAAAATATAATAGTTAAATAGCTAATGTTTCAATATATTAACACATACTTTTCTCAAAGCTTTTTTTTCCTCAAATCATAAACTATGAATTCATTTATTTATGAGAATATATATATATATATATATATATATATATATATATATATATATATATATATATATAATTTTATGTTAGAATAATTAGAGTCAAATATTAATGGCCATTAACCAATCAAAATAGTGAACTGTAAATATAAATGTAATCTTTTGAATGAAGAGAGCATTTATAGTTTAGTATTTTTCTTGATTACTGTCTATTAACAACTGACCATAAATATTCTAATATAAAATATAATATTAATCGTCTTCTTTTAACTGTGTATAATTATTATAAAATTCGAATTCCTATTATTATTCTGATATGTAGAAATAAGGACATGCTTAGTAATAAAGTCCTTGTTAAGGGGATCATCATTAAATAACCAGTCTACATTCACCTTTAATAAATCTGGAAATAGATGTTGTCATATAGCTACATGATTGAAATAGGACTTTTTAAGATATACATAATTTTTGCATTAGACATAATAGACCATCATCTGTGTAATACATTATTATATAATACTATTGTTCCATATACAGAATCCTAATTATAATATGGTCTATTAAATGCTATCATTTTCATTCTGGATATGTACACATTTTTTTCATTATAATTTTTTTATCTCTAAATAAAGTATTCTTATTTGACAATCAATTTATTATGTAAAATATATCAACATCAGACTATTTGAGTTTACAATAGTAAGGCATGTTTTTTTTTTTTTTCAAGATTACTGTTTGTAACAATATTTACATTAAAGTCTTTAAAAAAAAATGTTGTGCAATTACATTTGTATAATAATGTTTAACACCCCTTCGGTCTAAATTGCCATACTGAATTTTTTTTTAAAATACTGACCTGAGTCACAATTTTCACAATAACTTCAGTTTTAATTATGTTAGAGCAAAAAAATTACATTAATAAAAACTAGAAAAACTAAGGTAAAGAATCAATACTTTTATTTTTATTATTTGTATTACACTAACAGTTCCCACTGTCTTGCAGTCATCATTGGAGCTACAATATTCAAATATATAATTATACAATTATTACAAATATCCGCATATATATATATATATATATGCGGATATTTGTAATAATATATATATATATATATATATATATATATATACAATGCATTTTAATATGATCTTTATAAATAATAATTTCCCATTTTATTACCTTATCTTCTAAATAATTTTATCAATATTTTATATTAATTTATTTTTTATCACTTTATTTTATTTTTTAAATATTATTTAATATAATAATTATAATATTATTTATTTTACTATTTAATGCATATTATTATCATATTTCTTATATTATAAAATCAACTTCTAATCTTATCTTATTTTTATTAAATATTTTTATCAATTAACTTTACCCACATTACAAATTTTTATTATTATTATTTTTATTACAAAAAATTACTTACTTCTTGTTGATTCTATTACCAAAACCCAACTGACAAAAAAATTCAAAAATTGTATTTGTTTAATCCCCTCTATTGTCATTTTCTTTAACTATTTTCTTTTAACCTTTTCAAATTATAATTATTACTAACAGTTGTTTATAAAATTATTGTTCTTACCCCAAACTCTTGATTAAGACTTAGTTTTATATTCTTAATCAAGATTGCTTCTTTAATTTTCCTATCCCTACGATTATTTGTGTAATAAATCATTTTCATACAATCTTTTTCAAACCTATGACCTGTTTCTGATGAATTCAAATAAATAAGTAATCTCTTATCATATTTTCATTTTTATACAATCTTTTTCAAACCTGTGACCTGTTTCTGATGAATGTAAATAATTAAGTGATCTCACATCATATTTTTCAACATAAATATGATAAGAGATCACCTATTTATTTGCATTAATCAGAAACAGGTTATAGGTTTGAAAAAGATTCTATAAAAATGATTAATTACACAAATAATAGTAGGGATAGGAAAATTAAAGAAGCAATCATGATTAAAAGTATAAAACCAAGTCTTATTCGAGAGTTCGGGGTAAGAACAGTAATTTCATAAACAATTGTTAGTAATAATTAGAATTTGAAAAGGTTAAAAGAAAATAGTTAAAGAAAATGACAATAGAGGGAGTTAAACAAATACAAATTTTGAATTTTTTTGTCAGTTGGGTTTTGGTAATAGAATCAACAAGAAGTAAGTAATTTTTTTGTAATAAAAATAATAATAATAATAATAATTTGTAATGTGTGTAAAGTTAATTGATAGAAATATTTAATAAAAATAAGACAAGATTAGAAATTGATTTTATAATATAAGAAAAATGATAATAATATGCATTAAATAGTAAAATAAATAATAAAGTTATAATTATTATATTAAATAATATTTAAAAAATAAAATAAAGTGATATAAAATAAATTAATATAAAATATTGATAAAATTATTTAGAAGATAAGGTAATAAAATGGAAAATGATTATTTATAAAGATCATATTAAAATGTATAATTTGTTTTGTTTATATTGTATATATATATATATATATATATTTATATATATATATATACAATATATATATATATATATATATATATATATATATTGTGCCCTTGTCTGTAGATCATAGGTAGGGTAGAAAGGTCAATTATGAAAAAAATTTTAAATTTTAAGTTATATTTAAGTGATATAAAAGTAATAATAGATTTGTAATACAATTTTAAGCTAAAATACATAACAGATAACAGTATAATAAAGTATTTTAAAAAGTAAACAGTTAAATAAAGTTTTAATATCATTGCTTATGGTTGTGAAAGCTGGCCATACAAAATAACACAGCTATAGATAGTTAAAATTATAGTAATGATTAGAATATAATATTTTCAGAATTAATAGTTTAAATAAATGAAATGTAATATTATAATTTTATAATTAGTCAAAATTGATAGTGTATATTTCATTAATAAACTTTGGGATGGTGAGAATTATATTTGGTCCTATAAATTTCAATTTATTTTTCAAAATTTTAGAAAGTACATTAGTTTTGGTAATTTAAACCGAGACATAAATAAAAGATTATTTTGTAAAGTGAATAGACACGTGATCGTATATTATATGCCTTCACGCACACACACACTTGGTAGATAATAATAAAGTTTGTGAATTTAAAACTAGATATAATTGTCATCTATCATAAAAATTAAAGTTAAAAATATTATAGATTGTCTTAATAATTATTTTAAAGATCAAATAATAATTTTATCAAACTATGATTAAATTTAATAATATTAAGTTAAAGTAATATTCCAGACATTACGTCATAAATATTTATTTAAAAAGTACAATTTATCATCCAAAATAGAATGACTAATATTGTTCGCGCTAAAAACAAATATTGACCAATCAACGGATTTAAATTGGCAAGAAAAAAATCTAAGAAAAACAGAAGCGGGAGATGGAATGTGAAAGTTGAAGAGGAAGGTAACCTTTTTGAATTGCTTGTAACATCGAAGCTGAAAAAAGTAATATAAATTTATAAATTAATAATTATTCTAAAGTTAGTCTTGAACAGATAATATAATTTTGTATCCAGAAAGATGATTTGCTAATTTCTACGTGATCTTACCAGTGGATTTAATCAAATTTGACCATTCAGCCTACAATAAAATGGAAATACCAAGAATAATAATTGAAATAATTATTGAAAGAAAAATGAGTGAAAATTGTATAAGTTTTGTGTTATTTGTGCTCAACCAGAAATTAAATCCTATAACTTGGAAAAATACAAAGGAAAAGCTGTGTGAAAATATAAGAAAGAAACTATTTGCTATCGAGAGAATCTTATGACGAACATTTGTTTTATAAGTATTTAAAACTAAGTCATATTTCTCTATGAGAAAAATCATAATAAGCGTTCAAGTATATAGAAAAAGAATGAGGAAGAAAAGTATGTTATATTAAAGGAAAACATTATTTAAAATATAGTTTCTAAATTAAAAATAGAAGAAAAGCCATAGTCCTGTATAAAGTGCTATATGAACTTACTAAGAGGAACCTAACATTTTTATCTCATCATAGAAAAAAAGGAAAAGATATTAAATGGAAAGAATATTATTTTAAACAGATATAATTAATCACTAAAATGAGGAAAATGGATCCATGGAAATAAAGAAAAATTTATTGAATTTTTAAAAATAAAGTACAAGATGCATCGAGGGAAAACCAAGCGCGGGGGGAAAAAGCTAGCAGACTATGTAAAGGAGATCTCAAGAATAAGTGGAAAAATATGAAGAAAACTAAGGATCATCGTCTAAGAAGAATTAATAAACAGAATTAAAAGTTTAAATTAGAACATTAAGTGACTGAAGAAAATAAAATATAATTTTTTTTATTTAGCTTTGCAAGGAACGATTTTCCAAGCGAGTCCAACAAAGCTGTATCGTAAATATAGTTTTAATTATTTTTTTTATTGTATTTAAAGTATAAAATTTGAATTAGTTTAGGGAAACATATAAACATAAATTTTATAATAATTATATTTAAATATATGAGCTAATGGAATGAGAGAAATATTAGTATAAATAAAAATGTGTGTATGGAAAATTTTAAATACCTACTAGAAGTCCTGGAATGGAGAAGTTTACAAATACGATCCAGAGGATAGAGATCGTTGGTAATTTTAATATTATTGGTAATATGTAATATATTTTTTTTATAGGTCATCTATTAATGAATGAAGTATGAAAGATGTTAAAAGTTATAAGTACACATTTATCCAACATCAAACATATATTTAAGAGAGTAGTAAAATTTTAAAATGTGCATGCAATAAATAATCTAAAAATGATTAATAATAAGTAGCATATTAATTATGTGATTCTTTTGAGTTTTATATTGAAAATATTCAAATAGTTTAGAACAGTAGAGATAGAAATATACGAGAAGTATAGTAAAGAATTTTCTTAAGAATAGCTGTATAGTTAAATAAAAATGAATTTTATTATTATTAGCAAGGTAGACAGAGAATTTGTCGATGTAATGAAGAGATGAATCTGAAGAAATCAATCAGATAGTGACTTGGGAGTACTGATGTCAAAGGAAACCAAGAGGATGTTTTATTAAACTATAAGGAATGAAATATGTGGATCATAATTATTTGTGTGACTTCAGTATAGATAACTTCGCCCTATAACTGAGCACATATATTCTGGACAGTGTTTTTACATATCTTTGAAACTTTCTGATGTGATGAAGCTGAAGAAATAGCTTTAGCATCCTTCCAATATTAGAGGCAGATAGACAGATAAAAGTCACTCCTCTATGGCGTCCTTAAATTCACTGTGCCATGATTGTCAAAGTTTTATAAAGGATAATATCTTGTTTATTTTGATCCAACGCATCTATATCTTCGCTATCTTGATTTCATGAAAATACATCGTCAGGGAGATAATTTTATAGAAATGATACATAAGATAGAAAGTAAGTTAGATAGTAGTTATGTAAGAATAGTTATTTACTAGAGTAAAGTAGAATTGTATAAGTCCAAAGTGAAAGTATAAGTATTATAAAAGATGAAGAATCATATGATATAATTTTAAAGCCAATTGCTAAACTGATATAATTTTAAAGGAAAAACCTTAGAATTAAGTTTTAAAACAATAATAAGATTTTAAAATATTGTACGTGAGATTTAGTAAAAGAGATTGCATGTTTATTTGGAAAATGAGTTAAAGAAGTGTATAACAAAAATGTGTATTTGTACATAGTGTGTTGATAATGGTAATTGCTATATAAAGTTAAGGATGGGATCAAAATTTTATCAGTAATTATATTATGATTGATAATAAAAGGAACATGAAAATATCATAAGGATTAAATTCTGTAGGATTCCATACTAACAAGAATAAGTATAATTTTGTAATTTTTGTATAATTTTACATAAAAGTAAAGATCTTATAGAAATATAATTTTGAAATTATAAGGACATAATGTCAATAGAAAAGTTTAATGGATAGAAATTTTGTGTATTCAGCTAAGCTCAAAACATGTATCCAATAATAATAATATTGTAAAATACTTTTGTAATTATTAATGGTAAAAGGGTAAAATAAAATTCGATAATAATAATGTTAAGACATCAACGGGTATAAATAAAAAGTTTGTGATAAGTAAATAGGGATATCCGCTGTAAATAATGTACAAATTGTTACTTGTTATAATGTTAATAAAATGTTATAAAATTTTATTAGTAAGCTTTGTGTCTTGGTTGTTGTTTTTCCTACACATGAAATGCATGAGATCACAACGCACGTTTATAATTAAACATGTTTATGATTTTGCACAGGATAATAAATATTAGAAATTTTAATAATTTATTTTGTTTTATTTACATAATAAAATGAAAGAAGTATAAGTAGAACAGGTATTGGTCATGGGTTAATTGCCACAATATTTAAGTAAAATATATGCGAACGTTACCACATAATTTTTGATTATCGGATTAATAAATGTTACCACGAAAATATTTAATACATCTAGAAAGAAAAGAAGATTATATTATTTTATTATTGTCATTGTTCTTATTAATTAGTTATTCGTTACGTAGTGAATTATGACATAAAATTCCCTTATCATAATTTACTATGGCAATATGAAATCAGTTTTAATTACAATTTATGAACCTGAGATTTAATTATTTATTTACTTATCGATTTATCTATTTGATTTGATATGATTTGATTAATTTAACTCTATTTTATTTAATTAATTTATTTTATGTGAGCTAGATTTTATTTTAAAAATATTAAGATATGATAAAAGTTTTAAAAGTCGTGGGAATGCTATTAGTCAATTATTTAGGATAGTGTTCTTATGCCATTGGGATAGTATCTCAATGATCTCTCGTCTTGTTCCTTTGTCATTGCTCCAGGTCTCATGGGAATAATAAAAGATGTTTATGTTGATTCATTTCACAGACATAACTGTGTTTATAAAGTTCTGAGCTAGTGATTATTTTATTTAAATTATAATAATATATTTGATAGACTGAGTTAGAGAACCCGGAATTATTATTAATGTTAATTATTATTAACCGGAAATAAATAAGTAAAGAAAATCCGGAATAGTTAGTATATTCTTAGCATGTTGTTGTTGTTATTATTATGGAGCGGCGGGGAAGGTTACAATATATATATATATGGATGAATGTAATAATTGTATAATTATATATTTGAATATTATAGCTCTAATGATGACTGCATGACAGTCAAAATTGTTAGTGTAATACAAATAATAAAAATAAAAGTATTCATAAAGTGTCTAAGAAGGTGAAAATGGTATGACATATATATCATGTCTTACCTGAGATATTCCATATCTTCACAATCTCCAAAAGAAGTTGGATATGAATTCTTTATTTTTATATTGTACCCCAACAGTTCCAAATGTCAAAGGCATCTATAAAGAAAAAGATTCATCCTAATAAAAGATACAAAAGAAATCATCATAGCAATTGGCTTCTTGTCTATCTAAACCTAGAAATTGTAGGCTCCCATCTATATCATTGATGAAATGAGTTTCATCTCTTCATTTTATATTTTTTGTGTACATCAGTGATGTTTATATTTTTATGGACACCAGTGATGCTATCTTGTTATATTTATTGTATCACATAGATATAATTAATTGCATATAGTCCATTTTTAAGCTATCGACTTGAAAATAATGGTATGGAACATATAGCAAAACCAGAGTGACTCCAAAGCATAAACAAGAATAAACAAAAACATAATCAAGAATCAGAATTTGATTATATTCCTGTTTTTGCAATCTTTCTATACATCTGATTATTAGTTTTATAACTTATTACTTGTAAACACAAACATATTACAGAAACATAATTATAAATAATAAATAATAAATTATTAAACTTTTTCAAAATCATTGTTTTTATAAAATAAGTGGATTAAAACTTTAGAAAATTACAGTAGATATGAATTCTATATGAACATAAATAAATATATAATTTACTAACTACAAACTAAAATTAATAAAAAAGATATTTCTTTCAACAAATGTAAAAAAAAATTTAAATATTATTTAAAAAATTAAAATTTTATACTTACGAGTCATTATGTTAAAGCTCTATTGTAGGTCTTGTTCGTGAATAACATGCGGCAAATGTTGACTTGCATATGGTAAATCATTTTTTTCTTAAAAAGTTATCAAAAAACCAAAATAAATAAATACTGTGGTTGATTAAAACTGCTGCCAAAAATCCAAATTTCAACAGATTTTGTTGAGGTAGACATCTTTGAAAAGTTACTACATTGAGCTATCAAATGGCCATATTTTGCTTTATGCCATGCTTATACTTTTTATATCAGTAAAGAAAAACAAAACAAAACATCATCTGACAAGTGCATAATGAGCTCAAAAAGCTGAAGTGGGTAGCAATCACATTTTTTTCTGAACTTTCTGAATAATATGCCAGAGCATGATTAATAATTGCATTTACACTCACATTGACATCAACCATTTACTAATTTTGCAGTTTCAAAATTTGAATTTACAGTAAATCTAATTTCTATAGTGTTCTTAAATGACAATATTTTCTTCTAAAAGCAAATGGAGTCATTAAAGTGCCCCTTCTTTAGGAATTCAAATTTTTTTGTTGTAAAGTTACTACATCTAACTAAAATATTGCATCTCCTCTTCTCACATTATATTTTAGAAAATGCTTACACATTCCATATAGTAATATTTATAAAAAAAAAAAAAACATACATTAACTTGAAAACACATATATTATTTACTAGAATTTTTTCATGATTTACCATGTTTATTTTACAATCGTCGATATTAGTCAATGTTATGTCTAGCAATAAACCTAGAGAATTTGTGGAACATAAGCAGATATATAGAAGAATTTATAGATAGATGAATATATAGAATTGCTGATACTTAGATAGGCAGATAGATAGATAGATAGATAAATAAAGAGACTGATAAATATTAAGTTGATAGACATATTAATTTATTTATATATGTATTTATACTTACATTTCTAAACTTGATTTATTCTATATGTATTTTTAGAAAAACAAGTACTTTAGTCAATTGTTTGTCAAGTTTTAAGTTTCAACTAAATTTAATTAGTTTTAGATCGTAAGCTAAACTATTACTTACTTTTACTTGTTAATAATTGCTACTTTTTTCTTAGAATTATTTTTAACAATAGAAAGTGGAGACTTTTTTCGTTATTAACTTTCTCAAAAATGTGTAAATCTTTAATCAGCACATACTGTTATCTATGTAATATACAAAAATAAAACTACCTTAAATAAACGCGTATTATATGGTTTTCAAGCGTCATATCATAACAATGAGAAAAATAAATTAAATAGGATTTCTTAGATATAATGCTAGTCAAATTCCGTTTGGTAGTTTTAGAGTTATTCTTCAATATTTGATATTAATTTCATATTTATTTACAAGCTATTACTTACGTCAGTATTAAGGAAATTTATTTGAATTCATTATATATATATATATATATATGTTAATCAATGCCGTTTTTTTTTTAAATGTACAGTAAAATAAATTTCCATTGGTTGGTTAAACTTCCTTTGTAAAATCTTTTAACCATTAAGTTTTTTTGTCAAATAAATTGCATATGACTTGTAATTTTTACACCCTGCCATTTTACAGTATTCTCTTTTTTTGATGAATACTAGTTCTCTGAAATATAAAAATAGTTTTACATGTAAGTAATTTTATTTGTATATTATGCTTCTTATATATATATATAATAAGCTGCGTTTGTGGTCATGAGCTGTTCATGCATAAGGATAATAATAATTTTATCTCAACAACTTTAGACCTCAAACTATATTGATATAACACTCGCCTAAATCCTGGAAGATTCTTTTCTTTAATATGACAAATAGATGCATTATTTTTGGGACAATTATCTGGAAGAAAAAGTGCTATATTTTCTTGATATATATATATATATATATAAATATATATATATATATATAACTACAACCATTAAATGTCTGTATTTTTAAATTATATAATAATAATTCAAACAAATATATTTAACACAGTATTCAAAATTAAATAATATATTCTTTACCAGAAGTACTTTCAATTGTTTCACTGACAATCTTTATCAACTGTTAATACAAACGTACAAAAAATAAAAACTTGCATTACCCATCATTCAATCTATTCAAATTTCCCACAATTCTGTTGTCTTTTTATTTTTTGTACGTTTGTATTAACATTTGAGAAAGATTGTCAGTGAAACAATTGAAAGTACTTCTGGTAAAGAATATATTATTTAATTTTGAATACTGTGTTAAATATATTTGTTTGAATTATTAATATATATATATATATATATATATATATATATATATATATATAGAGAGAGAGAGAGAGAGAGAGAGAAAGAGAGAGAAAGAGAGTAGTTTCAGGATTATACCATGTGTTATTTTGGCATACTTCCCAGTGTTTAGAGAAAATAGCATCTGCCATGGTCAAGATTAAATTTTCAAAGAAAAACCATTAGATCCAAAGGAATAATGAGATTGGGAGTGAGGTAAAGAATGAGATTGAGCATGCACTAGTTGAGCATTCAATATATAAGTTAAAAAAATGTTTATTTCCTTCAGTTTCACCACTAATTATTTTCAAGTGTATATTAGAAAAAAGAGATAAAATAAGTGGTCTCCAAAAGGCTGGAATACTTTGTGCTTTATAAACTCTATTGAAACCAATTGCTTTTTAAATATTTCAATCAATTCCCTTATGTTTTACAGTTTATACACCAACTAGCTTAAATATAGCTGATAAAGTATGACATATTCCAGCTTCATAGCGATCACTTATTTTATTTTTTTTTTCTAATATAAAGGTGAATTCAATTAATTATGAAATTGAAACAAAAGTAAACATTTTGTTAATTCACATATCTCAATGCTCAACTACTTCAAACTCACTCTCAATCTTTACCTCACACATAATGCCATTATTATTTGGGATCTAATGTTTTTTTTTAAACTTAATCTTCATAATGGTGGCTACTATTTCATTGAAACATTGGAAGGTAAGCAAAAATAAAACAAGTTTTATCCCTAAACTACTCTATTTTCATCATATGATCATAAAAACATTATATATATATATATATATATATATAATGTTTTTATGATATATGTTTTTATATATTTTATAATATATATATATATATATATATATATTAGTATAAAATATATTAATTGATGTAACTAGTATAAAAATTTCTCTTTCTTCTTTTGGTGATTTGATTGGCTTGATTTGCACTTTGAACAGATTACTCTCTTATATTATTTTAATAAATTTAAGTTTGCTTCTTCCCATATACTAACTCATATCAAAACGTTTAACTTTTTAAAAATTTGACAACACATAAAAATTTGGTAAAATATTATTAAAAATAATATTTTGTTTTTATTTGTTTAAAATGATCTTAAATTATTATTTCCATTGAATTAAAAAACCATTTGTTCAATTAAATATTAATTATTAAAAATAAATACAGTTATTACGTATGCGTCTCAATGTAATAAAAGAAAAGAGTGCAAATTTAGGAGAAGATTGTCTGAGAGTTTGCTTTTGGAGGGAGAAAGAAAAGAAAATGGTAAAGGCAAATGGTGTAAATTTGATAAGCTTATTTTAAAATAGTTAACAAGTAAACGGATTACCACAAAATTTGCTATAAACGTAAAAATAACATAGTGGTATTTAACTATAAGATGAATTGCTAAATTTAAAAGTCTGTTCAAGTCGGCTGGCCAAGTGGATCAAATCACCGGTAAAAATTTTCCAATATTACATTTTTAAAATGTCGGAGCTTCCCAGTTTAAAAGAATTAATTGCAAGAGTTTGGTATGTTTTAAAATGTTTATTATTCTACAATTTGGAAAAATTAAATAAGTATTTTAATTACAGAAGTTTTATGAATATGAAAATTTGCTTTTTAAAAAAGAAGAAGTTTAAATTAAAGTAAAAATGTTAAAGTTATCAACATAGTTTAATATTTCCGTTTCTAATTCTCATAAAATATAGTATTAATTGATATTTAACTTTACAATGCCAGTAATACATTTGCTAGTTAATTTGTTTAACATTTGGATAATAAATAGTCTTCAAATAATTAATCAAAGCCATTTTCTAATTTTATCATCAGTTAGGAATGACTAAATTAATTGCTATACTTAGTATTCCTAGATTTAAGCATGGATAAATAAATATTAGCATGGATGTGATAAACTTGGAACATTTTTAATTGAGAAATGTAGAAATTAATAACTTATGAAAAACATTTTCATTTAAATTCTGCGTGTCATGTTTTGAAATTGTTTCATGTTTATGGAGCCACGTAAAATCGTTAATCTAATAGTGATTATAATAACTAATACAAATGGATAAAATTGCATGTATGGAATTTAACTATAATTATAGCTATTACTTCGTATATTTATTGTTCGACACATCGTACATGGATTCCATGGATCATATTTGGAGTTATAAAATGTTATACAATCCAATTTATGATACACACACCTGCTATAATTCATGTATTGAACTATAAAATGCTATACATTTTATTTATATCATACACACACACCTGTTAAATTTTATGCATTTGATGAATAATGCATTACTTTAATTTTATCATTATATGAACTTGCATGTGAAGTTCATAAGTTATATTTTATTAAGTTTAAATTAATAGGGGTTGAATAAAAATATTTATTCAAGAGAATAGCGCTTGCAAAAAAGCTTGAAAAGTACTAAATGAATTCATGAGATGTATTAATCTTTATGAGGTATTTTGTGAGTCTTTCCAGATTTATATTCCTATACTAATATTACTTATACTATATTACATATTTTTATTTTAAGCAAGATAAGTTAGTACATTAGTTGTCCTGATAGTGTAACATTTTATTATGCAAGAACCCACATTTGCTAAAGTGTTAGTTTTTTTTTCTGAATGGTCAGAATAACTGAGGGGGATGATTTTGCACTTTAATGTGAAGTAAATAGTAATGTTGTTTTAGAATGTTAAAAGGCATTAATCTTTGCTGGTGGTTAATCCGCAGATTACTTAATTGCCATTTTTGTATTTTACACACATTCCTGCGCTGGTGGTTAATCCGCGGAATTGTGTGATTATACGTATTACTTTATGATGGTGTATGAATACACAAAACATTTAGTGTTATTTAATTCCTACATGTAGATGACTGCATCCACAGGAATATGTTTTACTTCATAGATATAAGTTGGGCAAAGTATTCTAGTTAATCTGCTAAATCATCTTCTTTCATTTGTAAGCATAATTTATAAGTTAGATCATCAAATTGTAGCAGGACATTCTATTCAAGTTCATTTCAATAAAAATTTTATTAACAATAAATAGTGATTACATACTAATAAAGGATAAATAAATGAATAAATTGTACAATAATATGATTATATAATGTTCTATATGTCATCTGGCTAGATTATGTTATGAGAGCACAATGTTATACTCTTATGTGGTTAGGTATAGTGAAGAGATTCAAAGAACTTGTTTAATGGTATTAGCATTTTTAATATAAACATGAATATTTTCTTTTATAAATGACTATTCTATAATGCTGGGTAGGTTGGAATTCATAATCAGGAAAAGGAAAGAGCAATTAAAGACCAGGTGTCAGCAAAGACTTTACTGGAGGCAAGGAGCTGGTCACGTTTCTTGATTTTTTTGAGCGTTTGATAGAACAATGGTATGATTTGTGGCGGGAGTAATTCCATGAGACTTTTGCATCTCACTATCCACATGGAATAAAGGACAAAGGTAGAAAGCCTTATTATTGAAAAAAACCCATTATGAATGGCATTTTCGAGTGAGAAAATCATATCAGGTCTTATGTTGGAATTGATTATAATTATATCTTTTAGAGTTTTAAGTCTTGGGCACCGGTGTATAATATGGTCTATGGTTTCATCTTCACGAGCACATAGACCACATATAGGGTCAATGCTGGTAAAACCTCTTCGGTGATAAAGAAACCAATTCGTGGGTAGCGCATTAAGATTTATTTTAATGATGAAGTCAAGGAATTTGGGTTCCAGACTCCATCTTTTGAAGTGTGTAATGAGTCTTTGGTTGGTTATTTTTAGGCTGGTTTTAATGGGTTGTTGATTATAGTTGATTATATTGTATGCTTCCCATAAGGTGATTTTTTGGTTAAGGTTAAAGGATGTTATCGGGTTATAAAGTTGTAGTTGTTGTATTAGGGATGCTATCCATGAACTGGAAGAGGGTGGAGGACGATCTGTCGGTGTAACTTTTTTAATAATGTTAGAGTATCCACAGGAGAGGATCAGATTATGTAGAGTGTTGTGGGTTTTCTGTAAAATGATTGCTTGTATTGAGTGGAATGACAGTCCATTGAACCTGCGTGGTCGTTGGATACCTCACAAGCTAATAGCAACTGTCCTTCCTCTCCAGAGAAGTTTGGTGCATAATCGGTTAATTTTATTTTGAAACTGTTTAGACATTTTAACAAATGGAAGATAATATGAGATTTTTGGCATTATGATCATGTTGAGGAGGCCAACCTTTCCATATAATGAAAGGTATACTCTAGAGAGTGAAGTGGTGATGGCTTCAGTTGAATGGAGGATTGCATCTTGAATCTCTCTTGCCATTGCAGTTGGAGTTTTGTAGATTGGAAAACCTAGGTATCTTTGGGGTTTTGCAGAAAAGGGAGAGTTAATTTGTTTACCAGACGTTATCTTCCAGATGGAAGATTTGTTAAAATTTATTTGTAGGCCAAGTTTCGCTGTATTTCTGTTTAATATGTTCATGAGATGGGGAAGGTATTTAATGGTGGGAAGCACAACCATGATGTCATCAATATATGCAAATACATTGAAGCTTTTATTGAGAGAGGGAAGGAAAATTCCAGGGAGGTTTTTTTCTATATCCATCAGAAGAGGGTTGATGTATGCTGTGAAGAAAAGGGCACTGAGTGGGGATCCTTGAGGGATTGACTTGTATGGCTTGAAACCTGGTGTGATCTTGCCATCAAGAGAGAGAAAAATCTCTCTGTTGTTGAGCAGATTGCTGATCATCTGTACAATCCCAGCTGGAATGTCGCATTCCAACAGAATATCCAGAAGGATGTTTATCTGGACTGAATCAAATGCTGCCGCAACATCCAGCTGGACAGCAATAGGTTTTGATTTACGATGTCCTCTGATGTAATTGAACAGTGCAGTTACATTGGACATAGCATGCGAGGTTGATGATCCCTTTTTTCCATATTGGTTTGATGAGATATGGCTAAGAATTTGAGTTTGGATTTGATCTTTAATGACTGACTCAATTATCTTGATAAGCAATGGGGTCATGGAAATTGGCCGGATACTGTTAATGTCGTTTAGTGGTTTTGCTTTTTTAATAAAAGGTACGAGTGCCACTGGGTAAAGATCTGTTATGTTTCTGTTGCCGGAGGCTAGGTGATCAATCATTTTTTTAATAATTGGCACAGTGAATTGACTGAGGTGTTTGAGAAGGAAATTTGGGATGCCATGAAGGCCAGGATGAACGCCGTCAGGGAGAGATGTTATCTTCTTTTTGATTTGGATTTCCATGATGCCATGTTCGCCGGGGTCACCAGCATCTAACCAGCTGTATATAGGAGGAGCTCCATCTTTTTGCATTAATTGGCAGAATTGTTTGCTGATGTGCTGCATCATTGGAAAGCCAATAAGATTGGTTCCATTAGTATTAATGGATAAGGGAGTGATTTGTTTTTTATTGTATCCCAGTGCCCATCTGAGATAGTCTCTCGTCCAGCAGTGTTGTTGTGCTAAGAAACATTTGGCTCTTCTGATGGATATATATTCTGCAAGGGACTTTTGCTTGATTTTGTAGAGATTTTTAAGGAAGATAATTTTTTCCGTATTTGTGAAATTTTGCTGTGATGCTTGAAGTTGTATATTAATGTCTGTTAGGTCATTTAGAAGGCCATTAGGTCCTTTGATTTTCCTGGTGTGGTGATTTAATATGGACTGAAGTATTCCAATAAAGGAAAACCAGCCCTCCTCAGCAGGCAGGGAAAGGATGTTTATTTTCTGGAAAAGGATGTATGCCTCAGACACTATCGCTTCGGTCATATTTGATTGGGTGATCATGCGCATGGTTTTACCAGGTCCATCAATGGGTGTAGGGATTGCAATAGGTGTAAGTTGTAAGATTAGAGCCATATGATCAGAGAAAGCAACAGGGGCCAAGGCTGCATCAAGGTTGAAATGGAGGTCTGGGGTGTAGAAAACCAAATCAATCAGGGACTTTTTAGTTTTAGTATAGAAAGAGTAGGCTTCAGGAGGGAAGAAACCCTCTCCACACATTAATCTGCGATTTATTAGATGCAAAAATCTCTTGTTGAAGTCATTGTATGTAGTGTTAAAGTCTCCCAGAAGAATAGTAGGAGAGGCTCTGTTAGCGTTGATGGCATTTAGGATATGGATTATTTTTAGATATTGAGAGGTGTCTTTGGCTGTATATATATAAGCTATGATGATCGGATAACCCCAATAGTCTATTTCTATGACAATAATATTGGCATCTAGGAATAAAATACTAAAACTGTTTGGTGGTGTTGACTTGCTGAGAAGAATACCGACTCCACCTGAAGCAGAATGGCCTATGGAAAATTTAGTAAATCCGAGAGCTGAGAGAAGAGATAATATTTTATGATCAGTCTTATGGTGATCTTTAGTTTCACCCATAAGAAGTATATGAGGGGAGCAGAGTGAGAGCCAGTTTTTAATAGCTAGAACTCTATCAATTGAGTTGATGCCGCGAATATTAATGCCAGCAATTTTGCAGAACATGATAGATTAATCCAAACGGTCCTCAGCAAAGTGTACCAAGTCAATGTGGGGCATCTCCATGTTAATGAGTTCTGATGTTGTTTGGAAATCCGAGTCTTGTGATTGAACTTGTGGATGGATTGGTGATATATTTGTTGGTTGAGGAAACGCATCCATGATGTCTTCGGTGTCTGATGAAGTAGTGTAATCTGTCTGAGATTCGTCAGATGGATCAATGGTATCGATGGTTATAAGATCCATGGTTTTCCTCTTTTTTATCTATGGATTTGTGAAGCTTTGTGCTGGATATATCTGAGATTTGTTTGCTAGTGGGTGGTGGTGAATAATGTATTGGATGGGAGCTGTCATCATCAGAGCTTGATTTATCTGAGCGAATTGATTTTCTTTTAATTTTCTTATTTGTATTTTGGGTATTTGTTGTGTTGGTTTTTGGTTTTTTTTTAAGTTTAGTAGTGTTGTTTTCTTTTTCCTGTACTTTTGATGCAAGTGTTTTTTTATTGATATAAGAATTTGGTTTAAATTTTAGATCTGAGTCATTTTCGGTTTGCTGTAATTGTTGTGAAACATTAATTATGCTGACTTTTGGGTTGAGTGTTTGATAAGTCTTTTCATCTGGATGGTTGATTACTGCAGGCGTTGAAGAATTGAGGACAGTTTGTGGATCACTTTTAGGTTTATTAGACTTAGCTGTCACGAATGATGAAGCATCATTGGTTTTAAGCTGGGTGGGAGTTGTTATAGATTAATTGTTTTGAAATTTTTTAAGTGTATTTTCTTCATCGCCTGGGTTTTCCTTGCTCTCATTAGATGGTTTGGTCATATTGTCTTCTTTTATAAAAAGAGTTTGGCCTAGCATTGTTTCTCGGGGATTAGTACAATATGTATCTAATGACAGATATTGAGTATTATTGGTTTGAGAGATTGGTTTAGTAGCAGTATATGTTATTGCTTGGTTCTCTGATTCACTACTATTAGTGTAGAGGTTGGTGTTTGTTTTTTCTTGAAGATTTTCATTTTGAAAGATAAGTTTGGATGTGAGAGGGTTTGTTGGAGGATTTATTTGAGTCAGATTGTCTGGGTTTGTGAGGTTGCTGTTTGAATTAGTCCCATGTGGTGATTGTTTATTTAAGGATGTGATAGCCGGATTAATAGGTCTACCAGGGCATCTGTGAACTTTATTCTTTTTAATACCACAGTGTATGCATATTCTTGCTGCACAATCTTTAATAAGGTGTGTTCTTTGAAGGCAGAAGAAACATTGTGGTTGTACTCCCCTGAAGGTCAAAACCATAGGAGAGCCTCTTGCAGTAATAATGGTGGGTATGTCAGTGGGTATAATGTTTTTCTTTAAAGTAAGTGTGAAGACAACTGTATTGGACAGCGATAAGTCGTTAATCTTAGCCATAACAAATCAACAATGTGCGTTATATAAGTTCCCTCTAGAACAATTATACAGTCTAATCAATCAAAATCAATTAGGCAGAGGCATTAACATGATCCTTAATCATCCCAATGACCGCTATGTTATCGTTGAGTTTAAAACGTGGGCGGACCGTATGAACTTTAAAAATAACTACCGATCTTTGGGAAATTATATACTTTGCTCCAAAACTGAACCGATCTTTGGGAAATTATGGCAGAATTCAAAACTGCCTTGCCCATTTGAAAGAACAAGAACTACAAGACATCCTTATTAATTATGGTTCAATTAGTAAATTTAAACAACTTCTATTCAAGTTACTTCATAATAATTAACTGTTGGTTGATTATTATTTACCGGAATGTAAGTTTAACTTTTCACTTTATTTAATGATTGCATTATAGCTAAATCCTACAGATATAATATTATTTATTATATTATTATAAGTTTAGGGTATGGATTTATTGAATCTGGAAATGACGTTAAATATTTCATGAGTTGATGCTGAATTTAGTATAATTTTCTCAATATTCATTATATCAAATTGAAATCAGGTATGATTAGGTTTTAAAAACTGTACCTATGAAATGTTATTGAAGAAAGTCGATGGAATTATAATTTATTTATTTTGTTTGTTTATTTATGTCTTTAATTATAACATTGGAATTAATTACTTATTATTCATAAATTTGTAAGTAAAAGTTGATTTATAATTAAACTTACTGTGCCGTTGCTATGTGTCATTCGTAAAATCAGAAATCATAAACCTTGGATATAGCATACATTGAAGTACATACTATCGTCAACATGATATAAGAGTTTAGTGATATTTTGAGAAAACATTTAGATGCTTTTCGTCTTTGGTAGTTTATGATGTGTAAGGTACAATAAAATCCTATTTACCTTTTCCATCATTTTGGCTTTGCGTAGTTGATTCTAGTATACAATACAAATTGATTATTAAACTTGTAAATAGATTTACCAGATAATAACATGAGTGAATATATTTACTTAACGTTTTTAAATTGTCATTTGTCAGTATAATAAGAGTCTCAGTAATATAGTAAACTATAAAAAAAGAACCCAAGTATTTATGTTTATTTATTGCAAAGCTTTACCTTGACTAGCATCTGTATTAGAAATCATATAGATGGTTTAAAAGTCCATAATCTTATGTAATTCCACAAATTATGCCATCTTGTACATGGTCGGCCATCGGGTCTCATACAATAAAAATCGCAAATTAAGGTTTGGAAAATAATAACATTACACTTATAATTTGTTTAATGTATTTTATCATACTACTAGGATAATTCTTCGCGGTACACCATGGCTGCAATCAAATTAAAACATAAAAGGTTTATGTTAGATCATTGGTTTGGTCTTTGGTAAGTTGCTCCAGATGTTGATTGTGGTCTTTGGTGCATAAAATAGATAGCATGATATGCTTTTGGTTACAGCTCATAATAGCTGACAATGTGCATCGGGAATTGATCAGTGATAGAAGTTACGATTCTTA